>CM031948.1:28462325-28662325 GCA_018749465.1 Paracanthobrama guichenoti
AAAGAATGAATCATTCTAGGACGATTGGGGTGAATTTGTAGGGAAGTGAATCTGCATAAAAAAATAATTCAGGTAAATCCAACAGTATTCAGGCACAGAAATTTAATTATCAAATGTAAAATAACACTGTCTTCACTGTATAAATGAAATATAATTTATACAATCTTTGTTAAAGCTACAAAGTGATTTTCTCTTTCTCTTTTGTTGTTTGATTTAACATTGGTGACACAAACAGCTGCTGGTATATTAGGCTGCTGTCACTTAAAGATGAATGCACAGATCCAATATAATGATATGTATCCTTTTCTTTCCCAATTGTTTACGAGGATACTACTTGAAACGGCATTTTGACTTAATTTTGCGTGCACGTGTCCGTTCAAGCTCAAAAGGAAGAGAAAGCAGAACTGAATTCGATATATATATATATATATATATATATATATATATATATATATATATATATATATATATATATATATATATATATATATATATAAACTATCTGACAATATGGTATATAGAAAATATACATCAAAATATTATTTTTAAATAGCATATGCACACATTAACATACCATATAATTGTCAGATTTTTTTATTTAATTTTTTTACAATAAAATATTTTTAATATAAACAGTTTTAATATAAAATATAATATTCTGTATTAAACAATGTTAACAAGATCCATATATATTAATACGATTAGTTTTATTGTAAAATATCACATTTTAATTCTACTTCAACTTACTACTTAAAATTCAATCCAATTACAAATTTCAGAGATTGAAATGGAATTTAAAAATTCATTCTCAATTCAGTTCTGAATGATGCACAACCCTGCCTCTGCCTCTGGGTGCGTGCATGAACATGTTTATGTATCTTCATCGCTATACTGTACGTGCTTTCTGTCACTCTTCTGAGTGTGTTTCTTGTCCCAGTGGGCTCCAAGGTTTGCTACACGTTGCAATAATGCAAGCACCTGTGCTTACTCAGACTGTTCTGTCTGTGATTAGCCCAAAGACATCAACTCACCGCCTCCTAACCCTACTTATCAACCCAGAGGAAAACAAGAAAGAAAAAAAAACATTGCTAATTGCATTCCTATCTTATGATTTGTAACAAAGCATGATTTTCTCAGAATGAACTGAGATGAGTTTGCCCTCCCATCAAAGAACAGCGCTTAATCATGCTGTAGCTTTTCTTGTCTGTCTATCTGTCTGGTCTTCTTTCTTTTCTGTGGTTTTGAGATGATGTTGGTATGCCTTTGAGTGAGGGCGCTCTCAAATGTGATTAAAAAAGACTGCCATGAGACAGGGCATTAATATTTCAAATTTAAGAGCAGCATCAGCTGAGCAGGATTCCTGGCAGTCGCTCCGCAAGTCTGAGTCAATCGCTGCTTGCTTAAACATGCAAGAGCTTATATATGCATCAACTTAATCGCTCATAATAATTCATCAGGAATTGTGCCATATAGAGGCTTGGATGCACAGAAAAGTAAGTGAAAAATAAAATATATAATAACAATATTATATTTATTTCAAATGATATACATCTAAATCGTTTTAGGCAGCATTGTGATAAATTGTTTAAATGTATATTTTTGAAGTCTGGTACATTTATTGTCTGTCTCATCACTGCATTCAAGATCAGAGATGAGCTGCAACTATATTCAACAGTTTTTACACTGTCTGTTCCAAACTAATGTATAGTTGAGGGACTCCCTAAGGGGACGGCAACACTTTGAATAATGCAGAATAAAATGGCTAGTCTTATTTAGTCAAATATTTATCATCACTGACTAAATTATCTGACCAAATTAGTGACAGATTCTTCACTGACCAAATTATCTGAGCTATACTTTTGCCATGAATTTTTGAAACAGAAGGATGATCCTGCAAATGTCTGACAACATCCTTGTTACAGTTATTTTAGTGTGCTTCACACAGGTTGACTTCCTGTTGCAGAAGCAGCCAAAAACAAAAACAAAAAAACAAAAAAACGTTAAAAACACCAAAAAAAAAAATGTTTTGCGTTTGCATAAGTGCAGCCTGGCTTTATTTTCTTTAAATCTTTATCTCTTAAGATCATCTTCACTTCCTCATCAAAAGATGTTGCTGAAAACCACAACTTCTCTTTCTGCGTAGCTGAGAGCAAGACAAGACTTTGTGCGCTTTTTGAAGAGGCCCCCAAATAACAGCCTGTGATGGAACGCAGTCAGTTCAGAATTGATAGCGTTCTTTCTTTAAGTTGTACAGAGGGTACTGTACATTCTGTGAGATCAGATATAGGTCAGTATGATGCCAGTTTGGGCCACAATTGTGTCATATTTCTCGGGAAGCACATGAGAGATGCGATCTATCAGATGGCTGTCTTGGTTGTGGAAGGATGTTTGTATTGTGAATGGGGAAATTCCTGTGGGTGCAGTCGCTGCTGCAGTGAGCGATGGCTGACATGCAAAAAAAAAAAAAAAAAAAAAAAAATTCTACATAAACACAACACATATACAGAATGTGTACAAAAACAGATTTAAACCATTCGTTGCTGCACAAAACAGAACAATATAATAACAATAATAATTATATATATAATATAATTAGTGCTGTCAAACGATTAATCTCGATTAATTGCATCCATAATAAAAGTTTGTGTTTACATAATATGTGTGTACTGTGTTTAATTATTATGTATATACACACACTCATGTATATATTTAAGAAAAATGTGTTATATTTATATATAAAATATGTATATTTAATATAAAAATATATATATATATATATATATATATATATATATATATATATATATATATATATATATATATATATATATATATATATATATATATATACACATATACATATATACACACACACACATATACACATATACACACACACAGTATATGCATGCAAATATTTCTTAAATATATATACAATGTATGTATGTGTATTCAATATACATAATTATACACAGTACACGCACATATGTAAACAAACTTATTTTGGATGTGATTAATAGCGATTAATCATTTGACAGCACTAAATATAATATAATATAATATAATATAATATAATATAATATAATATAATATAATATAATATAATATAATATAATATAATATAATATAGATCTGTTTTTTATTAGGACTCTCAATATATAGATACATATATTTTATAAATATAAAATTAACTGTGCTTAATAAACATGTTAAATGAATAGTTTTTATACTATTTCTTTTGATATTTTCCCCTAAACCAGCATCTTGATGCATGCGCAATTACATTTCCTTCACTGCTTTTCCTGGAATCACATCCCAACTACATCATAAGGATGTCCACAGACATGTTTTTTTCCCCTGATCTTGTCGACCACAGGCCGCAGAGAAATGAATTGCTCATTGGAGATGGCGCTTGTGCCATAATGGAAATCTTTTGCATAAATGCTGACAGGGGTGGTCTGTCCCTTTAATTTTGGTGAATTATATGCATAAACCATTTTAAGAGTGGACCTAAATTCTTTAGTACAAGGATGAAAGACGTTTGAGGTGGCTTTATTTGAATCTAAAGGCTCTTTCTATCTAGAGAACTCCCATTTAGGGACACATCTCTTTTATATAAGGTAATAGCACTGGGGATTTGACTTCCTAATGGAGATGTTTAAATGAAGCTTATGGTCTACTTCCCCCCAAATCTGACTAGTTCAAGAAGATAAATTCCCCTGTCAAGGTCGAGATGATCAAACAGATTACAATTATTTTATCCCTCGTCTTTATTAATGAGCACTGTCTTTCACAGTTATGTCGACTAATCAGGATAGATGATATGTCAGCCTCCAGGTTTGTTGTTTTTCACGTATTTAAGGAGTCGTAGGAGTTTATAAATTGAAAGATAATAAAACTCTACAGCTTGTCAGAGGAGAAACTGGGCTTTTGGAGGTTTAAAAAGGTTACGCTTTATGTACTGTGTGCATAACACAAGCAAAGAGTCTGGTGTGTTGTAAAAAAGAAAGCTGTCAGTTATCATGTCACTGAATCCTTGTTCTTAGGGGAAAAAACAAAGAACCTGTAATGATCAAAGCTGATTAAAAAAGAAGCAAAATATTATTTACAGTATAATATTTGACATTTAGACTACAATATTATCTCTGTTCTGAGCTGCCTTGTATTATTATATAATATTTCCAAAAAGAAATCAGATTTTATAATTCAATCAAAGCAGTATTTTTTCTTGACTAATTAAATTAATTAACGATTAGGGTGACGGCATTAAACTTAAATGGATACATTTATATTAAAGACTTGGGGTGTAACGATCCTCTCATGTCACATCATGATACTGAACTCACGATACAATATTATTGCGATACACCAAGACATATGGTAAAAGGTTAACAAAAGATGTACTGTTGATTAAAATGCTAAATTTGGTATTACAATGTCAAGTGCACATCCCTGACTCGGTCAAGTACTCTCTCTATCTTCTCTTCCTTCGTTCTCTCTCTGTTTCCTTGCATTCGTCAGAGTAGTAACCTCTGTTGTCTCAGCCGAGTGAATCAGATTGAGCCCCTGGCACAGAATGAAGGCAAAGTCAACAGGAATTAAGTTTCAGTGCAACTGTTTACTCAACTGTGGCCTGCAGTTATTGAAATCTTATCCATGGTTTTGTGTGACGACTGCGGTAATGAATTCAGTACGCCTGTGATTTTCGAACTGACAACATCACGCTAAGTCCGAGAAGCACATGACAGACTGAAGCAATTCAAAGGACAGGGGAAGGCCAAAGCGAGAGCCAATCACAGATGCTTTAGATTATTGATTGATGGTGATATACTCTAGTTACAGATTGATCTCAAGAAGACTAAAGGAAAAAAAATCAAAATGTCAAATGAGTTTGTAATCCAAAATAATAATTCCAATTTGCAACCGACATATTACTAAATTAAACACAATACAAAATTAATTTCCCATGTATGAAATAAGACCAAAACAAATCAAGTTTTTGCTTGTTCTCTGCTTTCAAAACAGCCGTCATGCAGACCTGTCCTGTTTGGCATTAAAACCAAGGCATTGCTCTCCTCAGTTCAACGACAGCTATGTTACTCCGGCAGACATTTACTTCAGAAGCTCCCCATCCCCACCAAACAACCCTTGACAACATCTCCCATCATGCCGTGGGGTGCAGATAACACACGACTGGCTGAGCTTTTCAATGCTGGCCGGCTCAACACGCTGTCGTGTGACAGACAGAAAGAGCTTGTCTGTTTATTTTAGTCTGAGTGAGGATGTTTTGGCCGCTCTAGGTATATAATAAAAACGGCTGCAACACTCCACGCTCCGGTGCTTTGAATAGAAGCTCTCCAAAATTTCCACCTGAGTGTTAGAGGTGTTTACAATGCGACAGGTGAAATCTGTGGCACCTGGATGGACACAGCACATACACGACTGTCCGTAAATTCCATTGCACCTATGCAATTGTCTGTTGCAACACGCCTGATAAATATTTCACCTGAATGCAGATGCAGAGTTGCCGGGATAAACACATTGGCAACCAAAAACACAATCACAGAAAGAGCACTTAGTGCGTTTAAAAATTCAAACCGCTCTCAATATACATAAATAATCATAATAATGTGTTTATGTACTCTGGTTGGAGGGGGTGCGACGATTAAATATTTACAAGCACTTAAAGAGGGGAGAGAAGAATGCTGTTGACATGCGTTAATAACAGACAGGTGCAAGAATGAAAGAAAGAAAGGTAGGAATGTAGGTAAGAATGAACAAACTAATAAAGGATGAAAGGAATGAAGAAAGGAAGAAATACAAGAAGGAAGGGAGGAACAAAGTAACAAACAAATGATCAAAAGATGGAAGGAATGATTTAAAAATCAAAGAAAGAATAGACAAACTGAAAGAAGGAACAAACACTAACGAATGAACAAAAGATCGAAGTAATGAATAAAGGGAAAAAAATTAACAAATTATTGGATGATAAAAGAAATGAATGAAAACAAGGAGGAAAAGAAAGAAAGACCTGCTGTTGCTGGAAGTTCACAAGGTCAGATGCTGTGATGTCCGAGGAAGGTGTGGCGCTCTTGGATCGAACTTCTCTGTGTCCCTCCACACAAGGTGGGGCGCCGTTCTGATTGGCTGTTCCGTTTGTTGCCTCTGTCCCCGACTCTTGCATCATGACTTAAAAACCTGTAGCAGAGATGCAAAAAGAGTGTTAAAACAAACAAACTAACAAAAACATTTTAAAACAATTCCATGCAAACGTCAATTTCCATTTGTCCCGCTCAATTTCACCTTTCCCATCTTTCCCTTAAAAGAAGCTAACAATCACATTCTGTTTGTTTTCCATACTTCTGCTGGGCCTGAAAGAATGAAGAACCAGCAAAAAGCAAAATGGAATGGGAACCCAACCTCGGTCACGTCTCAGCAGACAGGCCCAAGAAAACACACTCGCTCACAAACAAAACTTGTTCAAGTGAAATGGATATATTTACTCGCATTGCTCCCAGAAGAACCACAGCCCGATGGCTTTTTAATGGGAAACAGGGCAGGGGATTCGGTCGGATTACAAATCTCAAAAATCAAAACTTCTCCGCAAACGTTCGCATCCTGGGTGTTGAGTTAACTCTGCAGTCCTGGGCCCACACACAAATAAACAAACCTGAAAATATTCCGATGTACTTCCAAAGTATTTCCAATAATACATTATACTTTAATGATGCTTATTCAGACTCACAAAAATACTTTTTGTTCTTCTAACGCTTCCCATCAAACAGCCCAGCCCTGCAATACACTAAAAAGACCCCATTTCTCCTTCAACATCCCAATCTATCCATGTTGTCCTGAGATAGACATTTAGATTTATATATTTTGCATTCATCGCAGCCCTCATTGGCAAGTGCCTTGTAGCCCTGTTTCAGACCATCTTAATGAAGCTGACCAAGTCGGGCAGAAGTAAATTAACTTGGCTTATTAATTATTGATATGAGGCAGAATGAATGCCCTTAAAGCAGTGGGTGCTAATCACATAGGCAGGTGAAAATTGAAAAGAATTCAAATTTATAATGCTGCCCCCTCTCAGACAGTAATAAGGCGCCTGATAATTGTTCAGCCAGGTTTGCAGGGGAGAGATGGTTACAGACGCAGGCGAAAACATTAGGGACTGACTAGTGTTGTCAAAAGTACCAACCGCGATACCAAGTCGGTACTGAAATTTAAAAAATGTGATGCTTTGAGCGCTGTTGAGCTGTAATTGTAAACACCTCTGACTGGCCATTGTGCTCACGTTCATCAGATGTGCCTGTGATTGGCTACAATGATCAACGCACAGGAGCGTTTGAAAGCACACAATGATCAACGCACACAGACACACATACACACACATATATATGGTACATTTTTGTACAGTATACATATTTTTGGTACCGAATGTGTGGTATTATCTCTTCATCACGGCACCTGTTAGTGGGTAGGATATATTTGAGCGAGTTTGACAAGGGCCAAATTGTGATGGCTAGACTACAATCTAACTGCAGATCTTGTGGGGTGTTCCCGGTCTGCAGTGGTCAGTATCTATCAAAAGTGGTCAAAGAAAGGAACAGTGGTGAACCGGTGACAGGGTCATGGGCGGCCAAGGCTCATTGATACACGTGGGGAGAGAAGGCTGGCCCGTGTGGTCCGATCAAACAGACGAGCTACTGTAGCTCAAATTGCTCAAGAAGTTAATGCTGGTTCTGATAGAAAGGTGTCAGAATACACAGTGCATCGTTGCATGTTGTGTATGGGGCTGCATAGCCGCAAACCAGTCAGAGTGCCCATGCTGACCCCTGTCCAACACCAAAAGCGTTTGAGCATCAGAACTGGACCACGGAGCAATGGAAGACATGGCACCAGGATGCACTATGGGAAGAAGGCAAGCTGGTGGAGGCAGTGTGATGCTTTGGGCAGTGTTCTGCTGGGAAACCTTGGGTCCTGCCATCCATGTGGATGTTACTTTGACACGTACCACCTACCTAAGCATTGTTGCAGACCTTTCATGGAAATGGTATTCCCTGGTGGCAGTGGCCTCTTTAAGCAGGATAATGCGCCCTGCCACAAAACAAAAATGGATCAGGAATGGTTTGAAGAGCACAGCAACGAGTTTGAGGTGTTGACTTGGCCTCCAAATTCCCCAGATCTCAATCCAATCGAATATCTGTGGGATGTGCTGAACAAACAAGTCCGATCCATGGAGGCCCCACCTCGCAACTTACAGGACTTAAAGGATCTGCTGCTAACATCTTGATGCCAGATACCACAGCACACCTTGAGGGGTCTAGTGGAGTCCATGCCTCGACGGGTCAGGGCTGTTATGGCAACAAAAGAGGGACCAACACAATATTAGGTCATAATGTTATGCCTGACCGGGGTGTGTGTATGTATGTATAAATGTGTGTATATATATATATATATATATATATATATATATATATATATATATATATATATATATACATACATGCATACATATACATATACACACAGACACACACACATATATATCAGTATAACAAAAAAGGTAACAACATCTGTAAGTTTTTTCTTTTCCAATTAATTAAGTTAAAAAAATATATATATTCAGTAGCAGTTACCCACAATGGACTTTTGCCATATAATAAAATGGAAAGACATTTTTTAAAGCCTGCAATTTACAATTGAATAAACCTGATTTCCAGGTTTTCCATGACCGTGGGAGCCCTGTCCTCTTCCTAACCTCTTTCATCACATATTTTAATTTTACCTCAAAAAACACCCTGAGTAGACTATGTAAATAATTTACATGTGTAACTAAACCGCTCCATGCTCAAAATCATCCTTTCAATTAGAGATAAACGGACTGAGTACCTGGTACTCCCACAAACAAGCTGAAGCTTCTCTCCCTTTCTGTCTCTTTTACGTTTTACTGTCTCATTTGTTCTCTCTCCTTTTTTCATTGTGTTCCATAAAAGAGGGTGATAATGGCTATTATGCATGCACTGTCATTCCGTACTAAATTTTCATAATTATAAAGGAAGGGCGTAAATTTGCGAATGCGTGGCATCTCTAAAAGTAATCATGAGAATGCGCCGGGGGGCTATTTTAATGTATGCGAAACTAGTGACCCACAATAAAAACGTGAAGCTGCAACGAATGCAAAGTAATGTACATGCGCCCAATTCCACGTCTGAAGAGGGCTAGCTAAAATTAACACCCAATTAATTTCGGAATTGACAAACAAATGAAACCCATAAATCTAGTTTCTCATTAAATTTCGCCATGGAATAATTCAAAAGCTGCAATATCACGATCAAAAAAAAAAAAAAAAAAAGGATGAAAGAAAATGCCTGTTATCCATCACAAATATCAAATAGATGGAGGAAAAAAATTATCTTGTGGAAGGGCATTAATAATGTCAACGGCTTTATGAATTAAGCTATTGTTTTAGTGTCTCATCATTATGATTCCAGCTTTGGATTTCGCCCCACTTTGATAACAAAAGTGCAATTCTTTGCTTGTGATCTTCTTGCATTTGGTACAAAAAAGGCATGCAACATAAACATGAATAACAGACACTACCGGTCAAAAGTTTACCAGAAACATTAAGGTTTTTTAACCTTAAAAAATTTAAAAGCCTCAATCTCATCAAGGCTGCATTTATTTGATCAAAAATACAGTAAAAACAGTAATACTGTGAAATATTACTGTGTTGCTGTTTTTATTTATAATTTTTTTTTTTAAATGCATTTGCAAAAACAATTAAAAACCTTAATGTTTCCAAACACCTTTGACTGGTACTGTATATGACCAGCAAGCGTTCACAAGAAACAGATGTGTTTGTTTACAGTGTTTATCATGGCTTTAAATAAAAAGAAAACAAAAACTTCAAAAATAATGGAAATTCCCTGAGATTAAGGCACTTACCAAAAAAACCTGCACCTTTTCCCCACAAAACCCTTGCTTGCTAAACACAACAAGTGTTTGGAACAAACAACGGATAATACAACAAGGTCAGAATTTGTGTGTGTTGACGTTTTGTTCGGTTCATCTGATATTGCGAGCACGCACCAAATCATGTGCGCACCACACCTGGCCTACATAAAAGCGTAAGCAAATACAGAATATCAAGAGCTCTCTCCCTTATTTATTATTTCCCAGGATTTGACTGTGAGCGTGTTTATGCCGAGAGTTTGTTTGTGTGTGCCGTGCACCAGGCCGGAAAGCAGACATCATCAACGTTAAAAAGATGCTGTCATTCCGGTAAGTTATGAAAGCCCACCTGCTCTTACAAGTCTGTGTTCTCACACCACCCCTGTTTACACAAGCGCTTAACAAAAGCACAACATTCTTACGCTTCAGATAAGTAGTCACAATAAGGATGACAAAACCCCATGATCACACTGTTGTTTAGGTTCAACGTTGTTGCTTGTCTAGACAACACAATGATCTGTATGACTGAAAAGGTGTGAGAGCATCTTGAGCTTTGTCTTTTCTCCTTTTTCTCAAGGATTCCTGATGAGTAACACAGACCAGGGGTTTTCAAACTGGGATCCGGGAACCCCCTGGGGTCCTCCAGAAGGTTCTAAGGTGTCCCCAGAAAATTTCAGAGAATAAAAAGACAAAGCAAAAATGGATAAAGTCTACTCTAACTGTTTCATTTCTAAATGTTTCTCTCCTTTCTTGCCGTATTCATACTTTCCAGAATTGTATATGTTTGCTTTGAATCTTTCTAGTGAGTTTCTCTCACTACTGTCCCCTTTATCTTGCTCACTGGGGCTGTAAGGCAGTATTCTTAACGCAGGACGTAAACTGCTTATATACATTTGTTGTGAAAGTTGCTTATTACAAATCATTTTTAATTGAATGACGCCAAGGTCATGGGTTCGATTCCCAGGGAAAGCAAGAACTGACAACATTTTTTTTTTTAAATGTGTACCTTGAATGCAATGTAAGTCACTTTGTATAAAAGCGTCTGCCAAATGCATAAATGTAATATGAAAATTTTCTTCTTCAGGCGTATACATCCAACATTAAGTATAGCCAATTTAAGTTGGGAAACAATATGTTGTATTTAAAATGTCACACTTACTATTTATCTAACAGTTTAAATGTTTTTTCTTACATAAAAATAGATGGATTTTAGGAAGAGGGTCCATCATATTTGGGGGTCCTTGGCATCATAAAGCATCAAAATTCAAAACCCCTGACACAGACAGTTGTATTTTGGCTAGGGATAGGTGGTATAAGCAAAATGATGACCTAATATTACAGTACAGTATGTAACATTTTTATACCACAGGAAAAGTTTATATGGCAATATAGTTTTGCATAAAATTCAACCCCAAAATAAATGTATATATTACAAAACCATGTAGTAGTATTTGGAACTTTATTCATTCATTCCTTTAGAGATTAGCACTGCACGATTATGACAAAAATCATAATTGTCGATTAGTCTCTTGAAATTGTAATTGCGATTATTAAATACGATCATCACAATTTACATTGAATGATGTTTTGAATAGCTTTATACTAGGGGTGTAACGATACACTCGTGTCCCCCATTGCCCCAGTCCCCCAAATATTCCCCATTGCATCATTATACATTATATTCACCATTATATATAGTCGTTTAATGTAGTAATGTCACTGAAACTCCGTAAACTTAAATTTTTCCCCCTCAGTGCGGCAGCATTCTCTCCCGCTATTAATGCACTATACATAATAATGAATAAACCCTCTAAAATGCTTTGAATAATCATACTACTAAAACTAAATGTGATCCGGTGATTTAAACGATGTTTGCGCTTTCCCTAAGGAGTGGCGCTTTAATATAATGTTTGCGCTTTGACTTTGAGGAGTGTCATTCCGGCAGTGCGAACAGTGCAATCAGTCGCATTCTAATCGCAAGAAAGCTCGTCAAAATGACTATTCCCAAACTGTAAATGTTTAGCTCACCTAAAAATGTAAATTCTGCATTTACTCACTCTCATGTTGTTTTCACGCGTCACACAATCATTTGAACGTCCGTTTACTACAGTATGCGCGTCGTGGGAAATCTGTTCATCATATAAAGCCACCGTGTCTCTTCAGACTTCGATTTAGATTAGACACTCAATTAGTTTTTTTTTACGATGCCGTTACGACATTTATTGGATTTATTGGAAGTTTGAGAGGAATGGACTTTAATTGGAGGGACAGAAATCTGTTTTATAAAGAAAGGTTTTATAAAGAATATCTTTATTTGTGTTTGGAAGTTAAACGAAACAACATGAGGGTGAGTACATGATGACTGAGTTTACATTTTTGGGTGAATTATACCTTATAAATAGAGTAAGCTGAACCTTAGATAAAACAACTCTATATCGCGAATCATATCGTTAGTTCATATAGGCTGTGTGCATGGCTTTTTAAAAATGGCGGGTGCTATTTCACGTGCATTTGACCAGTCAGCATACTACTGTCACAACGTAACATGCTCTAAACACACCTCTTAAGCATGCAGAATGATATAACTGGATTATTATTTTTTTCTTTTCTTTTTGTAAACGGCTTTGAACGATTACATGATCGTGGCATCCACGATTAGAAATTTGATTAATTGTGCAGCCCTATTAGAGATGTACTGATATAAAGAATCTGGCCAATATTAAGTTATGATTTTTTCAAGTGGTAAATCAATGAATGGACTACAATACTATTTGGATAAAACAAAACAATAATAAAAAAAAATTATATATATATATATATATATATATATATATATATATATATATATATATATATATATATATATATATATATATATATATATAAAACACTAAACAATTCTTAAAATCAATTCTTAAAACATTTTAAAAATAAATTATTATATCTATTATTTTATTTTTAAAATGTATTTAAAATGTATTTTAAGATAATATAATAAAGTAAATAAATCCTAGGGAAAATGTTCTTGAGGGTCATACCACCCAGCCCTAAAGTGTAAATGCAAGTTTACTTATGACATTGTGTTACCTTTGGTTTGGGTCTTCCGTCTCAAGGCGCAGCTTTGCATCATTCACACGTGTTGGCACAATCAGGGCTAGCAACTTGCCCTCATGAAAAAAAAATAGCTTGTCACCCTCTCAAAGAGGAAATGACAGCAGCAATGACATTCTGCCAAAAGGAGATCTCACTGCGAGACCAAACAGCCCCTCTAATCTCAGCGGGCCTCTCCAGGCCAGAAACATATCTCGACACTACTGTGGCAGTATTCTGAGAACAAAACCCCACCACGTTTGGACAGACGGGTTTCGTCTTTTCTTTTGTGCTTTCTTCAAGTTTGCTTCCAGACCTTGTAGGGCTAATGCCGGTCCGGCAGCTCCTACAAACAAAGCTCGCTATTTGTTTAATAACTGATTGCTGCCATGACTACGGTAAACAAGAAAGAGAACAGGGCCTTTTCTTTCTGTTTATGAACAAACACATCTTCTCGCAAAGAGCAATTTAACATTAACCAGGTGGAATGATCAACAGATCCCATAGGTTACCCAGAGGGCGAGCCGAAATGTAAACATTCTTCAGAGAAAGAGTGTGTGAGGGGACGAAAAGAATGGAAGAAGGCGGACAAGCATGTATGGATAGCAAGGTCAATGCAAATGCAGCCTGTCTTGAATAAACAGTTGGAGGAGAAACTCAAGACAAACAAACAGTCGTTCTCCTGACATTTAAAGAAGCATTAGGACGGGTGGGCTACAGCTGGTAATGGCCAACATGAATGCGAACTAGAAGGGGGTTGGGAATGTGTCACTCAACAGGGTGGGGTCTTTACATTCCTCCTATACGTCCGGCTCAGACTGCGGAACAAACACACAGCATCATCCTTATTGCATCCACAAAAACAGCAGCAAGGAACTTGTAAAACCAGTTAAACATTACCACAGTCAATTACTCAGTAACTAGTGCTCGGAAAATATCAATTATAGATGTGGGTTCTTGTCTATTTACAATGACAAAGCGTCGAGTTTGATTGTACTGTAAACATTCACAATGGTATTGACTAAGTCTGTAAAAAGCAAGTATTTGATAGGTGGTGAATGCATAAACAAGTATTCTCTTAAAGGGATAGTTTTACTTAAAATTACTTGCCCACAAATAAGTCAAAATGCATGGCTTAAGAAGAATTGGAATATAACAGGGGAGTCATATGGACCATTTTTATGGTGCTTTTGTTGACTGCACAAATCTCTTTCCTTGAAAACAGAAGCCTGGATATTCTTCAATATATCTACAAGAATATGTGCATAATATAATACATTTCAAATAATCAATACTTTTATTCAGCAAGGATGCATTAAACTAAGTCAAAAGTGACAGTAAAGACTTTGATGCAAAAACATCTTTTGAACTTTCTATTCTTCAAATAATCCTGAAAAAATATCATGGTTTCCACAAAAATATTAACATTGATAATAATAAGAAATGTTTCTTGAGTACCAAATCAGGATATTAGAATGATTCCTGAAGGATCATGTGCCTCTGAAGTAGGGCTGCAACAACTAATCGATAAAATCAATGATAATCAGTAATGAAAATCATCGATAACGATTCTCATTAATCGATTAGTCAGGTCTGCTCTCTGTACGCAAAGCTTCCACTACCAAATGACAGCACTGAATAATGCATTTTTATGGACAAAATGTGCATCTAGAAATAGTGGAGTGGGAACAGAGTGAGCTGATGCAGGAATGGTACATGATCCAAGCGCCCAAAACATGAGAATTGTTTATTTTAAGCATTAGCATTTCACATACCTGGTTATGCGCTTTGATAGATGCGTGTGCGTCCGCAGTGCAAAACGCTCATTTTACAGGTTATATCCACTGATCTATATAGAGAACAGTAATTATATCCTCATCTGTAGCCTAAATGCTACTAATTCACGCGAGTATTTCCATTTTGCATTAAAGTGCGTCTTGACAGTCAAACTTCAAACTTCACTGAACGACGCGTCATACAGACAGAATGCAGTTGAAGGGGAGACCAATCATATTCAGCGGAAAAACTATTTAGCTGAAATAGCTGCTGTTGGACGCTAAATTTAGATTGAAAAGTCAACATGTAATGCAAGTATTTTATGAGAGTAGTCACTGTAAAGGGATAACAGCGTGTAATTTAATATAAATGTAAGATGTTTCTACAGGATAAAGACATGACAGTAACAGAGTGTGTGTGTGTGTGTGTGTGTGTGTGTACACCATATAGTTAAACTATGGATTTGAAGCAAAACTATGGTTAATTTGTGGTTACCACTGAATAACTACAATAACCCTGTTATTTATTTATTATTATTGTTTGCTTTGTTCATTGTTCATTGTAAAACCATGGTTCATTTTTGTAAGGGCAGATATATTCACTATGTTTGTTTTCATAGCACTCAGCTGACAT
Organism: Paracanthobrama guichenoti; assembly: GCA_018749465.1. Lineage (NCBI taxonomy): Eukaryota > Metazoa > Chordata > Actinopteri > Cypriniformes > Gobionidae > Paracanthobrama > Paracanthobrama guichenoti. The sequence continues at coordinate 28,477,779 of CM031948.1, forward strand.
GTTTGTTTGAAGGACAGCATTGGGCACAATGTGGAATAGTGTTTTGTCAGTAAAATAAAAAATGTCCCTTTATCCGATTAATCGAAAAAATTATCGGCCAACTAATCGATTATCAAAATAATCATTAGTTGCAGCCCTACTCTGAAGACTGAGTGTAATGATGCTGAAAGTTTAGTTTTGCCATCACAGGAATAAATTATATTATTGTAGAACAATTAGTGTAATATGACTTTAACCCTGAAAAATGTTATAAGTAACTGAAATAAGCACAAATGTCAGGGCATGTCCAAATACCTCCAGAGCCCAAAAAACACCTCAGACCCCTAAATGGTTCAAATATATTAAAAGTTAGTTTAAATTGCAATAATAGTGTGTATTAGTAACTGAATTCATTTAAGCACCAAGTGAAAGAATTGCTTTTCCAACTTCCTGTCTCCTCAGTCCAACCTCTCTCACATTCATTTCATTTAACTCTCCAAATCGATTTATCCCCACTCTGAAGAGCTCCAAAAACGAGTGATACAGGGGTCTAAACACATATTTATTACACATCGAGAGAAACATAATAAGATCCTTGCGCGTGAAATCCAGATTGAAACATTTCACCAGACCATCACCACAAGCGGTGCCGGCGCTCTGTAGTGCTGCGCACAATGATTCAAATAAATATGAACCCATTATCACACTACAAGCTTGAGAAATGAACAAGAAATGAACAATCAGGATGCCGTCAACCGGAAGACAACTCCAGCGGAGAGGCTAAATAGATGTATAATTTCAAGAGGTACACAAAACAGTTTGTCTCCTCAATGAATTTACGACAAAGTCTGCGCTGTGTTTAAGGCCCTGCTGTGCCAAGACTATGATGGAACGCACAAAAGTAAGGCAGGCCACGGTATTTTTAGCGAAACAGCCAATAGAGACCAAAGTAAATAAGAAAAAGTCTAATGAGTTTTAATGTAGCCGCTACCAGGATAGAAAGGCCAATTTTGGGATGTGGAACTACAGTCATGAGCGGTTTACGACAAACTCCTGAGCGACTCTCCTTCAAGCGACATTGAAGGATTCGTTCACAGACAGCTTGTGATGATTAGCACGGCAGCGAAGAGCCAGTAACCGTGAGCCGGGTCTCACCGTGCGCATGTGAGGCATCGAGCTGTGGGGAAGGAGGCCTTCACTCAAAAGGCCCCACAGCACAACCGACAAATTACAACTGTCAAACACCCGCACGCACTCGGCAAAGAAAACAAGGCATTCAATCTCCCGCATCCTCTGGGACTGGCCAAAGTGCATATTGTTTTAATATTATTTAAAAGTGTGTCATATATTTTTAATCATTGTTACTTGAAATTCGTGCAACGAGCAGTCCCGTGGGTGGAGCGAACACGGACTTTTGCTCAGAGGAAATGTGTCAACCGCGTATTTGTGGGACGGGGAGTTTAGCCTCCACGAACTTTGTCTAATTAATATTTCCAGTCTAAACCATGAGAGGGCCTGTATTATTAGAAACATTATCTCGGGGGTAAATTACCCAGTTGCACTGCCATAGTGTCAATTGGCATTAATGGAAAAAGGCAACAACATAACTACAGCCAAGCAGAGCAACCTGAATACTCACAATCCAATTTGCAGGCCCAGAAGCATATCAAGATCATATTGCTTGCTAAAAAATTATGGCATATATGTGATTGACAAAGCATCATTTAAATGCTTGATATGATCTTAAATTTATTAAAAAGTAAATAAAATACATAATTTTGACTAAACAAACCTGATTTTGTTTTGTTTTTTGTCATTTCTATCACTTTCAAACAATGTATTGTGTTTAGCAGCATTCTGTAATGGATATGAATCATTATTATGAATCGAACAAAAAAAAAAAAAACCTGGGACATAAAAGTGCTTGAAGTTGAAGACACACTCAAACATAAGGGAGAAAGAAAGCAAAAGTTCATTCGAGATAAGCAAGTTCTACGCAGAACCGGTCAACTGTGATTGAGAAAATGAGAGCTCAGGTCTATGTTGCAGTTTTTACATGAGAAATGATCATCAAACGATCTAATAACAACCATAATTACCCTCTGATTTGTCAATACGTGACAAGAAAATGTTAACACAATCACTCTATAAACACTTTTTTTACGCTTACTGCGCTGATTACAGAATACACAATAAGCATAAATCATGCTGATCGACTAGTCGTTTGGCTTTATCGGGTATAAACATGCTGTATTATCTCAGCAATTTTCAGAGCTTGCATGCACCAAACCTAATTTCTGCACAAAAACATTTGACGTCACAGCTTGCGTCTTGTGAACAAAAGCAAAAACCATAGGGGAACCCCGAAAGACTAATTTGCAGCATTTAGGAATCACATGACCTCTCTAGTTTTATACGACTAAGATTCTTCACCACAGACATCAAACCACAGCATCGTTTGGTACACTTTCCATCCTGCATACTTAGCCAATATCGAGAAAGGGATATTGCACAGCTGTGAGGTGCCGGAGCCAAATTGAAGACTTGTGCTCAGAAGTGAAATATCTTTCTGAATGTTTACTAGAAAATGCATGTTGAAAAAGGAGCAAACAAATGGCATCCGTTCTGCCATACCGGTGTCATGCACCTCTTCCTATAGAGGTTTGAGTATTAAGATGAAGCATATTAAGTCAGTATACTGAAAGAGTTAAAAAAAGAAAGGGTTGAGTCCCCCATCTTCCATTAAGCAGTTAAACCAAAGGTAAAGGGCATGCTGGGGGTAAACGGCAAAAGACCTCGCGTGAAACCGACGAGCGCTTTAATGGAATCGGCTTTTTAACAACTCTTTTTTTGTGTTAAATACAGTCCGTGTCAGGGAGATGCGTCCCACCCATAAAGCAAACGCAATGACAACGTACAGTGGGCACTAACGCAAGGACATAGTTCATCATGCCATTTTCTGCAATTCCCAGCTGATTAGGGTCATTATGTTGGAACCCTGATTTATGCTGTCATTTCCTCTCACCCTATCCTGCATCAATGAATCTTAATGAATTGGTAAATAAGGGTGAGGATTACACTCTGCGACACCGAAACATTCCTCACCCTCCACGCCACCAGATTTATGGAGCCAATTAGGGACTAACGGAGAAAATTGGCTGGCAGGAAAATAATATTCTTTATGGTACAAAATGGAAAAGCATTCGCGCTGAAGGGCAATTGTATTGTCAGCATTAAGTCCATAAAATATCCTCCACCCAGTGAAAGAGAGAGAGACAGACTTTCAGGCAATCTTTCTTAAATTACAAAAAAGGAAGCGCATTCATAAAATAATTTTTTGCAGGGAAATGCATTTTACTTTTGTTAGTTTTACAACTAACCCTGAGACTCAAAACAACCTATAAAACCATTAACCCATTAAAACAAATACAAATAATACATTGTACACTTAGTTTTTAGATAGATAGATAGATAGATAGATAGATAGATAGATAGATAGATAGATAGATAGATAGATAGATAGATAGATAGATAGATAGATAGATAGATAGATAGATAGATAGATAGATAGATAGATAGATAGATAGATAGATAGATAGATAGATAGGCAGATATTGTATCTATATTTTATGTATCTATATAAACATAAAAATGTACATAAAAAACAGAAAAATCAATTGAGAGAATTAAGAAGGTGACACTGTAGGATTTACTGCGAGTGCATTAAGGAGCTGTCAACATAAACGTGATAGGGTAAAAAGGGATTTAATAAACACGTGCACCCTGCTCATCCCATGACCATAAATCATGCACGGGCACACAAATCGCCCTTTTAACCAATCAGTCTTCTCCATGATCAAAACAACGGCGCCTGCCACAGAACGGCTAACCTTCAGTTCTTTAATGTTTTTTTCCTTTTCTTTTCTGAGGTGGCAAAAAGTGGAAATACAAAAAGACGGGCAGGAGAAAAGAATGGGGGGGGGGGGAGCACAAGTATCTGCGGGAAAAAAAGCCAGAAGTGAGACCCACCTCTTCCTATTAATGGCAGCATCTTAGAGGCACACTCAGTGTGCTAACGAGCCCCCTTTATGTATTACATATTGTGACTAGACTCGAAGCGTAACAGCGGCTCTCCACATCAAACAAGCAAAGGCCTGTTATTAGATGGAGGGCTGGGAGAGAGGCTGTGTGAAAAGAAGTGGAAAATTAAAGTTGAAGCCAAGCAGGAAAGGCTTTAATTTACTGGCATGTACAGTATGCAAATGAGATTACTCTCTGCTTAACTGCATCATTTATGTCCATAATAACGGCATCATCATTACGGGACTCAAATTAAATTACAGCGTAATTAGCATATCAAAGTGATTGGTTAAAGTTTAAAACAAATACCCAATTTTCGCTAATGAAAAGCTGTAATCGGCGCTCATGTAACTTGAAGTGAAAACAGCCAAAACAAATATGTGTTTTCGGGGGGCAGGAAGATGGGGAGAGGGTTCTTGTCTCACTCAAACATGATGAGGGAGGGGCTTACAGAGGCTGGATGCATCTCACCTGGTGGACTTCACACCCTCAAGTTCCATTTCCTAGAGACGCTCTGATCAAAGGTACCATTTCCTACACTTGCCACTTTGGAGCTCATCAATAAAATACAAAATCACTTCACCACTGATCCGATGGGTGGAAGAGGGGGGTAAAAGTGAAAGTAATACGTGAGACAGATGGGGGAGGGATGACATCTGAGGGTTTATAAACTTACATTCGAAAGGGCAAGGAAAACACCTCCACTTTCCAGTCGAATTAACATGAATAATGACATTTAACTATTGCCAACTGCATCAAAAATCATCCCACAAAAACCATCAAACCCGGACTCGACGGATCACACAAACACAGTTTGTGTTATACGTTCCCCCTGTTTTTGATCCGTAGCTTGAAGACTTTCATGTCACCACATTATTGATCTCATTCTGAATTTATGACGCACTTCTCCATTCCCAGAGCAAAATCTGAGGTCTTAACTCTCAGACATAAGTCAATCTCTCCTCACCAACCCCCCAGGACTTCATCTCGATTGACTTAGCCAAACCGCACCAACAAACGAATCAGAGCCTGGGCACATTACTCTTGAAATTTTAAAGAAGTGCTATTTTATTTTATTCATTGAGGAATCCATTATAGGCCGTATTCCTAAGAAGTATGTAAATGACGTGCCTTTCAAGGTAGAGTCGGGGCAGAATCCTCTCCATCAACTAATGACACCGCTCATTACATGCAGAACAGAGCGGAATGAAAGTGCTCCTGTCTGTGGCAGTGTCTTCCCTGTGTAAATCCCTATGAAATGCTAATATCTCACTTCTAATTAAAGGATACTAAGTCCAAATGTACCTACGTGCCAGTACCATAAATTTTATTAATGTTTTTTTCGTCGCTACAGCCGTCTAGGCTACATTCCATTAATTCATATTTAATACCACCACTGCTCAAGCATTCTTCTCTTTTTTGCTTTCATTGCCTTTCTTTTTTCCTTTTTTGAACACTTGTTGCCCACGATTACAAACAGATGCTCATTGTGAGCAGAAGCATCATTATGGGGTTGTGAAACTATAGTTTTTTGCAGGTGCATGAGTGCCTGGCCACACAGACGTTTGCACAAACAGACTCGTGTGCATATAAGGTGCTAAAACTATCAGAAAAAAACAACACTGGAGCTAACCGGTATGGCCTCTTTGAGCCTGTACACATTTACTGTATTGACATATGGCTGCACGTAAACATGTTTACAAATGTGCAGCCATTCTACGAATTCGACCTTGAAGTCTGCAAACAACTGCCACACAAAGTTCATTAAGAGGAGGTAAAAACAATGCTGTTCCCTTTTGCCTCAAAGACAACGTTGGCTTTGTACATTGCTTTTTTTAAAACACAAAACGCAGGGAAAATGGATCACTTTGGTATCATCATTGAATTAAAAAGCCTACCTAATGGTTACTATGAAATATGGCCTAATTAGGGCTTTGGTTTTATAGCGCCTGTTAACGTAGTTATCACTTACAACATTGTAATGTCAAAATCAATACGGATTACTTATGTCCTATCCGCCTCCATTCCGTGAGGTGACGATAGTTTATCTGTCTGTGCACTTATTAGGCAGGATTGAGCCAGACAGCGTTTGAAAAAAAGAACCAAAACTCAATATATGCGTTCCCATTCATATGTTATTACTCACACAACCAAACCTAATCAAAGAAATGTATTCCAGCCTGAAAGTAGCAAAATATAGTCCCTGATTTACAACTGTCAGATAGATAGACAGACAGACGAAAGATGATAGATAGATTGACTGACATACATACAGACAGATAGACAGACAGACAGATGAAAGGTAATAGATTGACTGACATACATACATACAGACAGACAGATAAACAGACAGACAGATAGATACAGACAGACAGACAGACTGACATACATAAAGACAGACAAAAAAAGACAGACAGATGAAAGATGATACACTGACTGACACAGACAGAGACAGACGAAAAAACAGAGACAGATGAAAGATGATAGATTGACTGACTGACAGACAGACAGACAGACAGAGATGAAAGACGATAGATTGACTGACAGACAGACAGACGAAAGATGATAGATTGACTGACATGCATACAGACAGATAAAAAAGACACAGATGAAAGATGATAGACTGACTGACAGACAGACAGATATGAAAGATGATAGATTGACTGACAGACAGACAGACAGACAGACAGACGAAAGATGATAGATTGACTGACTGACTGACAGACAGACAGACAGACAGACAGACAGACAGATAGATAGATAGACAGACAGACAGACAGATGAAAGATGATAGACTGACTGACAGACAGACAGATAGACAGACAGAGATGAAAGATGATAGATTGACTGACAGACAGACAGACGAAAGATGATAGATTGACTGACTGACAGACAGACGAAAGATGATAGATTGACTGACTGACAGACACAGACAGACAGACAGATAGATAGACAGACAGACGAAAGATGATAGATTGACTGACTGACAGACAGACAGACAGATAGATAGACAGACAGACGAAAGATGATAGATTGACTGACAGACAGACAGGCAGACGAAAGATGATAGATTGACTGACTGACAGACAGAGAGATCGATGGATAGATGAAAAAAAAAGTTCTATTGATTGAAAAAGTGCTCATTTCTATCTTACTAATAAAAGTAAATAAAGAGAAATGCAGGGGGAAACACCAATTCTAATCTCCATTTAAATCCATGTTGTGACAATATACCCATAGATAAGGTGTAGCCTGTACTGAGGCGTCTGCCTGATTCAGATATGAGGTTACAGTGGCTGACCTTCAACATTCCTCAATGTCCCAGAATGCCATTCATCTACAGCTGCAGATAAGGCTGAGTAAATATCATAAGCATGAGGATTTTAGGATTGAGGTGAGGCTGGCCACATCCTTAACCTACAAGGAAGAGGGCGAAAAGAAATCTACCCTTTAAGGGCCATTTCCTGAAGGATCTGCTGTAAAAACACAAATAAAGAAGGCATATCCATGTCCTGTCATTTCTCTTGGCATTAACGTTCTTCATCGTCCCTTTGATGAAGGCTCCTTTGACTAATCACATAAGCCTTGTGTTCTGTAAACCTGCAATAAATCGACAGGATCCTTAAACACGTTACAGACACGAGCAGAATAAAGGTCCTGAAGTTACTCACCAATCAGAGAAGACAATAAAAGATCTTGATTGGTCAGATAGTGCTTGAAGAGTCTCGTGTATGAGGGCGCAGTGGTGACAGGAGGGACACAACCTGTGACTGCACTAATCTGTTCTGAAACACACCAACCCTTATCCCCTGCTGATATATACCTAAACAAGACAAACACAGGCAACCAGTGAACAGGCAACCACAACAAACAAAAGAGTGAAAGACTGAGAGAGAGAGAGAGAGAGAGAGAGAGAGAGAGAGAGAGAGAGAGAGAGAGAGAGAGAGAGAGAGAGAGAGAGAGAGACACAGAGAGAGACACAAGACAAAAGAACAGAGGGAATTATTTTGAGTATAAATTACCAAATTACCAATGACGATTAAGACAATTAAAATATTTCCATTTAAATTAAATAAAAAGTAATACATTTAAAAATGTATGTATGTATATATTATATATATATATATATATATATATATATATATATATATATATATATATATATATATATATATATATATATATATATATATATATATATATAAATAAAAATGTAGTCAAACAATTTTAGACCATTTTTATAAATGAAAAAAGAAAATTACCAAATTTTCATGACAATTAAGAAAATCTTTCCAATCCTGTTTCCATTTTCTTCCCAATTTTCACTATGCCAAAACAAAACAAAATAATAAAATAAAATGGAAAATTTAAATAAAAATATATTTATTAAGATTCACCCTATACTCATTTGTGTCTGCAAGTCATGACTGGTCAACTTGTAACTTGTAACTAATGTCAACTAAAGGCTATTGGCTATTTTGATATGCTATGCCCCGACTTCCTGTTCAATAGGAAATCAGTAAACAACCCAGGTGTTAAGCAAGCTCATGAGAAAAAGATGAAATATGAAATATGAATGGCTGTGGACAGAGAGAAAGAGAACCCAGCCAGGGAAAAAGTCTTAATATCATTAGTGATCATGTGGTGAGAAGTAGGTAAGGCTGAATAATGCAACAATGAGAGGCAAGGCCGGTGACATTTGTTTCTTATGTCTAAATGGCAGTTTAAAGGCCTCTATCCAGGGCCGGGCCCCTTGCCTTCCTTCTGCACTGTTTTAACAGAGATGAAACCATATTAGGACGTGTATGCTAAAGTAAACAATAACATAGTTGCAATGAGATGGAAATTTTTCAGCTAATGGTGTTTGTCATTCCTGTTTTCAGTCCTGGACTTAAGCTCTTAGCTTTTCTCTTTTTTTTTTCCACGTCGTCTTTCTTTTTTCTCTCCCTCCCCCGAGCTTGGGAGGACTGTATTTATGAATAACAACTAAATCGGCCAGTCCTCAACCTTCTGCAAAGCACACAGTAAACAGATCTGCTTTTAATCTGCCTGTTCACTTTTCTTTTTTTTTTTTTTTTATATATATATATATATATATGTTGAATTAGCGTTCATCTATGGGGAAGAATACTTCAACCAGAGAAGTGACAAGTAAAATGCACACCACTTTGTCCATGCAATAACTTTAATTTTAATATTATACAGTATTTTAGCCCAACAGATTACATATTACAGCCCAAGTGCAAAGAGAGCAATTTAAAGTGATAACTCGTCCATAAAAAGACATTTTACTTTCAAAGTAAGGTTTCTTCGACTTTTTTTAACAAAGAGCCCCTTTCATAACATAACATCAAACTGTTTGCAGACAGTTTGTACCAGACTCTCATAAAGCAAATGACAATCAAAATCTCAATACACAATCCCAAATTCTCAATAAGAGCTATATTATTATTCAGATAGAAACCTCTAATATACTGTATTGTATACGTTATCCTGAAAAGTTGACCTCAGTTTGAAAATAAAAAACGATGGACCATAAACAGTCCACAAATCATAAATCATCAACAAAAAGTAAATCATCAACAAAAGTGATAATCATTGATCATTTATGCCACTGTGAAATTACTTGAAAATTACCTTTCATGTAGTGTGTAAAAGTTCTAAGTGAATGAAAACATCCTGCAAAGTTTTAAATCTGAAAGTGCAGCGTATATAAAGTTATTGTCTCTCAAAAGTAAGAGTCGACTCAATAAAACAAATTGTTTTTCAAATGAGTCCTAAGCCATTGTGTTGTGACGTCACAATGAAACATTAGCATATTGCCCATCCACTTCGCAGACACCAGGGGATACTGGATAGCATCATGTGTGCTCTACAATGGGTTTACTGTGTTTCATACTGTGTAGGAATCTGGCTAACCGGCTAACTCACGTTATTACTGTCTTACTGAAATACTTCTGTAAATCAGCTGTGGGCCGCAGTATTACCTAAAACTGTGTCTATTAATGCAGATTGTCTGTCATTCTTATTACTTTGAGTAAAGATAAAGGATGGAGCAAGATTTGTTTTGCAAACTTTAATGTTCCATCAGTAATTCACGTAACATTAGTGCTGGGTTAACGTATACGCTGTTATTGATACAGTTCCTGCATGTGAACCACATTAAATTAGAAACACACATACACAAAAAACACACACACAAAACACACACTAGTTATTTCAATGTTTCATCACCGATTCAGACTCGCGCTGGGAATGGTGTAAAATCGACGTCATCATTACCGTCTTTACAGTGTGTACAATCACTGAGCTTTAGGAAGCCTCCTGACGGAGCTGGAGATCAGTGACGGTAATGGGCGTTTAGCTTCCGAAATACGTGCTGTACGCGGCAGACCAATCACAACAGGCTGGGCCATCTGACCAATCCGAGCAGAGTAGGCTCGCGGAAAGGAGTGATTTAGAGAGACCAATTCATCCATCGAGTCGTTTGCAAATAAATGGAACATTGTGGGTGATGTGCAATGTATATTATGAGAAAATTATTGGTTTTTTTTACCTTTGATGCATGTAAACCTGTTAATGGAGACCTCCAAAGCCAAGTTAGGAAACTTTAAAATAGAATAATAGGGGCACTTTAAGAGTGTGTTCACAACTAGTAGTTCGGTTTGCTTGGTTCATATGGTCCAGACCAAAAACATTTAGTCCAGGTCTGTTTAGCGATCACATTGGCATTTTAATCTAAAGGCATAAAGGGATGTGTTCAACCTGTTTGGTCCTTTTATTACATGCATTTCACGACTGAACTTACCGAACATACAAAACAATGATGTGTGCTGGACTAAATGTGCTTGTTGTATGTGCGTAGCCTACATATGATCTTCTAAAAGATGAGCTCATAAAATGTGTAAAGCAGGGATCAAAACAGAGGCAGGAATCCCTCCGTCACACACACAAACGATGATCTGCTGAGAGGAGACGCGGTTCTGATGCCTGTACCGAAGTGTGATGGGCAATATCGCGACTATGACAAGAAAAAGCAGGTATGCTTAAGCATTCTATCCTATTAGGGTTGCATCTTGTGACATCATGTTCCATTTTTGGTTCCTTTACATGTCTTTGGTACGTGTTGCGTTCATATTTCATTTGAACCGCACCAGAGTTTGTTTCAATCTTTTCAGTGGTCTCGGCCTGCTTGTTTTGTTCGGAAGGCAGCATTCACACTTATTCAAATGAACCACATTAAAAGACAAATCACACCAGGGTTCTTTTTAATCAAACCAAACATGCCAAGTGTGAACACACCCTAATTGAATGAAATCACACACTTCACCTTTCACAAAGTCCAAATTCAAACTCTTATTACGGTTTAAAAGCCACAACAAAACTTCAGCTAACCAGCGTAGGCATATCTCCTTTCCTACCCACAGCACAAATACATTCCCCCCTCTCTCTATGACTCTCATATACACACACCTTTCAAATGCAAGCTGTTTATTTACTTAATGTTAAAGCTATTCCATTAAGCAGCCAGGCCCAGGTGCTTCATCCCTAAAAGGGATTTTGCTTCCTCAAATAAATACAGCAGCGAGGCATTGCCAAAATGATATTGACCATGAATATAGCAAATGTCATATAGAGAACAATAAACATCAACCTGTGGAAGTCATTAAGGACATACACTTTAAATTTCAGTGAATGTTTGGAGTTTATGATGATTTATGAACTTGACCTGGTGTATTTTTAAGAAAGGCAACCATAGTGTATGGCTCATCTTCTTGTGTTCAACAAAGTGCTAATGATTTCACTTTCGTCTTACCAAAATGAGTTCAATCGTGTGGTGTATTTGTATTGCTAGTACAAAGAAAGCAAAACGACTGGAGGAAAGAACAGACAACCTCACTTAAGAAAAAAAAGAAGCAAATGCATATATTTGATGTTGGAAGCACCGCCTCTAATCATTCTATCATTCAATTTGACCCATTTACAATACGGTCATCTCCTTTCAGTTGGATGAAGAAATTCAAAAGTGATGCAAAAAAAAAAAGAAAGAAAGGAAAAACAGCGAATGTCTTTAGATGAAAAGAAGACAAACTGAGCTTTGTGATATACGTGACAAACACTCTCACACACACTCCTCACAGAGCGTTTTTGTGGACAGATTTCCCTTTCATCTCTCTGAAGACAACTCCTCTGACAGAAGCCGAGACTGCTGCCTGCCTGACTGCCATCACTTCCATTCAGTACAAAGATTCTGTCACGAAGACTCGCTCCGACACAGTGGCAGACCAACTATATCAAAGCCTTTCCACCTCTAAGAGAGCAGAATTCATTAAGTTATCAATACCATGAAAAGTATAATGGATTTGTAATTGTGATTTTCTAATATGCTTTCAAAGAAGTGCACTTTCATCAAGTAAATAAAAAAACTTTTTTAAAGCACAGAGGCACAAAACTGTTAGTTATGTTAGAGAAAATATTATCTAACAATAAAATAAATAACCTAGAAGGAAAAGTAGCAAGTTTTAAATGCATCAAAAAATGTAAAATGGTAATTTTGGATCTGTTCCACCTCTGTTTTGACCTTCTCGACAGTTTCCAATAATCAAAATTATACATCATAATTTTGACAATTTAAATTCAAGTTATAAACAGCACACACACTGCAAAAAAAAAAGTTGTTCTTTTGAGTATTTTTCGTCTTGTTTCCAGTCCAAAAATATAAAATAAAATAAATAAATAAAATAAAATAAATAAATCCTGATACATTTATAAGATGAGTAAAATGAGGTAAGATATTATGTCTTGTTTTCTGGGAAAATAAATTCAAATTAAGTGAGTTAAAGGGATAGTTCACCCAAAAAATGAAAATTTTATGTTTATCTGCTTACCCCCAGGGCATCCAAGATATAGGTGTCTTTGTTTCTTCAGTAGAACACAAATGACGATTTTCAGCTCCAACCGTTGCAGTCTGTCAGTCGCATAATGCATGTGAATGGTAGCAAAATCTATGAGAGTAAAAAAAAAACATGCACATACAAATCCAAATTAAACCCTGTGGCTCGTGACGACACATTGATGTCTTAAGACACTAAATGATCGGTTTATGTGAGTAACCAAGCAGTATTTATAGAATTTATATAACTATATAAATGTCCAACAGCCTTCAATGCGCAATCACTTCCAGTGCATAAGGTCTGTAACATATGTTGCGTAAACTACGCCAGATTGTGTACAGACCTCACACACCGGAAGAGTGTATGAGTTTTTACTCTCATAGATTTTGCTACCATTCACATGCATTATGCGACTGACAGACTGCAACGGTTGGAGCTGAAAATCGTCATTTGTGTTCTACTGAAGAAACAAAGACACCTATATCTTGGATGCCCTGGGGGTAAGCAGATAAACATCAAATTTTCATTTTTGGGTGAACTATCCCTTTAAGTGGGGAAATAAAGCAAAAACTCACTTAATTTTCCCAGAAAACAAGGGATTTTACTACTTTTGTAAATCCATCTTGATTTAAGAATTTAGATATTTAGACATTTAGACTGGAAACAAGACAAAAATACTAAGTAAGAAAAGCATTTTTTGCAGTGAAAATATTATAAAAAAATTAAATAAAATAAAAAGTATGTTTTGGACACCATTGTACCATGGTAATACTGTTATATATAACCATGTTAATCATCCATACAATATTTACATGGTATTCTCATCTGACACTTCCACAGTACTTCTTTAAGAAAATGCTGACACTTTCCTGATGAACAGAAAAAGCTAATTCTTTCATTTAAGATGTTACCGCTCAAAACACGCTTTATTACACCATAGTTAAAATCCTCTCTGGAGTTATGCACACGGGCGCATAAACAACTGTGTGACTAGCGTAAGCATTTAACTTTCTCGTTAGCAATCTCCCCTGTGTGGCGCTTTAGCCATGCTGGCTTGTTTATTATGTTCATAGCTTTGGCAGAAAAAGAGATTTAAGTGAACTCCTACAAATCGGAAGCACTTGTAAATGCATAGAAACACACTCAGCTGTAGAAACAGGGGAATTAGGGGCTTACCAAATGCTAATGCTAATACAAAGCAATTTTCAACCTGATGCTGATACACAGAATTACATTTTTTTGTAGTAAGCAATAAAATGTACTTGGAAGAGCTATTACATGGACCCTAATCCACCTCTGCGCCCTAACATGCATCAATATACAACTTTTCATTTGGTGTTACCTCAGAATTTCCATCTTTGTGGTTTCCGTAAAACGAGAGGATGAGGCAAATAAAGTAAATAATCAAGTGTATGATCTTCAGAGGCATTCCAATTTAGCCCTTGGCAGGCACCACACAGCATGCAAATATCATATTTTCCCCTGCTGTTTAGCTCTCTGAAAACTAACTCTGAGTTTAAGTGGATATACACTTACTTTAACTTATGGAAGTGTGGTTGAGTGGGGATAAGATTATACCAGGCATCCATACAGTTCAGTATAAACGCACGTTTCTGTTGGAAAGTGGACTGAATTAAATCTATAGGCAAGTCATTGTGTTTTACCAAAGTGTATGATAAATAAAAAAAGTTTGAAAGCATGTGAAATTATCAAAATCCAAATTCTCATTATAATCTGCACTTCAAACTGTTTTTTTTAAACACTGACATATGGCAAATCCTTTGCAGGTATAGTATGATGATGTTTATCTTGCCTGGCCATTTGCTAAAAGGGGAGAAAAAGGGAAGTAAACCTAAACCCTTCCCAGATACCCAATGGAATGGCCAAACCCTACACCCAAAAGTCATTAATTACTCACCCTCATGTTGTTTCAAGCCCATCTTCTTTGTAACACAAATTAAGATATTTTAAAGAAATCTGAGAGATTTCTGTACTCCTCATTGGCAGTCTACGCAACTACCACTTTGATGCTTCATAAAGAGATCATGAATCTAATCCATACGAATTGAGCAGTTTAGTCAAAATTTACTGAAGAGACATATATGATGCTTTATATGATGAAAAGATTTAATTTATTCTCTATATATACATATATAAACATTCATTAGCATACACAGATTTAGTAAACGGAAGCTCAAGCATGCTTGCTTGACGTTTGAGTACCAATGAGGCTCATTCTCATTGTGTTAGGCAAGGCAAGTTTATTTATATAGCACATTTCATACACATATATACTATATATAGACTTGTATATACTATATATACAAATATATATAGTATAACCTGAATCACTCCTATCGGAACATGTTATGCATTATGTTATGCAGCGCGTTTAAGCTTCCTCAAAAACCAGTGAGGTTTGCTCTCACGCTTCAAGCTGGTTCATTTGAGTTTCTGTTTATCTTGGCTGATCAATGTTTATATGCGAATAAAAGTCTAAATTCAAGCTGTTCATCATATAAAGCGATCGTCTCTTCAGAAAATTTTAACTAAACCGCTCAATTCATATGGATTCGTTACGATCTATTTATGAACTTGAAAGTTTCAAAGTGGTAGTTGCGAAGGATGATGACAATTTGATGAGTAATTGATCATTTTTATTTTTTTATTTTTGGATGAACTAACCCTTTAAGAAAACTCACTGGGTAATTAAGTAAATAAATAAATAAATATTGTTGGAGCCGACTGCATTGTGAGCAGTGCTTTAAAAAACAAACAAACAAACAAACAAACAAAAAACAGGGATGTCATAGATATTAATAGCAAGACAACTTTTTTCTTTGGTAATGGTGTGCATTTAGTTTGAGCATACATCTAAAAAAAATTAGCCAGAGTTACAATAATAAAAATAAAATAAAACTGCCAGTGGGCTAAAAAAGGCTTATTCAAGATATTTTCACTGAAAACAAATCGTGTCATGTTTCATATAATTTTGTTTTAAGAATATTTAGATATTTTGTGCTGTAAAACAAGACAAAGACACAGTGTTACAGTGTTTGTAGTGTATAAATGACAAGAGAGGGAGGTCAACAATGCAGTTGTCTTTCAATGCAGAAAGAGAGAAGACAGGAGTACAGAGCTTTTTAAGACGGTGCATACGGTGAGGTAAAAAGAAAGACAACATACAAAAAAATAAATAAATAACTGAAATCAAACATAGTGAACAAGGTTTGCGTATTTGGGTGTGTGTAAATGTGTCTAAGCATGAGCTCATGGGAAAGGATGGGAAGTCCCTTGCTTGTCCACCATACCGTCAGAGACAGCACAGACACACAAACACAGCCCATTTCACACCCTGTGCTTTAATACTCTACATGAACACCCCTACTTCACTTCTATGGTTTGACTGGTCTCCCATGTCAGCTGCTTAGGGCTGTTCCATTTTTCAATAAAAGCCAAATACTGTTTTAAAATTAGAAACATACAAGAAACAAAGAGAATAAAAGACCAGTGCAGTCAGGCAAATAAGCAGTCATGTTTAGCGGTAAACTTTGACAAAAATAAACGACCTCTTTTTCTCCCAACCTTGAGAAAAGTATACAAACACAAGAGCTGCAACAAATCAAGTGATTCATTAAACTAGATATAGAAAAATAGCACCAGCCCTGCCCTTTCTAGTCTGTCAACACGCGCACACACACACACACACACACACACACACACACACACACACACACACACACACACACACACACACACACACACACACACACACACACAGCTCCATTGGAGTCTAATAACTAATCATTTGTTTACCTTCTCCAAGGACTTGCTTATTTGCGGCCGTCTTCAGTTCCAGCGCTGCGTTTAACCTCCCTGCCCTGCAGAGACAACAAACACACAGAAAAAGCTGTAGCTGTAAAATTACTGCAGCTGTCACAAACCATCTGTCATCTCTGTGCGTACAAAATGACATTAAAGTAAGCTATTTTGGAGTTGCGATGGTGCTGATAAACTAATGAGGACTCAACCGTGGACATACAGAAGTACATCATCTACTAAACGAAACTTGTGGGAAGCTGAAAAACTCACTTATATCCACAGCATTACTAAACCATAAGCTACAATATGGAAATGAGTGATTGATCATCCTTATCGAACCATAAAGTGTTAAACTTTACCTTTATATCAAGCTTGACAGTTGTACTATAGGTTATAGTATGTATATATATATATATATATATATATATATATATATATATATATATATATATATATATATATATATATATATATATATATATATATATATATATATATATATATATATATATATATATATATGTATATGTATATATATATGTATATGTATATATATATATGTATATATATATATATATATATATATATATATATATATATATATATATATGTATATATGTATATGTATATGTATATATATATGTATATGTATATGTATATGTATATATATATGTATATATATATATATATATATGTATGTATGTATGTGTATGTGTGTATGTGTATGTATGTGTATGTATGTATGTATGTATGTATGTATGTATGTATGTATGTATGTATATATATATATATATATATATATATATATATATATATATATATATATATATATATATATATATATATAAAAATACACACACACTATAAAGCCTGTTCCAAAAGCTATATTACTATAGTATGTGTTGATGTTTTGTTACTTGTTTTGGTACCTAATCCGCTATATATATATATATATATATATATATATATATATATATACATATATATATATTTGATTGAAAATTTACTATTAAAAACAGTAATATTGTGAAGTATTATTACAATTTAAAATAACTTATACTAACTTTTATTATTTGAATATATTTTAAAATGTAATTTATTCCCGTTATGCAAAGCTGAATTTTCAGCATCATTACTCCAGTTGTCAGTGTCACATGGTCCTTGAGAGATTATTTGAAGATGCCGATTTAATGCTCAAGAAACATTTCTTATTATCATCTATGTTAAAAACAGTTGTGATTCATAATATTTTATGGAAACCCAGAGATATGTATTTTTAGGGTCTTTGATGAATAGAAAAGAACAGCATTTAACATTAAATTAGAGATGCACCGATACTAAATTTCACTAAATACAGATAGTTATTTTTCTTATAGAAAAGAAACCTCTCCCAAGTAATGCTGCAAACTATACAGAGAGCCCTTCTGTTTAGTACACAATGATATTGGTTGCAATTAACAACAAAGGTATTATATTAAGCTGTATCTGTATTTTCAGATATAATAGGATAATTACACCCAAATGAATATATGGTATTTTTCATAAGCATGTGTTGATGACAAATTTATACACACACACACACACACACACACACACACACACACACACACACAGAGTACTGTGCAAAAGTCTTAGGTACGTTGGTATTTTCACACAAAAACTTTTTTTAAGCCAGTTATTTATATCTTTTACTGTAGTGTGTCGGTAGGAAATATCAGTTTACATTTCCAAACATTCATTTTGCAATTAACTTAATAATCCAGTGAGATTGTTTTTTTTTTTTTTTTTATGCACAAGAAGTCTGACAGCAGCCGGTATGATCTGATCTCACCATCATCGAGTCTGTCTGTGATTACATGAAGAAACAGAAAAAACTGACAGGCTAAATCCAGAAAAACTAAGGCAGCGTCTCCCAGACACTTGAGGAAAACTTCCTGCAAAACTACAGGACTGTGAAAAGTTTAGGCACTTGTCAGAATGCTTTAAAGTGAGAATGCTGTCAAAATAATAACATAAATAACTTTTATTATGTTTTTACTCATGAATTAACTTCTATTAACTAAATCAAATGGATATTTGGGGTGACCACCCTTTGCGTTTAAAACAGCTTTTGTCACCTGCATCTCTTCCTACACCTGTTCATGTAGTTTTGCAGGAAGGTTTCTTCAAGTGTCTTGGAGACGTTGCCTCAGTTCTTCTGGATTTAGTCCATCTCAGTTTTTTATGTTTCTTCATGTAATCACAGACAGACTCGATGATGGTGAGATCAGATCTCCATGTGGAGCATAGAGACTATTGTCAGACTCTTTATGCATACAAAAATCTCACTGGATTATTAAAATTAATGGCAATTCATTTATAAATGTAAACTGATATTTTCTACTGACACACTAACTTACAGCAAAAGATATAAATAACGGTCTTAAACCCACTTTTTGTGTGTAAAAATACTAGCAAGCCTAAGACTTATATATATATATATATTTAAAGTGGAAGAGATGACTCGCGCTCTGCGCTGCAGCTTGAACTGGGGCACTACAGCGATTTGTCACGTTACATTTAGGAGCGTCAAAACGGCATGTATTGTTTGAATTTCGTGATGAAATTGAGAGAATTTGAAAGATGACACTTTGTTTCTTATTAAAAGTAACAAAGCACAGTACTATTTGCTATTACTGGATGAGAGGCGCGCGACAAATAATGTTTAGAATAGGGAAAACTGCAGACCTAGCAACTGCCTTGAACTACGGGTGATTCTTAGGGTCAAATAGAGCCTGCTTTTATGTAGTTATTTTTTAACTGTTAATGCGCTATTGGTCGCATTAACTTGCGTTTTTCACCTCGTGTTTTTCTTCACACAATATGAGCTGCATTCAGACACGTTTTTCCACACCCTTTTGATTGACAGGATCGGCCCTGATCATCTGCTTTTTTAAAACAATCGATAGTGAAAATATAGTTTAGATACCTATAATTGGCCGATACATCGGTGCATATCTAATTGAAATAGAAACCTTTATAACATTATAAACTGGCACTTTTGATGAAGTTATTGCATCATTGGTGAATAATTTTTTTTTTTTTTTTTTAAAGAAAACCTTACTGACCCCCAACTTTTGAATGGTTTGTACCACCCTCAAACACCAAGTACATACCACATTTTAATAATTGTGGTAACAATTCAGTACCATAGTATATATCACAGCACTTTAGTTTTGATAAAATCACTGTACCTTCATCCCAAAAAAAAAAAAAAAAAAAAATTTAAATTTTTGGTTATGGTAACAACCATTATATTTTGGACATGTGCCAGTTGCAAAGTAGGCTATCATAGTATTACCATCTGATGCCATCACCGTTTGACTTTTTACAAGGCACCTACTCAGAATATGCTCTTAGAGTATATGCTATGTTTTGAGTTGAGACCGTAAATGAAGCTTGTGAACTTTTTGTAGTAGTACTACAAAAAGTTCACAAGAACTACAAAAAGTTCACAAGCTCGCATTTACGGTCTCAACTCAAAACATAGCATATACTCTAAGAGCATATTCTCATACTACACTACTGAGAAAGATACTGTAGGCCAACATCCCTTGGGCATTTGAATAAAAGCATGAAAGCTTAGCCGAACGTGAAAAAAATATGCAGTTTACATTTGCCAGTCAAAACAGTGGCCGGCCGTTTGAACAGAGTGATTCTGTTTATCTCAGGTAAAGTGAGCGCAGATAAAACACATTGGTACAGCCCGTCCATGTCTCTGCAACAATTATCAGTTAAACATCCTTGTTAAGCTGAGTGGTCAGCATTTACTTAGCGACTAAAAACACCAGTCACCACCAGGACCACATGAGTTTTCCACATATCTCGTGCTGATTCCATTTTCTCTCATTCTAATTCATTAGACTTCAATTAACACGTCATCCCTGCTGTTAGGAATCAATAGCTCGTGGTGACAGGTGATGAATTTTTCAGCTTAAAAAGCTAAACATCATTTATTCAAATCACCTGCTAAGGTCTCAGGTGCTTAATGAGTTTACAGAAATGCCTAACGCTCATTTAGACAAATGTTCTCTCATCCTAATGATGAGAACGTTTTGCATTGAGAACGGGAAGGTGGGGAAAAAGACAGACGCGCAACAGCAGTTACCTTTTAGTTTTTAGAGCTGTAATGTGTTACTAAATCGATAACAGTCCAGGCTGAATGCATGAAGTTGGAGATAATGCTGGTGTTTTTAGCAGCGGGGTGGAGGAGGCCTAGGGAGTGAATAAATACACTCATACCGTTAGACCCAGCTGGAGAAGGAAAGTAACCAGCACTCTGGTGCTCGGGGAACTTGCTGAGATGATCGGCTTCATGGGTGTGTTATGGAGGAAACGCGGCGAGAGAGACGACTAAATGAGCACGTGGACTAAATATTGTCTGAAGATGATAGCGCAGAGACAGACAGGAAAAACTAATTTTGCCTTGTGGACTAGTTTGTCTAACAAAAGTTGTCCAAAAGTTGTTGTTTTTTCCCTCTAAACATGAAATGTCAATTTCCATCACATATTCACATTATATTTTGTGTATATGTCTGATTTCTCTCATATAGGATGCATTTGGTTAAGAATTAACACGGTAGTAAAGCTGTTAAGGGAAGAGCGCATCCACAACAGGATTTTTATAGATTCTGACTATGTAATTTTTCAAGTTCACTTGTGCATTTGCATCATTTTGTGCAGATATAAGCTGAAATATTATGTTGCATAAATATCTGATTAATCTCATATTTCACTGGTTTCACAGGTTTCACTGAGTTAATTAACAAAAAATGGAATTAGGTTTATCAGCCAATATATCTGTTATCTTTCAAATACAAAGAATTATCGGCTATCGGACAAAATTTTCATATCGTTGCCTCTCTAATAATTGCGTTTTGACCTAGAGTCGAAAACATTTATATGGCCAGTAAAAACTTTGGTCATGCATGACAACAATGGCTAAAAATGATAGCATGCACATGAATATCAACAATCTCATTTTGGAAATCCAGACCTGAAGAGGACTTCTACAAAATGTTGTTCTTATTCAACCACATTTACATTGTACAGGCTGTTGAATCACACACTCCAGCCAATTCCTGGCTAAAACCAAGCCAATCCTAACGGAAAAGGCCCTGGTGGTCATTATGAACGCCTCTTCAGTCCATCTAATGGACCATCTCTTTCCTCACTTCACCAAAAACACAAGAGCACATGAATATTTAGCACCAAGCAAAGCCATTCCATTAATCGGTTTGCAAACGCTTAAATAGCATATCTGTGGCTACTTCTGCAGTGGGGTCATAAATGAACATTCATGCTTATTAGCATATTAATTTATGCAGCAATTGAGTGCAGCTCATAGGCTGTGCCCAGCTCCTCTCCTCCCCTATTGGTCAAGGAAGCAAATTTATCCAGTGTCCTTTAACAAGCAGGCTTGACGTGCTCAAAAATATTGTAGAAGAGTGTTATATCTGTGATCAAGTGGCAAAAGTGTGTGTAAAAACTATTAAAAGAACATTTCACCCAAAAATGAGTATTCTGTCATCATTTACTCACACTCATTCCATACAGCAACAACAAAAAACATGTTTTAATAGCACTCATGGTTCTATTCTGTGTAAAATCATAAAACTTACAAAATGCTTATATGCAATATTCCAAGTTATTCAATACACTATTCAGGCCTAATATTTAAGATTTATGTATTTTGATTGTATATAGAATTTCCATCCATTTGGATTAGACAGTTTTAACAAATCAAACAAATAAACTTGATGTGGCACATATTATTCAATAATACATAAATGAAATAATGAGATTCATGTAATAACAATATATCCAGTTTGATTTAAATTCATAATAACCAGGATTATGTATTAATATTAATAAATCTAATATGATTCAATTCTTAACCAGGTTTCTGCAATAAACCCAATTTACACAATATCAAATGATTTATGTACTCTTTATTAATAAACCTGCCCCCGGTTTCACAGACAAGGCCTGGTGCCAGACTAAAATGCATGTTTGAGCCGTTTTAACTGAAAGCAACTTGCACTGACATATCTTAAAATATGCCAGTGCCTCTGTTTTCTCTCAAGATTCACACCAGTATTGTTTTTGTCTAAGGAACTTTTATAAAAGCTACTTAAAGGGTTAGTTCACCCAAAAATGACAATTATCCCGTGATTTACTCACCCTCAAGTCATCGTAGGTGTATATGACATTCTTCTTTCAGACCAAAAAACAAAAAAAAACAGTTTTTTTTAAATGTCCTGGCTCTTCAAAGCTTTATAATGGCAGTGAATGGTTGTTTCGTTTTTGAAGTCCATAAAAGTGCATCTATCCATCATAAAACTGCTCCGCACGGCTCCGGGGGGTTAATAAAGACCTTCTGAAGCGAAGTGGTGCTTTTGTGTAAGAAAATATCCATATTTTAAACTTTACAGACTAAAATAACTAGCTTCCGGCAGTAGCAAAAGAGTAAAACTTGACGCATCGCAAGCTTTGACGCCTCTCGCAGATAGGGCTGGGCAACAAACTCAAGCCCCTCTTCTCTTATATTTCTCTTTAAAAATTCCTGTTTTAGACTTCTAATTCATGACCGGTGTTTTGTTTTGCTCGATCCTCTGCATTTCTGCGTTCGTCAATACGCACGCGTCAAGGGTCAAGGGTCAAGGGTTACTCTCTCGTCGTAAATCGATGTGTACAGTAATCTGACGGAAGTTAGTTACTTTAGTCTATAAAGTTTTAAATATGGATACACAAAAGTGCTACTTCACTTCAGAAGGCCTTTATTAACCCCCCAGAGCCGTGTGGAGCAGTTTTATGATGGATAGATGCACTTTTATGGACTTCAAAAATGACACAACCACTCACTGCCATTATAAAGCTTTGAAGAGCCAGGACATTTTTAATATAACTCTGATTGTATTCGTCTGAAAAAGAATGTCATATACACTTAGGATGGCTTGAGGGTGAGTAAATCATGGGATATTTTCATTTTTGGGTTAACTAACACATTAAATGCCTAAATTGAACTAAGGCCAAATCCTGGCTTAATCTAAGTCCTGTCAATGAAACCAGGCCATCCAATGAAACCTGATGTATTTTATAGCTTTGTGTTAGGAACAGACTAAAATTATTTACTGATATCCTTCCAATCATGTGTTGTTCTTAAATCTCATTTATGTATGCACATATTCAAACTCAGGTTTGATGTCAATGACACCAAATGCTTTTGGTTCTCACATGTTCTTAATGCTCAAAGTTTGAGTATGCTAAAAGGGCGAATGAGATGCTAAAAGATTTTATAGTGAAATTTCAGTCATTTCCACCTACTGTACAAAGCTAATGTATGACTTCAGATATAGCAAGTCATATGGACTACTTGAACCCTTAGACATCTGATACAGAAATACAATCATATCAGGACATGAGAAAATGGGGGGGGGAGGGAGAGGGGGGGAGAGAGAGAGAGAGAGAGAGAGAGAGAGAGAGAGAGAAAGAAAGAGACCGCAAAAAAAGAGACTGAGCAGAGGACAGACTGTGATATCTATATTGAGTCCATTTGTGTTTGTTTTTAGGGTGTGTGCACATGATTTTCCAAGTCACTGTCTGTGCTCTGAAATACAGGAAAATTGCATGACTCACTTTGAGACAAATGCAGCTGTTTACAAAAGCCTGACAAAAAGGTGACTGAACCGAGGTCTCCCTCTCTTTCTCTCCCACTCACTCTCTCACCAGAGCCTGATTCATTTCAACTATTCCCAAAAACCTGAAAGTCATTTTTATAATTCGCTTACAAGCTGACTTCGCCCATTGTTTTGCACGTCCACGTTCGTGTAAACAACTGTGGTTTCCGACATGCAAACAGACGAGAAACCTAATTTATCTTGGCTTGTACGTGGGTCACTTGAGCTTCTGGGGGCCGAGCGAGTCGGTACATAGTCTGCTGACTGTCAGGCTGTCTGAGTCTAGACATTTTTTCGGACCTGCCCTCACGTTTTGCTGAGCTAAGAACAAAGTACACAGAGCACACACACACACACACACACACACACACACACACACACACACACACACACACACACACACTCACACACTCACACACTCACACACTCACACACTCACACACTCACACACACACACACACACAGCTTTCACAGTCTTAATACCAAGGCAGCGGTATTTCGTTCCTATCCCAAAACAAACAAGGCAGTGCATTTCTTTACACTATTTAAATGTTAACAGGCAAGAGCGCAGGCTGAATAGAGCATTCTTTCACTCTGGATACCAGAAACGGCCCAGCCAGACATTCAAAACACATTCTAATGAAATCATCCAAAAGATAAATAAAAAGCTGCGCTTGTTTTCTTCTCCAAGCTCATCTTACCCTCTTCTTTCTTTTTCTCTTTTTATATAATATATATGTGTGTGTGTGTGTATATTTGTGTGTATGTATGTATATTATATATATATATATAAATATATATATACATACATACACATATATACATATATACACACACACAAATATACATATACACACATATATATTTATTTTAATATATATATATATATATATATATATATATATATATATATATATATATATATATATATATATATATATATATATATATATATATGCACTACACACACACACACACACAGTAAAGATTTCTCATTCCTCTCCCCAATGACATTTATACAGCGAAGCCCTAAGGATGTGAGGGTTAACCGGTCAGTGTGGGTTTTAACCCAGTTATGCAATTTTATCTTTTAAGCAGTGAAATATCAGTTTTATTAAAGACCAATGCCAATACGGATATCTAGAGGTTAGGATCAGCAACACAATTTAAATCACAAATATTATGTACAAAAAAACTGTACTTAGTAAAAAAACAAAAACAAAATTGGAACCCATTTGAGAATGTCTTTGAAAACAAGCATCATCCATTTTTTTAATGGCTGCTGCCAATGCTCCGATCAGGGTTGCCTACATATTGCTGATCAATATTACAGTATATATAGCAAAATAATATACATACACAAAATTGCTGAATTTAAACAAATATATAAATACTTATTTTACACAACAGCTTTCATTAGCACCTTTTTCAATAATCATTTAATTGATACTTTTCTAGTTATCAAAAAATCCTGAAAAATAAAACGCATGAGCGTTTTCACAAAAATATTGGCATGGTCTTAGCACTAGGCGCATGGTCCAAAAGGGCTATACCTAGTCTCTTAATGAGTCATGGGTGTGTTTTAGGTGTAATGTGCAATAAACCAATCAGAGTCTCCCATTCCCTTCAAGAGCCAGTTGCGCTTGCATCATGACGGATTCGCTATTTACATGGTGGAATTTGCAAGCAGAAAGACTGAATGCTTCTCTAGAGAGGAATCCTTTTATTGTTAATATTTAAAAACGTTATGCTGCTGTGAGTCCCTGTGTGTGTAATAAGCAAAGTGTAAAAAGCGGGGGCACCCACCTATAGGCGCACATTACTAACGCGCCCTCTAAATAACACAAAAAATACTGTCGGTCAATAGTGTAGTCGTTTTCAGTTGCCTCAAAACAGAAAAGCGCCAACAATGCACCTGAACACACCTCATTTTCAGACCAGCATGTCCATGGGTGAACAGACGGGCATGAGCGCATTTACTGTTTAAACAATATGGCGCTGGACGTGAAAATGATAACTGCGTCTGGCTGAAACAAGCAAAAAACACGCATTGTGCTGGGTGTATGATAGTATGACATTAAGTAGCGCAACGGTTTTCATCATTAATAATAATAAATAATAATAATAATAAATGCTTCTTAAGCAGCAAATCAGCATATTAGAATGATTTCTGAAGGATTATGTGACACTGAATACTGGAGTAATGATGCTGAAAATTCAGCTTTACCATCACAGGAATAAATTACATTTCTATTCATTCAATTTAAAATGCAATTTCTCTTTAAAAATCTCATAATATTTCTGTTTTTACTGTATTTTTGATCAAATAAATGCAACTTTGGTGAGCATAAGAGACTTTTCAATTTTCAACTTTTCAATTGCATTAAAAAATCTTACCGACCCCAAACTTTTGAACAATAGTTTGTCTATCACTCATATCACAAATAAATGACTTACTTTATACATTCTGAACCATTCTGATTATGCAATGACCTCTTGACATCACCAAAATCTAGAGTAGAGTGGCTGATATAATGCCTCAAATATGTAGGCAAACCTGCTGAATTTATATGAATGACTGCTCATATTTTACAATATTAACTAAATACAAAACTTTTTGTACACTACTTTCATGTCACGCATTTTTAAGGTTCATTTCTTGGATCTCAACCATGCTTCAATGTCCCCTCTGACATCATGTTTCCTCTTTCTCCCCACCAATCCCCTCCTCTTTCTCTTGCTCTCTCTCTTTTTCTCATCCGTTTTCTTCTCTCCTATGACCACAGATCCTGTGTACTATTAATATCAATAACCCACAAATTCCATTTCCCTGTGCAGAGACAGAGTGAGAGTGAGCGTAGTGACTGAAGAAAGAGCAAAATCTCCCAGTACATATTCACTTCTCTTTTTGTGAGAAAGATCTAATTGGACAGGAGAGATTGGAGGTGGTTTGGTCAGAAAGAGAGAACGAGAGAGTGACAACGAGGGGGATCCGAAATGCACAGTCAGAAACATAAGCGTTTTAATCAGTATTTTTAGCTCAGATAGCAAGAGGGAGAATAAATGCATCGCTTAAAGTCTGTGAACACTCACCCATGAACATAAGCCAGTGCTCCACAAAGCCAAATCCAAACAATTCCAGCGTCCCACACTTTGATCCAAACTATAACAAAAGTCCTCTCTTCACCAACTGCCTCTTTATCAAGTCGTAAGTGAGGTGTGAGCAGTGTGCAACCGGCAAGCTTTCCCCAGTTCACGCTCTCTGGCTCGCACACACATGCACTCTCGTCTCGGGGGCTGGAGGTATGTGGTCTAAACACAACAAAAGCCTGAGTCGAAGATTGAATATGCAGGAAGAGGGCCTCAGTTTGCATAAACACAAACACTCAGCAAATGAAGGGCTGGCACAGAACGCACCAGTGCCTGCTGGGAAACGCATACCTGTCCCGTCCTGGACCTGGACTACTTTAATAAAAAGCAGAGAAGAAATGGACTACAGTGGAGGTAAACTCGAATTGTTTGGTTTGATGATTCCCAAAGGAGTAAGTGCATTATTAGTTCACACTTTAGAATTTTCACTATTAACTAACTATTAACAATTACTTTTGCCTCAAACTCCTAATTACTGCTTATTAATAGTTAGTAAGGTAGTTATGTTTAGGTATTGGGTTGGATTAAGCAATGTAGAATATAGTCATGCAGAATAAGGCATTAATAAGTGCTTTATAAGTACTAATAATCAGCCAATATCCAATATGCAAGCTAATAAGCAACTAGATAATAGTGAGAATTGGACCCTAAGCTAAAGTGCTACCCATTATATTTTTACTTTATTGGGAAAAGTTTCTTAACTATATTGTATTGTTCATTCTAGATCTTCAACAAAAGTTCTGCATTAAATTGTAACAACTTATACATTTTGAATCAATTATATCTGATTCTATTCGAGTTTCTCCAACAAACTTCAGTTCTTTTGTAAATTCTTAAACAAAATGATCTGAAAAGTCTGATTACATCAATTTCTCCACTCCCAGGGTTTTTGACTCGATTTTAAAGAACGCTTTATGGAGAAAATGTTTTAGATAATTGCATAATCCTCTCGTTTAACAGGTTATTTAAACATTTTCAAATGATAAAGTATGTTTACAAGCTGATCAATTCATAAAAATTAACATAATTTTTATTAAAACTAAATCCATAAAATGATCCCATGATGGGAACCCCTAAAAGGTTATATATGCAACTGATAGAACCTTTTAAGATTCGATATGGAACAAGACAAGCTTCAGTTCTTAATTTAATCAAAAATACTACTTTGATTGCATCTGATTTCTTTGTGTTATTTGTATAACTTTTGCCAAAGGTGGGGTTGAGAAGGACAGTGCAGTTCAATAATGTTGTGCTTTGCTTCTTGCAACTCTCCCTCTTTCTCTCACTCTCTCTCGACCTTAAAGTGGCTGGTGAGAGATGCAATGTCACATGATCGATGGTAAGCTGAGCAATCAAGACTCATTCCTGCAAAGAATCCCGAGCCTGACACTCATTCATAAACGCACTCACATGTGTGACTTTAACAACTCGCTTAAAAAAAAAAAAAAGAGCAGAGAGCGAAAAACTTAGGAGGAGAGATGGGGAGAGAAAAGGGTAAGGGAATGGGATTGATGGATGGAGTGAGAAAGGGAAAAAAAAAAAGAGGGAGCACAGACAGGACCTCCAGAAAATAAACAGGGTGTCTTGTTTCAAAGGCGAGGGAGACACACAGGCATTCCATTGTTCAAGCCAATTATCAGAGGCAAATAATAACAGCAGATGGATCCAGCGAGGCCAAAGAACGAGTGAGTGAGAAGTGGAGAGCTGCAGAACAGATGATGAAATGTGAGAGAGGAGGAGGAGGAGGAGGAGGAGGAGGGGTCAGACTACCTCGGTCCTAAAGCCCCACACACCAGATGTGGACGGTGCACAAACACAAACTCCCACCACGACTCTGCTGTTGATTTGATTTTGAATTTGAAGACAAATGTTATTCCCTTTCATTATTTAATGATTCAATGATTATTGCTAGATGTATTTTTTTGCTTCACAGAAAACAGGGGGCAAGAATGCAATAGGGACATGATCAGGATTCAAACCTGCATTTTCCACATAAACTCCAATAAACGCCAACACAAATAAATAAAACTGTCCCACAAATGTGACAATGAGATGATGACTTCAAGCTAAAAGTATTAAAGGGATAGTTCACCCAAAAATTTAAATTGTCATCATTTACTCAAGTTACCCTCAAGTTGTTCCAAGCCTGTATGAGTTTCTTTCTTCTGCTGAACACAAACAATAATATTTTTAAAGAATATTGGTAACAAGACAGTTGACGGCACCCATTGACTTCCATAGTAATTTTTACCCCTACTATAGAAGTCAATGGGTGCAGTCAACTGAGGGTGAGTAAGTAATGACAACATTTCCATTATTGGGTGAACTATCCCTTTAAGTGAAAACAACAACGATTTACACATTATTATTATTATTATTATTATTATTATTATTATTATTATTATTATTATTATTATTCTAATTAGTAGGCCACAGCTTCGGCTCGAAATAGATATTCGATTTACTGATTTGCTACACAAACCAAACTGCTGATGTTGAACAGTCATTGAAACAGAAGCTGAATCACTCATAATTCCACTAAATTTTGATTTAGAAAAAACCACGCAAAAAAACATTGTTCACATTTACTATGTTTATGTACTATTTCTCAACTAGATTTCATTGCTCATTCTAGTTGTCTTGGAAAAAAATCCTACATTAACTTGTAAATAACTGACACATTTATTTAGAAACAGTTACATCTTTTTTATTTTTACATCAGTTTTTAATTTTGTTAATTTTTACAAATAAATGATTTAAGCCTGATCACATCTTAATAGTTTCAATTTCTCCTACAAGCTTGTTTTTTTAATTGAAAATAGTTTTTTTACTAATTTGCTGATGACATTTGAGTTATTTTGTTGAATCGAAATTGAATTATTGTATTGCATCAAAAAGTTGCTTTTGCTTTGAGCTACTGAGTAAAGGCTATGTGTTATGTGGAGAGTATTTCTCTGTTTTGTTTTGTTTTTTTGGTGTATTTTATTAGCAGCGGAGCTACAGGGAAGAGCCTCTGAAGCGAGAGGAACGGGCAACTCAATATGCTGAAGGATGTGTCATATCGCTGCTCAACTGACAGCCCAAGTGTGTGCGTACGGGGAGAGGGGGGGCTTTTTCAGCCTAAAACAAAACGCATCCTCAATATGCCCCTGTCAAGGGTGGGAGATGTCTTCAGATAGTGGCACAAAAGATCAACCGTTCCTTTTCAGCCGAGAGAAAAGAAAGAAAGTTTTCGTTTCATTAACTCAAGACTAAAGCGTAATTATCTCCCTATGGGCCGCAATCACCAAAAGAAGGATAATAGAACTGAAAGCACTTTCCACTCCACTCATCTAAGCGGTTCTTTTCTTCTCTCTCTTTTTTTTCCACTTGTTTTTTCTTCTCCGCCCTCAGATGAGATTAACCAATCGAATAATGGCAACAGATTGCGGGGGCAAGAGGAAAATACAACTTTCAGAATGGTGTCTGTTTGAGAGCTTTAAAGATCCGCCGTTATCTGGCTTAGTGTTCTCCTACTTGTCAGCGAAATGGTTTCCTTTCCTTTCGTCTGGCATCTCTGTTCCTCTTTATCTCTCTCTCGCTGACTTTGGAAAGGGGTGGAGGAAAAACCGGGTGAGGGAGGTTAGCCCGCTAAGTCGCCCTGGCTCTGCCTAAAATGAGCAATTTCACAAATCTGAGATTAGAATCAGATAAAACGCAAACATTTTAAATAAGTATATCCTTTTTCTCAATTACTAACAGACTGCTACTTAAAGGTGCTTGTAGCACTAGCCCTAAGATAAATCCCTCAAGGATTCGCAACCAGAAACACAGAGCAGGCCCTGGATTTAATTAGCTTATGAAAATAATTGCCATTAGCGCAACTCTGAAATGGTTTGGCGCACCACGCAACGGCAGGAGGAGAAAATCTCTCACTTCTGGACGGAGACAAAGAAATAGTGCGAAAAAAGGAAATTGGCAGGCCAAGCGACTGTTTTGTGCACTGACACAGAGGTCGAGTTAATTAGACTATTGTCATTTTAATCAGGACAGCTTCTCGGTCAGCCTTCCCGCAAAGAGAGAGAGCGTGCGCATGTCGATGGCACGCTCAGGGCCTCTGCTCGGTGTGTGCGTGCCGGTTCTATGGGCTCGATTCGCTAATGAGCCACGCCACAGAAACAAAGCCCCCGAAGGACCACCGGGGGAAACTCCTCGCTCTTCTCTCTGCTCACTTCTCTGTTCATTTGAAAATAATTTAAATATCAAATATTTGAAATCATTTGCTTCTCCTTGGCTATCTGATATTGAATGGCAAGTCTTTCATGTCGCCTTTATTATGTTCATAAACCGGCATTAAAATTCAGAACTATCATTACAAGTGACTATATTTATTACAGCAACTATCATTTCAGTCCAAACCATGGATTGTTTTCAGATAACTATGAATATTTAATTCTGACAAGACATTGTTATGCAAAAATATCCACAATGAGAGCTGCAGCACCATAAATTAATAAATTCCATCCAAACAGATAGAAACAGGACGTTTTGTACATACTGAATTTTGATACAAAAATCTCTTTTGTTCACATTTAATATAGGTTTACTTACTATGGGCACCATAAAAAGGAAAAACCTTCAAATGGCAATAGCCTATACTCACACACTGCCTAAAACAACTAGATCTCACAACAACTCAGACAATAACTGAGCATTGCTTCAGGTTGACTTCTTGCTTTGAATACGCCTCCACAGGACATTATCAGTTTTGTTTATCTATATACCCCACTATGTATTATATAGGTGACATGACGTCATCTAACCTTGGTATTTCAAGAAAATTCCGTTAACTCTCTTGATTGCCATTACGTATAAATTAAGCTTCCAAATGATTTGTGCCTGAAGTCATGTCAGAAAGACGAAATAGCCAACATTAAGAAATGTTTACATTTGAACAAACCTTGAACAAAACCACAACCCGCGGTGAAAAGCCCTGTCAAAAAGAGTCTAATTTTGTTGCATCATGCCAATATCTATCAGTTGCTACAAACAGCTCACAATTTAAAAACACGCATTTGTGAAAACATAGAAAGTCCTCTCCCCCTCCTTACAAACTTCATTTAGGTCTTTTACTGTGCAACATACAGCCCAATTGGTCTAATTTGCATGTAGCTGGAAAAATAATTCTCTCATTTATTTCTTAAACTCAAGATGAAAAACAGACTAATGGCTCTATCTTAATTTGGAATTTTCTTGCCATTTATCATCTTGCAGATAGTTCATAGTTTTATCATTCATCATAAATATTTCAGGCAGTGTTAATATTAATTTGATCAGATATTAATTTTACTCAAAGCGAGTAAAAATCAATTATTCAACAAAAGGAATGAATGATCAGTGGAGCTGATGGGAGATTTTTAAAGCAGCTTTAAAAAGAGCAATCAAGATTCACGTCAAATTGGTTTATACGGTAAAATAAACAACAACAGTGCGTTTAAAGCATAAATCATACTGTAAACATCACAGAAATTATTGTAAAACTGGTTAATTTACACTCACTGTGACGTGCAGCACCTCTACTGGGGAATACCATGGATTACATGAATAAATTGCAACCTAATTTGAATGCCAATCTCCACCCCACTGGACACTGGCTTACTGGTTCACACCATTCAAGTAAAAAGACCTACTGTACACCCCCTTAGGGAAGACTCCCCCTTAGGGTAGGGTAGATCTCCTTCCACAGTTCATAGCAGGCTAAATCGCTATGATTATTGCTCATCTTGTGGGTTAGGAGATGTTCTAAACCGCTATACTCAGCTTCAATGTGTAACTAGTCCTGACTGATTGTGCTATTAGCATGAATGGTACCTATTAGCAGCTATTACATTACAAAATGATCACACTTGCAATTTTACAATAAAATTGATTTGGTTTCACTTTAATTTTGAGGGTCCCTTTAACACATTCTGTTGACTATAAATAACATTGCACCTACATGTTTACCAACTCTCATTAGAGTGTCAGTAGAGTATTAGTAGACTGGTAGGGTTAGGGTTAAAATAAGTTGACATGTACTTGCAAAGTTACTTATATTCAGTAGAATGTACATTTACATTTATGCATTTGGCAGATGCTTTTATCCAAAGCGACTTACATTGCATTCAAGGTACACAATGTATGTTGAATGACCATCAAAATAAAGAGTTAGCAGACATTAAGCAGACAGTCTACTGATAATCTAATGAGAGTTAGTCGACGTAGTTGCAAATTAGTCAACATAATGTTCAAAAGGGACCATCAAAATAAAGTGTTACCATTGATTTTAAAAGCCTACAATGCCCTCGCAACCACACGAAACCCTACCTAATTTCAGAAGAAAATTGCTTTATTCCTATAAGAAATTCCTTCTGTAGTATAACATGACTACAAAAATGTAATTGAAATTATGTCGATAAGATAAATGATTAAATCAAGTGGCTGGACTATGCCATCAGCTTTAAATACAGTGTTCTAAGGCAACTCTTTCCCTTCAATTATTCATCTCAACGTTATTGCCAAGCACCTAGAAAAGAATTAAAAACCGCTGATTCCTCCTAATTAATGCTCTCGCTGATACTCGCTACAGATGTCTTAGATTTCTCTGGTAATCTTTCACTGTGTTTAACCCTGTCAAACATTCAGCCGCTCTATTTTTTTTCCAGTCTTTCTCCATCTCTTAACCCCCTCTATTTCTCCTGTCTATCCGTCCCATCCCCAGCACATTCTGTCTTGTCTCTATCTCTCCCACTAAATCACCACTTGATGTTTCTTAATTTATTCCACTCTTTCTCCCCCTCTCTTTCCCTCCCACTCACGGACACACACTCTCACATACACGGCGAAGAGGGGGGTGGTGTGTTTTCTTTGGGTGAAACGTACGTTACTGTGTGAGAGAGGAGACTTTAAATAAACATCAGCACAGCATGGCCACAATAGAGTCTTTTGTGTTGAAATGTGGAGAGAAATTATGATGTTTTGAGGGCCATTTTCAGCTCCGCAGCAATGTGGACAACTCAAAAATGATAATTCTGTCATCATTTACTCACCCTCATGTCGTTTCAAACCTGTATATGACACTGTGGAACACAATAGGAGTAATTCTGAAGAATAAATAAATAAATAAATAGAAGAATATATATATATATATATATTTATATATATATTTTTTTTTTTTCGTGTGAGAAACGTTTAAGAAAATATATATTACAAGGCAGTTGAATCTGATTGGTTGACTTCCGGCAGACTGCCTTCCATATTCAACTTATGAAGAAAGTGTAATGCCTTGCGCAGTTCAAACCGCTTACGCTACATCCGACGTCATCGTCACGCCAGTTACGCTTTTTCCGCAAGTTGAATACGGAAGGCGGTCCGCCGGAAGCTAGATATTTTATATAATATAATGTGATACATATGGATATTTCTCTTACAAAAACCAATTGATCCACTTCACTTCTTTATTACCCCCCTGGAGCCGTGTGGATTACTTTTATAATGGATGGATGCACTTTTTTGGGCTGCCATTATAAAGCATGGAAGAGCCAGGACATTTTTAATAGAACTCCAACTGTATACACCATATACACCTAGGCTGGCTTGAGGGTGAGTAAATCATGGGACAATTTAAATTTTTGGGTGAACTATCCCTTTAATTACAGGGAAATGCACAGCTAAAGTAGTTCCAGGCAGGTCTTGACCGCATTACAGTTCCAAATGATTTCAGACTACAACTGCAAAAGAACCTAAAACCCACAAGGACACAGACCAAGGAAATAAATACAGTAAACAATAGGATAAAAATGACAAATTATTTCCATGTTTTTTTTCCCATGTACATTTTATGTACATGTGGAAAGCATATACTCTCTTTCCCCTGCTCGCACTCAAACGTACACACATACAGTATAGACACACACTCACACAGAAACGTTGTCAGCGCTGCTCTGACGAATTTATCAGCAAAATAGTTTACCAAATCCTGTTAACCACTGGAACTGAATTGAGTCATTGAGATGAACGCTAGAACAAATCATTAATAGATTAATTTAAACAATCTAAATGAAACATTCATGAATAGAATATTGCTAATTCTCTTGTGAATGCATCAAGAAAAGCTAGGCAGGATGTCAAGATTTTCAATGTATACCAATTGAAATGTTGACATTTCATGGTGATTTTGCATAATTTTTCACTCTTAAACACTCTATTGTATATCTGTTTTCTGTGGAAGAAAGCAAATCATACAGGTTTGGAACGACATGAGGATCAGTAAATTATGACAATTTTCTTTTTGCTCCTTTAAATTCCAATTGCAACTGAATCAAAACTCCACAAAGTCGTAAGAAAAAAAAAAACATGTACAGAAAAACTGCACTTATAACCACTATCCATTGTTTTAAAACACAAGCCAATACTTTAACTAGTTTCCATTAAAGAACTTACCAGTATTTATATGTAGCCTCAACACTTCAACACCTTTATCTCCCGCTATTCTGAGAAATGGCCGTATCCGTTTCTGCTTCCCATCGGCCAGCGTTCGCTCTTTGTTCCAACACACTCCACACCAACAAATAACACTATGCAAAGTAATGCCTGCAAATTGTTTTGGATCTGTATTTGAATATTTAAATGCTTCACTTTAGATCTAGATATATGGCAGCAATTTCCATACGAGTATGAAGCAGGTACACACACTACATGATAGCGGTTTGTCATTTTTTCCTTGCCTGACAAAGATCAATCAGATACATACCAAACAGTCACATTCCCATCACTGTGACGTTTTTTTAGAAACACAGGGTCACCAAACTAACACAATAAGTGCCCAAAGTCTGAAGTAAGTGTTGTGGGTACAAGGATCAAAACAGCCGCCTACACTACGCCATTTAACCAAATTGGATGTGTTGATAATATTACATTTACATATAGCATAACTGCAAGCTCTGGGTGATTATTGTCAAAAACCAGCCTAGAGACACGCATGAATTTAACACAGGTTGCTTACAAGAGCGCCTGGGAAAAAAAACTCCAATATGGGTCAACACTGCAAGGTCAAACTAGCAGTTGAAGTTGGCAAATAGATTCAGGGCCCATCATCCCATCCAGCTTAGCATTTAAACACCCTCGTCGGGTCAACAAGAACGATGCACGCCCGTTGTTCTCCTTGGTTATGCAAGGCCAAGCTATTTGCTTAAAAAGATAGACAGATTATGCTGGAAGGATCGTAATCCTGGGCCCGAGCGTGCCGGCTAGCGTTTGTTACTTTGTGCAGCTGGCGAAAAAAAGGCACGCTGGATTTTCAGATTTTGAGAAGGACAAGATGAGAGATGCTTTGATCTTTTGACTTTGAGAGGGAGATACTGACTCGGTGCTGTCTATCTGTCTCTAAGGAAAAAAAAATATGACTGAATATCTTGCAAAAATGTCAGGAATAAGGGTGTGAAGATGATGAATATTTTTTTGGGGGGGAAAAGATATGGTCCTCCAAGTTTTATATAATAAGAGACAGAAAGATGTATTGCCATAATGTGCATTTTAAATGACAATTAAAAAAAAAAAAAAAAAAAGCATCTTGTACAGAGCCAAATTTCCACTCAAGTTTATATATATATAATTTTAGAATTAAAATAAAAAATATAAATGTATCTATATATTTTAACACACACATACCTACATATATTTTAACATTTAAATAAATAAAAAAATCCCTAACTGAAGAAATCACATTTATCAAATAATTCAATGGCTCATGTTTAATTGGCATGGAGAAAAGCAGCCTGATCTTTAAAAGAGAACAAAACTCTGAATATGACTGGGTGAGAAAAGAAAGAAAGATACACAGAAAAAGGGAAGGAGGAGGGAAATGGCACTGAGGCAAGATGATATGGCAGGATTTGGCAGAGGCCTATAGGATGCCAGCGAAGGTGTCACTAATCTTTACGTGACCCAAGGGGAGAAAGAGAGAGAGCGCGCGAGACAGAGAGAGAAACTGTCTGCTTCTTTAGATTCGGGGTGCTGTGACTCATCTGTTGCTTGTCACATTGGGTTTCGAGCGTCCGCGAGGCAGCCATGACCCCGGGCGGCACCCGTGTCCTCCGTCTGTGTATTTACAAACAGAGACAGGGCACAAACAGGCTGGGGTGAGTCGCTTTGGCAGAACTGCGTGAAGCAGGGGCGTAAAACACCACCGAGCAGAGGGAGAGAGGGGGAGGACAGATGGGATTGACCCTTATGTCACCATTCTGGACAATATGACATTGCCAAAGTGTGTGTGTATAAACAAAACAGACTGCATCTGGAGTTTTAATCTCAGAACTACTTAAGATGAGACAATGCTACAATAATTAAATTAAATTAGTTAATTAAATGCAAGATGTGAACCAAAAAAAATTTTAAGGAGGAAAATATAGAAATGTTATTTCAGCTGAAGTGAATTATTTTGCTTAAACACACACATATACATATATATAATCATTCAAAAGTGTGGGGTCAGTAATTATTATTATTATTATTATTATTATAATATTAGAATGATAGAAGGATCATGCGACACTGAAGACTGGAGTAATGATGCTGAAAATTCAGCTTTACCATCACAGGAATAAATTACATTTTAAATAACATTAAAATAGAAAACAGATATTTTAAATTGTAATAATATTTCACAATATTACTGTATTTTTATCAAATAAATGCAGCATTGGCAAGCACAAGAGACTCATAAAAAAAAAAAAAAAAAAAACTTGCTGACCCCAAACTTTTGAAAAATATTTTGAAGTATACTTTGTATATGTGAAAACCAAGTTCACAGCACAAACCACAGTGTGCAAGTCCAATTTTCTGCTCAGTTTCTTTTTTGTAAGGTTGTTCGCATGATCTTTTAAAGAAATGGTTTGACAAGTACAGTTTTCTTTCCTGTGCTGAGGTATTTCCTATTTACACAGGAAGTTGGGGTGGAACATAATGAAGGTGTCCTTTTTTAAAATAGCCAATAGACCTTTTAAAAGCGTATAGATACTTAGCATTTAGATGACCTCAAAGCTAAAAGACATGGATTAAAGCCTGAAAATTCAATTGTTTTAAAAAAACACTGTCTGTATCAAACACTAGCAGGGAACAGGAATTAAATTTGGGCCATATTCAGCCAAGGTGTGATCACTGCTCAAAGATCCTATTAAACAGTCAACCGACCTGTACAGTTCAATCATTAAATGTCATATTCTGCACAAGCGTGTGAGGATACAGTCAAATGCATCTCAAAGATATTACAAAAACGAGGTAGAAAAGCTCTGAAAGGTGTCGACTAATGTAACTAATGGAATGTATTAAAGTACCGCGGTGTGCCTTAAGATCTTTCCTAACCTAAATAATTAGTCAATAATGAAAAGGTTAAATTCAACAGCAAGAAGAGCTTTCATGTCCTCATGTGTAGACATAAATGTAGCCCCCTCATTAGTCATAACCCATCTGCAACATGTAAGTAGCAATTATGAGTCCTAAAAGTGCTTTTAAAGAAAGTGGAAAACCATGTGCAAGACGTTTAAGCAAAGACCCTCTTCAATAACTCTTTGTCACAGCTGCCTTGCTGGCCACTTTAAAACTGGACCCTGGACCCTTCAAAGTACACTTTAATGGACAAGCTCGAATACAGCTGCTTTCACTTTCTGTTATGGTCATAAATCTGAATAACTAAATATTAACCTGCACTTAAACATATTTGGAGTGCTTTTTAACTCGGATCGTCAAAAGTTTGGATTTCATAAGAGCTAAATTTCTGTAAAACGCCATAAAAAAAATATATATTCAAGAGGAAATAATCATACATTTTGGGTTCATTCGCATGCAATGTGAGGGATTAATGCCTTTCAACTCTAATCTAAAAGTTTGTGCATGTTGTTTTGTTTGTTATGTTTAATTCATGTTGGCAACATGGAGACGAGCCAATGTCACCATATTGACTTTCAAATCGGTGATCTCTGAACTAACGTGAAATTGTGTAGTTGGAAAATGACAAGAGATTGATTTCCATAAGTCTCATAAGCACAACTGACTATGTAAATAGGGCTGATTTCTTTATGGGGGTGGGGGAAAATAGCTCGGCTCTCCATTTACATTATCAAATGACACAATTTACATTCATGTTTTCCATTTACTATCAATCAGTAACATATACAGTTTTACAAGCGGGCGAAACTGTTAGATGCACTTCTCTAAAATGTTGTCCTACCAAAGCTAGACTTTGCAGAAGCTCCATTAAATTCACAATGCATGCTGACTAAAACATGCATTTTGCATCAAACACTGATGACAGAATTTAGACATTTAGATGCACTCCAAATATACAGTATGTGGGTTAATGTTTATTGAGCACTTGTTTCAGAGACAATATGCTAATAAGCACTAATACGGCATGCCATGCGCCACAAATGGATGCTTTTTGTGACTGAAGGTCATGAATATATATGAACATTTACTGTAAACAACAGGATTTGAACATAGACTGGCACTGTGACGTGGGCAGTGTCATGGTTTGTGTTTGTTTACACATCACACAGGAAGTGCAGGCCGTGAGAGACACGGATCAAAAACAACTGTGGTGGTACACTAGTTAAACTCTATACAGTCTTAGAATTCAGATTTGCTAGAACTGACCTTGCGCACATGCTGATCTAAACTGTGAGCACTTTCCAAGACAGTGCCTATACCATTGCTTCCCAACCACGTTCCTGGAGGCCCACCAACAGTGCACATTTTGCAGGTCTCCTTTGTCTGACACATCCACATCAGATTTTGGAGTCACTACTAATGTGCTGATGACTTGAATCAGGTGTGTTTGATTGAGGAGACATGCGAAATGTGCTGTTGGTGGGCCTCCAGGAGCGAGGTTGGGAAACACTGACCTAGACAATTAAGTCACACATACGAATATATGAATGTATGGAAGCTTGTTTCCGCCACAGAATAAAACATTTTAAAAGATAATTGTGACTTTTTATCTCACAATTGTGAGTTTACATCTTGCAATTCTGACTCTTTTTCAGAATTGCGAGATATAAACTTGCAATTGCAAGTTATAAAGTCAGAAATGCGAGTTATAAAGTCCAATTCTGAGGGGAAAAAAATTTTTTTAATATCTCACAATTGCGAGTTTATATCTCACAATATGGAAAAAAGTCAGAATTGTGAGATAAAAAGTCTACAAAACATGCTTCCATATGAATGTCATTGCATTAGGTAATAATTAAATATTACACCAAGTGGCAAATAAATAAACAAATATAGAAATGAATGCATTATAAAGAAAATAAGAATTTATTTATTTAATCTATCAATCTATTTATTTATTTATCCAATTGGCAAATATATAAAAAAATGCATTCGATGGGAATTAAATATTGCCATTTGGGAGATGGGTGTAAAACTGACTTTATACATTCACTAAAATTACTTTGGGATCAATTGATTTAAAATAATTACAAGAATGGCTCATAAAAAGTGCAGTTTAGAGTAGCATCTTTTGCATCCAAATGCCAAATAATATGTAGTTATCTATTGCAATGAAATTAATTCAGAAGTGTGGCTAGTGCGTCCAAATGCACTAAAACCATAAGACATACCGTTCAGCATCCACAGGGCTGGACCACTGCACGCTCCTGCCTGCAGAACAGACAGCAGATAGAAAGACTGGTGGAAGAGAGAGCAGACAGAGACGAGAGAAGGACATACAGGAAAAACATCAGTGAGAAATGAGGAAATCTACTGAAACTTTGAATCATTAGAGACTGGTGCTCCACATCCAGTTCCCAAAAAAACACTGATGTGGATTTTGTGCTAATTATCCAGCGATATTGTGATAGCTTTATCTCCAGACAAATCAAATGGAGTTTTCTTTTTGCGGAGAAGAACAAGGTAACGAGGGAGGGCACACAGAGAGAGGTCACTTTGAAATTGTTCATTAACTGCTTCCGTCGAGTTTATTTTCGCTCCGTGTTTAAATAATATTGCAATACATTTTTAGCATCTTAAAAGGGCAAAATTCCCTTGATTAAACAAATAATAGCACATTTAAGAAAACTGTAATTGGGTTCAAATTGATTCGCGCAGATGCTCTAATTGCATTTAAACACTCTTCCTCCCTAACCCTGGATTCACAGCTTCTTAATTACTGGGCCTCTGCATGCAAATCCCTCCGGCAGCAAGGTGGAAAAATAAAAATAGTGCGAGTTTTACGGCACATTGTTAAAATGACCTATAAACTTTTTTATTCAATATAAATGAAGGCCCAGTGGAGGCTGGGAGGGTGAGGTGTTGAGGGAGTGCTACTAAACTCAGATTAGCCCAATCCCCTCCGGACTCCAATCCTGTCACTCATCGTCACCGACTTTCTCCCTAAAGTCTGTCCTTCGCTTTTTTACCACTGAGGGGAGGGAGAGGCAGAAATGTGTTTCCTGAGAGAGGTGGAAAAGGCACATCCTGATTAGAAGAACGGCGGCCCGCCTGGCCAGCGTGGCCGCCGCTGGTGTCTGTCTTGCAGAGGCAGCAAAAGTTGCGCGTGCCAACTCAAACAGGGCTTTCTTTCACACTGGGCCTGCGGTGGCCTTCCTGAGGGCGCGCTGCAGCTGGAGCTCTCTGAATAAAGGTAACGGGCGAAAAGTCAACGCTACTGTAAACTCACCACCCTCCCCCATCTTTCACCAGGACGTTCCGAATCAAAAGAAGAAACGACCCCACCTAAAAACACCAGCATTGTTTTGTTTTTTTTCTGCAATGCCTTCCCACGAATTACAAAGGAAAAAGTTTGTAAAGAGGGCAAGCACTCACTTTTTTCCCGGGCCTGTGATTGTGCCAAACAAAATGCCAGGAGAGAAAGTGACATTCGGCATTGGTAAAAAAAAAAAAAAAAAAAAAAAAAAAAAAAAAAAAAAAAAACAGCAGTTTAAAAGTGATTAGACTCTTTATTTCATTGTTATGAGCCTGACACCAGAGAGGAAACCAGAACAATCCATTCAACCATGTTTTCCTTTTTTTCCTCCCTTTTTCTTGCTCTCTGAATATAGAAACACTAATTAGTTTTGCTCTCATAAACCCAACCTGAAAACGGCCAATTAGATAGTGTGAAGTAGGAGACGTGCTGAAGAAACAAGTGCTTGAAGGGAGGAAAAAAAGACGACTAAAAACCTCATCATCCTTCAATTACAGCTTCACATGCATCGCAACGAAGAAGAAGAAAAACATTTCACACTTTCAGTGCGGAACATATGCAGGTTTGGAAAAGGCAACACGGACGTACGCAACATAATGGTGTTATGTAAATGAAACACAATAATGCTTCATCTGTATTGGTTGTTATTCAAGCCTCTTGGGGTATATTGAGGTCACCACACTAACCGAACCACCTGGCTAACCACAGCAGCAGCTGGGCTTTAGTGTAGCGACCAGCCTGACCAACGCGTTCCCCTAAACCACCTGCATTAATCTGATATAGCAATTCCCCGCTTCAAGGGTACCTTCATGCAAATGACGCAAAAAAGGCTGCTTTTGTTTTCAAAAAGGGGCTGTTTTGGTTTTGGTGCCAGGTGGCTTAATTTCATACAGAGGACGTCATAAAAAATTAATGATAAACTTGAGCAAAATTGTCTTCAGAAATTTTTGGGGCCGGTCCCCTGAGTTGACCCGGGCGAGTCTTTCATCAGTGTCAGAGTGAAGACTGATGGCCTGTCAAAAGAAAAGCCCTCCTCCATTTCTGGCCGGCTCCTGGGCTGGGCAATGCGGCTAAAAAAAGGGGTCTGGACGAAGCGGCGCTCGACGCTTTTTACCGGGAATGAATTCTCAGATGCCGGGGTTGCTGCCAACGTCCTTGCAGCCAACGGCTGAGAGGGCAGCGGAGTTCATGCTAACTGCAGCTTGGACCTGCGCTGAACATCTGCTCATGAATGAGCCGGCCGCCTACTAAAAAAGTGCTGCAGCACTACGAGGGCCTGCTGATGAAAAATTCAACGCTCTCTTTCTCCTGGCACGCTTGTTTTGCGTCTATTCTCCTGAGCCCGACCCTGCGGAATCATATTAAGAGAATCTGCGAGCACACCGCAGAGTTTATCTGGAAGAACAGCTGGCGCTGAAAAGGGATCTGCTGCTTCAAGAGAGCTCAGGGATTTTCGCACGGAGATCTCCCGTCACGTACACCGTTTGTCCTTGAAGAACGGAGAAAAGGGTTAAACATCCAAGTAATATGCTGGGAGAGGTGGCTACATTTAGAAGATTACCATAACTCTGATGGAGTGGCGATAATGAAGATCATGTGACAATTGAAAGGATGAACAGGGTCAAACTGTGTACAAATGTCAATATAGGTCTAAAAAAACTAATGAAATATGCTGGTATTCAATATATATTCTCAATATAGATTAGATTGTTTTCCACAAATGGCATTTATTAATATTTCTTCATATCAACAAATTTAACACTAAATATCAATAAGGAGCAATGTTTACCTATTTATAAGCTATCTGTACTAATAAAAGAGAGGCAAATTACAAATTAAAGCTAATAAAATGCACAACTTCAGTGAACATTACTGAGAGATGATGCAAGTTTGACTTAGATTAGATAAAGCCAAGTTTGTTAAAACAGGTGTTAAAAATATCTCCGTCTTATTGCTCTTAGAATCTACAGTCATAAGAGAAACATCATTACAAAATCAGTCTCTTTGGGTTCCTTTAGAAATGTAATGGTCAAACACACTGTGATATACAATTTATCATTACATTAACAGAA
The DNA here is from genome assembly GCA_018749465.1 of Paracanthobrama guichenoti. Classification (NCBI taxonomy): domain Eukaryota; kingdom Metazoa; phylum Chordata; class Actinopteri; order Cypriniformes; family Gobionidae; genus Paracanthobrama; species Paracanthobrama guichenoti. The sequence goes on from CM031948.1 coordinate 28,522,213, forward strand.
GCAAAATTACCTTTGCATCATTGCTATACGGTTGTACAGTATATGGGTGGTTGCAACTTGTTAGGTGGTTTTGACCTGACCCAGATCAAAAAAGCCCACTTTCTTTAATATGTCTCTAGATGTTGCAAAAGGACCAAAAAGGCACAGAAGAACGGCTGACTTTAAAGCAAACTGTCCTGCCACTACATCATGGTGCCCTCTCCCCAATACTGCAATTTCCAGGTACAGATAATCATAGTCTCCACTTTACTTTTTAAGTCCAGCTAAATATTTGATTTACATAAATCAACCAAGCCATTAAACCTACAGGAGAGTCAGAGGTTTTCTTTGGAAACATATCACTGTGAGTAATAGCAGGAGTTTAAGGAAGTGGTCGAACTGAAATAACCGATTACCTCACATTCAGCAATTTCACTTCTGTCTCGGGCCAGGATAGGTTCAGCTCAGTGAGCCATAAACATTTTGTTTGTGTACAGTGCGGCCTGGTAAAATGCGGAACAAAGCCTACAATGTTTGGTTTCCATGTTCGCAGATGGTTCCATGTGAAGTGGAACCTTTTAGAGGCATCAGCTAAAAAACTGGGAAGCATTAAAATAGGCATTACACATTATTTGTTTCCGATTGGAACGTTCCAACTTCCTTGAGAGACTGGAGAACAAAAATTGCAACATTTGTCATACAGTAATGCTGGTTGTGCCTTTAATATGCAAATAGTCTGGCTTTTTTTGTGTGCACAGCTGTGATTTTTGTAATGCACCTTTATCTTTCCATCAAAAATCCCCTTTTTAGTACAACATCAGATGTTTTCTCAAAAAAGGAGGTGATGTTGCACTGGTGTGATGTTCTTACAGACCACAATTTGTTACAAAAAAAACCTACAAGACAAAACTATATTCTCCAAAATAGAAATGTATGATTTTCTGAATAAAATAGATGTAATTACCCATGCAAATCTCGCCGCAGTACACAAAACAAGTGTTTGAGCGATTGTCAGGCCATTGACAGAAAATTTTAATTTACTCATCCTCATGCACTGTAAAAAAACTATTTTCAAAGTTGTAAATAAAACAAGTACGTTTTACAGTACTTTTTGCCTCAAAAATTCACATTTAATTCAATGTCGTTTACTAGCAATTTCTAAGTGGATTTTTATGTCTTTATTGTGTAGTTCCAAATCTGTATGCATTTCTTTCTTCAGTGAATCTCAAAAGAATACACTGTGAAATGTGTTTTTGTCCAAATAATAAAAGTCAGTTGGGACCCATGTTGTTTTGAAAACAGCTTCTTTGTGTTCTGCAGAAGAAAGCAAGTCATGCAAGTTTGAAACAACATGAGGGCCATTAAAATGGTCATCTCTTTAAGTGGCTGCTAAGATGTTCTGAACAGTTGCTATTGCATTGCTAGGTCAAAAGAAGCTTTTCTTTGCATGCCTCCATCTTTTCTCTGTGTGTTTTAGAAGTTTGCAACTTCTCAGACCACAATATGGCTGGCTACAGGCTTCAAAACATTTTAATATAAAACAACTGGCATACAAATTCAATATTATTGTGTTATTAAAAGTCAGCACTGAGGTAAACGTTCAATAAGCCATCCTATCAGATCGAGAACTGTGTTTTATCTTTTTAATACATCTAAATGTGTCAGTAGTAGGGAGCGAGAGAGACGGAAAAATTGGTAAATATGACTGCTTAAATTTAATGCAAACATTGTTGACACATAATGTAATTTAAGTTGGGTAGTGTGAATGAAAGCCCAGCAGGGGTAATAATACCCTCCTAATGAGAATCCTCGCTCGCTGTAGACCTTGCTGAGATAGCCATAATGCATGGCTCTTCTTTTTTAATAAAATAATTGTTACAGTTATTAAAGATGAATCTCATCAGAAGCAGGATGACAAAATAATTCATTACCAAAAGCATGGCTTTAAATAGCTGCAAATTAAATTTCCCACAGAAAATATGCCTGTAGATGAATGGGATCGTTATTTCATAAATATTGGATTCAGTGTGCCCTTGGAAGACCAAAAAAAAAAAACACATCCGAACATCCATTTAAAAAGTTCACTGCAAAACGCTGTTAATAAATGACTCTGAAACCACAAATAATTCTTACCACATATGTTAATTTGACAAAGGGAGAAAAAAAAGCAGCAATGTGAATCGAGTTTAAAGGTCCGGTCAGCACGATCCAAGGTTTGATAACGGGGTGCTTAATACGGATACCGCCAACGTATAATTACTCCGATTATTTAGAGTTCCTGCTGTTTACTGAAGGCGTAGAAACTTCCCAGCAAGCACTTGGCATCTCCTGTCCTCTCTCACACACACAAACACACTCACACACAGCAGGATGTAAAGAGGAAAGCTTTATTAAGATCCTGCAGCCATAAAAGAGCGGGGTGACTAACCGGCTGCATTAGCGTCTAAAAGCCAAAGTTATTTAAACCCAATAAAACACTAATACATTGTTTGAGTGGAAGTTACAGTGAAGTTATCTTCACCTTAATAACATCACGACCAGCCTGATGTTGTTTAGATCAATAAAGCCCATTACAAGAACAGGCCTCAACATAGATAACAGTGCTCAAGCGCAGTGATGTAACACTCTATGGCATCTCAAAGAAGAAAGGAACCTTCTATTAAATAAAGAGGCCAATGGAAGGCCAATCATAAGGCATGGTAATCTGATAAGAGGTGAGTGTGAGTGTTTTTAATACGTGCTGCATTTGAATACACTGGAATGGTGGTTTGTGGGAGCCGTGTGGATGAAGTGACACATGAGGTTGCATCTGTTAAGATTACAACCCTTCTTGGCCCCACCAGGCCTCCCACTCCATCTTATTATGTTGTATCCTCTGTCTAAGCTTGAACTCTACCACATTGTTAGTAAATGGACAGACATTACAGTCTGACTAAGCTTTGCATTTTCCCAAACTTTGTTCCATTTGCAAAACTGTGGAACCTAGAAAAGATATTTTGAGAAAAGAACTTCTGGTTCAACCAATGGCTTGAGTCTGGGGGCGGGACCACCTGCCAGACTGACCAATAGAAGATGAGGGGTAGTGTTCTGCCAATTGGTTTGGAAACCATAATTTTTGCAGTTACATTTGGTGCCGCTATAGTGACATGGAAATTACACACAGCAGTTTTATGTAAATTTACAGAAACCATTTCTGACTCACAGTTAAAAAAGTAAAAGGCAATTGTAAGATAACACTTAAAAAGGTACACTATGTAACTTTTGGCTCTCTATAAAAAAAAAAAAAAAAAAAAAACTGTCTGTGTCTGTGCGGATGAATATGGTTAACCTACTGCTCATAAAACATTCATACTACGCTTAAGAGATATAACCAGTTTAGATGGAAAGGATCTCAAGCTGACTAGCTGAAGACATTACTGTATCTATACTCATTAACTCATTCCCCACCAGCGTTTTTTTTTAGGTTTGCCAGGTTGCCAACCACAGCCAGCATTTTTTATAATTTTCACAATGGCCCCCAGAATATTTTATTGTTTGAATATCTGAACATGCAATACATCAAAAGAAAGAGCAGAGCCTCTGCTTTTAAACAAACAAACAAAAAAATTATTTTTGCTTCATGCATTCTTTTCTATAAAAACTTGAATGTGGGTAAGTTTAATTAAAAAAGCAACATTTTGAACAAAATGTTTTTTTTCTTCAAAGATTACAATGTGTCATGCATAAGCAATGCTTTTATTGCTTGTTTCTGCTCTTTCCCTGTGTTTTGATGCAGATATTCTCTACTCTTTCAGAATGGCTTATAATAGTCAATCAGGGTAAAAAGAAGGATTGATGATGTACTGACTAGGATTGAGTACCGAAACCCGGTGTGAACCCAGTAAAATCCAGTATGGCACCGGTACCTATGTAACCGGTATGTAACCAGATTGAATTAGAACACAGATTTCCGTGCCTCATTTCGGTGCCACTTAAATTCAAGGGTGTTTTTGCGCTTTGGCTGGCGCCGAGCCAGAGACAGACATGCTCAGCACTCGTCACATAACACAACTATTCAGTGTTTTCAACCACATAATGTTTATTTTAGGTTCCAGACGTTTAAATGCACATAAGTACTAGCAAAAACACAGATGTCTATGGAAGCGGCAATAACAATCCTTTCAGTTATAATTTATATCAGATACACAGTATATAGTAACTACATAGTTTACTCTATTCTTCTCCCACTTCACCGGTCACTTTCATGTATTTTGTGAGATGAGGATGAATTTACGTGATGTAAATCCGACAGATCCGATTCTCTGAGGCGCAAACTAACATAGCGGCGCCCATCGCGCATTATAGATCAACGAACACACATTCACTTATACATATTTGAAAATTAGAATATCAGATAGTTCATGGCATAGTTAACACTTTTGTGAATATTTTGAATAAAAAAAAACAAAAAAAAAACACATAAAACCGATACAGCTGAGCTGTCATACAACACTACTGCAGCTGCTGTGTATCATGCGAGAACCATGACGCATCGCCATGGAAACAATAAGGCGATGCATTCTAAAATATTTAGCCAGAGAATATGGTCATATTTCTGCTAAATAAAGCTGAACCTTGAAGCTGATTTGTAGCATACCAAGAATACAAACTACTTTGCTGTTATTCGTACTGTAACTGTTATTTACTGTTAAACTAGGCCTATTGTAGTTGGGTTAGGTGGCTTAGGTTTTACTGTGAATTTAAGTAAATTGGGTTTTGTATCCATTTAAATATTTGAGTATACTTTAAACTTGTAATAAATTGTTCAATTTAAAGGATTGTTTAATTTTTTTCAATAAAAAGCCATTCTTTAAATGTCATCCACCCACACGTCGTTTTGTGGCTCTTTTTTTTTTTTTTAAGTATCGGTTCAGGCACCGTTTAGGCACCGGTACCGTTTTAAAAGTATCGGTTTGGCACCGGTATCTCAAAAAAATTGTCTGACAAGCCAGACCCACATCGAGATGTTGGGTCTGGGAACTCACCATTGGCAGGGCTCAATCCGAGGGGTGGGATAAGTGGTTGTCTTTCAGATTCCCTCTGCACGCAATAGGATAATGCTACAACCAACCAAAGCAACGAAGAAGGTGAAGCCGAGCTAGTTGATAGATTAAACTTTTGAACACATCTTCCTTTCTTAAGAATGACTTCAGTACCGTTCGAAAAGTTTAACAACACGTCTCTCAGAGTCGCGGCCAAAGCTGATTCGAAAGACCGCTGTTCGCCAGCTTCTTTGTTTTTAAGTAGCACGCGGAACCGCGGCAACTCTGCTGTCATTATGTTAAGCCCGCCCACCGACTCTATACACGATGTGATTGGCCTGACCAGAGTTTAGTTTTTCCAGTTTGCAGGTCTACCGAGAGAGTTGCTAGACTACACTCGCAGCAAATTAGATTTGCTGCTGCTAGGGTGTGTCTAGATTTCTAGGCTAATAAAAAAAACAAACGATACCCAACCCTAGTATTGACTCATCAACAATTATTTAAATGTTAATTTCAACACAAAAAAGTTACATAGTGTACCTTTATAATAAGAAATTATGAAAAAGAGAGAAAAAAAAAAAACATTGATTTTTAAATGTCACAACAGAGATACATAATGTCACAATTACTAGAAATAAAGTCACAATGTCTTGTGAAAAACAAACTTCTATAGGATTCAGTTCAAATCATCTGAAAACAAAAAAGGTTAATCATCAGACATCAAGCTGAAATCAATTTAGAAACTGTCCATATGTGATGTGAAATGATTTCTCACAGTAGTGTTTGCCATTTGAACGAGGGCCTATGTTCTGTGCTAGTCCACCAGGTGATGCTCTGACATCTCACCGTAACATCTTGACGCCTGATGTGATAGCCATGATAACACCCACACATCACAGAGAAACAAATATTTTAACAGACATAAAACCAAATAAAATCCTTTGTATTGCACACGAAATACCAAAATATTTACCATACCAATGTGGTGCCATAATAGACGATAATGCTATCAATCGCAGGAATGGAAAAACAATGACATTCACGTTGCACAATGTTGAATTCAAACAGTCCTGGCCAGGACAGTCCGTTTTGTGCAAAGAAAACGAAACTAATCTACTTTTTTATTTTGTTGTTGTCATTTACCCATTTCGAATTCTCAAGCTTGACTCTAGACAGCCTTTTTTAGAAAACTGTTTCGGTCTGGTCAGCAGACAGGAAGTGATGAAAAGCATAAATGGTTTTGAAAGGGAGAGCGAAAGAATTTTGTGTATGTGAGTGATCATAACTTTGTGTTGTTTCTGGTGAGAGGTGCAGGCCTGACAGACACCCTTACACAAAAACCACAGGAAAGACTGTTTTGATGTTACCTCTCACACCACACGCTCTGTGATAAGAAGAAAGAAAAAAGGAAAAAAGATCTGTAACACAGGGTTGAAAAGTCCCTTCATGGGGGTTTCACTGCTGCATGTTTCAGAAGCAGGGGCCCATCGGCAGACAGTGCAAACAATAAACATGTTGCGTGATCTTGGTGTAAGGTTTACCATACGTGACTGTTTTCAGTCTCTCTTCGTAAGCTCTCAAACATAAAACATCTTGTACTATTAAATATAAGCTATAAACTTTAGTTAGCATATTAAATGCTAGCTAAACAAAATCCATAGTTCCAGGGGTTGTTTTTTTCATAGGTTTTGCGACTTTAAAATTTGCTCAGGTACATCAAAACAAACCTTAAAGAACAATAAAAAGCACTGGAAAAAAGATCCTGCTGCATTTACAGTAAAAAACTGGGAACTGTGTTTTCCAGAAATTCAACATAAATATGACAACAATGTTTCAGGTATTACAGACAAGTTGATGGACCCCATTGATTTCCATGGTATGAAAAAAATGCATAGTATAACTGAGGCCCAATATGCTTATGTACAGACGTTTTGTCTGACAAAAACAGAAGATGAGTCATTTAAATTAGAGTCGTAGTTCAAAACGCAAGGTTAGTCGTGTTTAAAACCATTCAGGTGAGCATCGACTGAATCTGGGTGTCTGCGACTGAAATTTCCCCCTGCGACTTTCTGCTTTTGTTTTTCCGTTAGCAAAATGTGACCCCACTAAAAGCCACAAAACGTCAGGGCATTCCAAGATCGGTGCCATGTCTCTTCGTTGTGGTATGACTGGGCTGCCCACATATTGATTTACGCAACCCGAATTACCTTTCTCCCATCCCAGGGGATGACCAAAAATCTCTGCGCAAATTTGCTCAGCCACTCCGCAGGCAGAGGAAGAGTCGGTAACTTGAGATCAAGCTGGTCCAAATGGATGCCTGTGAAGGTGACGATAGAGAATAATATCTCCGCAGAGATGATCGTTTTTGACAGTGTAATATTACTGGACGATAAATATACAGCCCAGAGGAGGCAAAAAAAAAGAAAAAGAGAGGAAAGCTGCCGCCAGCTGAGTACGAAAGCATAAATAAGGTCTTTTACCTTCGTCAGTTATCCGTCTTTTGACACGCAAGCTGAGCACACTGTAATTAACACGGAAAGAGATAATGGGGTCTCTACCCGCTGATCAATCTGCCATATAGATCATCCGTCTCTTTTACAATGCCACGTTAACATTATTTTAAAAAAAGAGTGAAAAAAATAATTCAGCTGCAGATATTAGCCTTTTTTTAATAGCTACTGTAGCTTGATAAGGTCTATGGGTTTATTGACATGGCTGTTTACACCATGTTCACAAAAGAGCCGCTCTTTTCTGCATAAAGCACATACATTTATACATCAATGCAGAATGGTGCGGTCCGCACAACTGTATTGACTGACTATTGGGTCTGTTAGATAATGGACTCAAAAACAAAGATGTGAATTGTGTTTACAAAAGATGAAACTAAAGAGCCACAGGACAGAAATGCTACAACTCTACTCAGGAAGCATAAGCTGTAGTGTTGTGTGTGTGTGTGTGTGTGTGTGTGTGTGTGTGTGTGTGTGTGTGTGTGTGTGTGTGTGTGTGTGTGTGTGTGTGTGTGTGTGTGTGTGTAACCCAACCGGGAGATAAACAGGCCTGTTGTTTGTTTGTATTTCTCAGCTCTGCACATGTTTGTCAGGTCTAGATCCACTTTCACAGATTTACTGCTCCTGTCCCCTCTGGCCTAGTGTACACTAGTGTTCTTAGACACTGCTTTAATGGACAGATTCCTGAACCTGCTCTCCAGGGGACAGGCACAAACACGTCAGCTACATGAAGCTCTAGTCGAGCCGTAGCCTAGCGGTTAGTGCACATGCTCTTTGGGTTTTGTAAGTTTGATCCTTGCTGGTGTAATTTTGCACACTGTTGCCCCTGTTCTTTAAATTACTTCCTAGTGTACCTTTTAAAATTAATTATATACATTTTAATAGAATAGAATTACACTAGTATTCAAAAGTTTGGGGTCAATTAAATATTTTAATGTATTTGAAAGAAGTCTTTTATGATCACTATCATGATGTATTTTATCAAAAATACAATAAAAACTGAAATATCTGCAAAAATGATGATTGAAAATAACAGTTTTCTATTTTAAAGGCCTGGTTTCACAGACAGGGTTTAGATTAAGCCAGGATTAGGCCTTAGTTCATTTAGGGCATTTAAGTAGCTTTTATAAATGTGCCTTATAAAAACATTACTGGTGTGCATCTTGAGACAAAAGGATGGCATATTTTAAGATATGTCAGAGCAAATTGATTTCAGTTAAAACAGCTCAAACATGCATTTTAGTCAGGGACTAGCTTAAGCCTCGTCTGTGAAACCGAGGGAATATGTTTTAAATTTGAATTTATTTATGTGACAATATTGACAATTTTCAGCATCATTACTCGCATGATCCTTCAGAAATCATTCTAATATGCTGATTTGCTGCTCAATAGTTATTTCTTATAATGGTAAAAACAGGTGTGCATTTTTACAGATAGTTTTTTTATGATTCTTTGAACTGAACGTTCAAAAGAATGACAATTATTTGAAATATAATTTTTCTAACAATAAAAAAAAAAAAAGTCTTTACTGTGACTTTTCATCAATTTAATGCATCATTTCTGAATAAAGTATTAATTTCTTTAAAAAAAAAAAAATTGCTGACCTCAAACTTTTGAATGAGTATATACAATTCTTTATTTTTTTTTATAAAACAGATATAGTTATAAATGGATATGAAAAACACATTTTACTTCAAAGTACCGTATGCCCAGTGTGGACCAAGCAGTTACTGGTTTGAATCAGTCTGACGAATCCTTTACCGAATGAACTCACTAAATCTGATGGCGCTCTTGTGAATCACCATCTGACTCACTTGCTGAACTGCATTACATTCAGTGATGTCTGGCTTAAACTAAAGTAGCCTGTTTACTTTGCAAACTGATACTATTCAGCAGTAGGTGTATTCAGCATGTATATAAAAATGGTAAATAATAAATATATATACACACGCACACACACACACACACACACACACACACACACACACACACGCAAACAGAAATAGAATAGAAAATAGAAAACAAAAATTAGAAAAATTGTAATACTAATTAAATTTTGTACTATTATTGGTCACAAAGAAAATCTTACTGACCACAAACTTTGGTCAAAAAAGATGCATCCAATTAAACCCACAAAAATACGTCAAATTAGATGTTACATCAAACAGTGAACATCATCCACTACAGAAAAGTAGTTTAACAAGGACAAATCATAACACCTTGAATCAAAATACCATATCACCTTAAAAAAAGCTTTCATTATGTTCAATGTATTCATCATTACCCAAAGTCTGCTCTCTCAGCTCAAACTTCTCAGCATTCGTCATTAGTGCAAGGCTAAACGGTCAGTGCGCCACTTCTCCCATTTAGACAAGCGATCCGTGAATAAAAAGTAGATCCGATGTCTCATTGCGTTTTTAGGCCTCATTAAGGCCATTAACCTTAAATGCGTAGATGGAGAATTTTAATGTCAAAGAACAAGTCACTTGGTCTCCTATTGCATTTTTTTCATGAATAGATTTCACAGCCTTTCTCTTTAAAAAAAAAAACAACAACAACAAAAAAAGAGTTACACTGTTCTCCTTTTCTAAGGAAAAAACAAAACACTGATATCTCTGATGCAAGATGACAAAAAAGTTGAAAATAGTCCCATAAACAGGAATATGACCAAGGAAGTTTTATCTGTGTGTATCTGATTTACATAGGCCAGTTGATAGTTTCTAGGATTTGTCGCAAATGACTATGAGTGTCACATGCTAATTTGCTGATTGAATGCTATAAAGCAGCGGTAGGATGATTGATTCTTCTTGTGGGACTGCGTTTGGTTCACTGTGGTGACGAGAAAGGTAAAGGGCCCAAAAAACCCAACACATGACCTTTCTACATAATCTGAGACAATTAAACGCCCCCCACGCTCACACACCCTCGACTGTCCTTCATCCCCCACTCTCTTTCCCAGTAACCTGCGCTAACCTGTTCTCATCTCTTTGCAGGAAACAGCGTCGAGGGTGTGCTGGTGGGTCCAACCCAGAATCTAGACCAGCTCCACAATACAATCCACCAGTCCGAGCTCCAGCCTGCCCCCATCAGACCGAAGCAGGGGGGCACATCCTGTGTGAAATCGCAAACCGCATCCTTAACTAGCAGCACACTGTAAATAAATGCTTTCTCTTTTATTTGCTCTCTCTAGTTCCGTCAACTGTCACAGCCTGTGCCTCCAAACAGGAAAGTGAAAAGAGAGGAGAGAGACAGGAGATATGGGCGTTAATTTGCTGCAAGTTGCTTTGGTGTTTCCTACACACGCACACACACATACACACTGGGACAGCTGCCTGGGACTCCATCCCGGACTTGTGTTCTTTTCCTGCTACTCGCCGTTACAACATCAGCCCACCGCCGGCCAGCCACCCAGCGAAACAGGAAGTTAGGAAGCTAGGTGTAACAAAGCTTTTGTGAAGGAGGAGAAGGGACAGTGAATATGACTGAATAAACTCCACTAAAGCAGCCATTAATATCAGACTGATTTTCTGTTATATTGCAGAGCTAATCTAACAAATAAAATTTGCAAATGAGATCTCTTTAATATCTCAATTGTTACTCCTGCAAAGCAATGAAGTTAAAAGGAGAGCAACTTAAGATGTTTGCCTTGCTGATTTTTCTCTTGAGAAAAAGACTAATCTCAAGAGTTTAGAAGAGATCTCAACACTCTTAAAATTAAAGGTGGTTTTCAATGAAATAGAAGAACAGTTCTTTGAAGAACATTTTAATAATCTAAAGAATATATATATTCGCTACAGGGCTTTCGGTGCACGTGTAAGGTCCATCCGTTAGCCCAAGGACGGAATCTAACGGCCTGGTCGAAGGACTTCTGCGTGTTCGTCTTCTCAGCACTTCTGTTGGATTCACTTAATTTATGACCATCGAATTTTAAATCTGACTCCATGAATAATTTGATCTTACTCCAATTCTTTGTAACTTTGTTACATCTGTTACATTTGTAACTTAACAGCTGATCATAAGTTTAGTTGTGATTTAATTTAGATCTTTGATTTCTCTTAGTATCTCTTAATTTCAAATACTCGTTCCTCCATGGGACCCGGAGTCGCTCAGAGGATAATGCTCGCGATTATAATTACATTACCTCACGGACGCAAATTAGTCAGTTCTGATATTACAGAGGATTACAGAGTGAACTATTTTACCTTTAAGTGAGTCGCAAATGCTTACTCATAACAGAAAGTGTAATTTTAGCAATAGTCACGAGAGCTGTAACTTGATAATAACAGTGACACCCAGAAATCAGATTGTCCCTCATGCTTAGCGCCATGCTCCGGTCATGGGGTCCTCGGTATGAATCTGCCCTGACAGAAAGATTTACGGAAACTCCTACAAAACTCCTCATGCGACACTACTTGAGTAATGATTTATGAAAAATACAGAATAAATCAAGATTAACATTTATTTTGGCCAGACAGAACTTAAAGAACATAATTAAACATGAATCCATGGTACACAACTTTCAGCATAAAATACAATTAAGTAATATGAAAATAGTTTCAAAGAGTCATATCTGGCACAATACATACAGTGTGTGTGAGTGTCTCTTATGACACCGACACAACACTGCATGGGGGCTTCTGTCTACAGAATGTTCCCAAATGGCAGCCCTGCTACCCTTCCTTAAATACCCAGACCAGAACAAAGGGTTGTAACTATTTGCAACACAAACACCTAGTTTGGGGGGAGAAGATCAGATATCTTTGGAGATATCATCTCATATGTCAAGTCTCATATGTTTCAATCTTTCTAACCCTATCAGTGACTTCAGTGATGTTGAGACCATTTTACCAATCGCACTATGACCTTTAAAAAGACACCAGACATGAAAGGGATAAAACAATAGATTCACAAGATAAATCATATGTAGTATATCTGCATTCTGGGACTTGAATCAGGGGAAGGGGAAAGGGAGGTAGAGAGAGGGGGAGAGGGTTTTGGTCAGGGCGGTGTCCTACAGTTTCTCTGTGAGATCTTCTCTTCAGATTGAGTTTTATTGTTTTAATGCAGGGTGTTGGATCTCAGCTTTTGTCTTAGCAGTAAAACCGGTCCTTACACACGTGTACATTCAATATGCCTTAATTGTAACTTATTAGCCTTTTTATTCTGACATGATTTATATTAACATTAGTTACAGAATAGAACATGATCAATATCAACTTTTAACATTAAATTTAAGGAGTGTAATTGCACTATGTAGGCTACTATTTCTATTTGTTTATTGTGAAATAACTCAAACATGTTTTTCTGTGTTCTGATGAGCATTGTTCTGGGCTGCATTTTCAAAAGCATCAATGGTTTCTTATGATAGTTTTGGGAAACGCAGCTCTGTTGAATAGAGTGCCAGCAGTGAGAGAATGCTCTCTCTGTGATTGACTGGTTCTGTCTTGCTGCATTTACGTGCGTTCAGATCATGGTTCAGATGAGCAGGAAAATAGTCCTATACGACACAACTATTCAGTAACATAGGTTATTCGTATTGTATGCATTAAATAATCTTTTTAAATAAACAAAATGACTGGTAAAAAAAAAAAAAAACACCTTAGTATCGATATTTTTATTTGAGTATCAATACCTTTCGATGCTAACATCGTTATCGATATATCAATACTTCATATCGATACGCCCATCCCTAGTTTTAAGCGCGGAACACACTTCAAATGTGAGTTCCCACACGAACATATTAAGTATTCAGTCCGTTTTATCATGAAATTCAAACGATAAATGCCGTTTTGACACTCTTTAAATGTAATGTGACTGATCACTGTATAGGCGTGTCAGTTTAAGCTGCGGAGCGCGAGTGAACACGATCATCTCTTCCTAAAGAATAAACATGAATTAATATCTCTTAAAGTATGTTAAATAAATCTGTCATGAAAATAACAGCCGCTGTGTATAAATTATTATATTTCAACAACGAATTGGAGAAAAAATAAATAAATAATTAGATTTAGAAGTTAATGCAAAAACTAAACTAAAAATAAATAGCAACTGAATTTAGGCTAATAGTTTGGGCTCTGTTGTTAACTTTTAATATTATACTAATGTGCAAGTAAGGGCTCCTATATAGTTTACAGCATTATCTTTAGGAAACTTTCAGTTATAATTAAATTAATTTAAGGACAGACACAATTTTTTCAGTAAACCACTGTTGAATAAAAATAAATAAAAAGCAATTTCGTAAAACTGCTGTACCGAACTGTGACTTCAAAAAACCGAGTTACGTACCGAACCGTCAGTTTTTTGTACTGTTACACCCTAATATATATAAATATATATATATATATATATATATATTTTACAACAGTAATAACCCTAACCTAAAATATATATATATATATATATATATATATATATATATATAAAAAAAAAAAACCTCCATGAATGTTACTGCAACCATAGATTTCAATAAAGAATTTTTTTTTAAGAGTGAATGTCTCAAATATGCTCAGATTTGCTAGGATACCAGAGTCTGCAATCAAAAGTCAGATCTCAGTGTGATCTCAAACATATCAAATTGAAAATTGAGCTGTGCCATGAACCGATTGAAGAGATGAACCTTAAATTGAAGGTGGAACTTGTTTAAATTTTAATAAATTGGAGCCTCTTACCACGTGACAACAATGGCCATGTACACACTACAACTAAATTCAGTTGTCACTTCACCTTTTAGTGCTTAATGCGCATTCCACAACCAAATTAACTCCCAAAAAATGCAGGTAGTAACAACCACATTTACGCAGTGTGTAAAGCGTGAACTAGTTGTTAAATGACATACACTATTGGGACACCCCTCCAAATCATTGAATTCAGGTGTTCCAATCACTTCCATGGCCAAAGGTGTATAAAATCAAGCACCTAGGCATGCAGACGCTTCTACAAACATTTGTGAAAGAATGGGTCGCTCTCAGGAGCTCAGTGAATTCAAGCGTGGTACAGTGAAATCCATTCATGAAACGTCCTCACTACAAAATATTCTACTGTGGTGTTATAACAAAGTGGAAGCAATTGGGAACAACAGCAACTCAGCCACGAAGTGGTAGGTCACGTAAAATCACAGAGTGGGGTCAGCACATGCTGAGGCACACAGTCAATAGCTACAGACCTCCAAACTTTGTGTGGCCTTCAAATTAGCTCAAGAACAGTGTGTAGAGAGCTTCATGGAATGGGTTTCCATGGCCAAGCAGCTGCATCCAAGCCTTTACATCACCAAGTGCAATGCAAAGCGTCGGATGGACTCTAGAGCAGTGGAGGCATGTTCTCTGGAGTGACGAATCACGCTTCTTTGTCTGGCAATCCAATGGATGAGTCTGGGTCTGACTGCATTGTGCCAATTGTAAAGTTTGGTGGAGGGGGGATTATGGTGTGGGGTTGTTTCTCAGGGTTTGGGCTTGGCCCCTTAGTTCCAGTGAAAGGAAATCTTAATGCTTGAGCATACCAAGACATTTTGGACAATTTCAGTTGGTTTGTGGGAACCAACATGACTGCACACCAGTGCACAAAGCAAGGTCCATAAAGATATGGATGAGCAAGTTTGGTGTGCAGGAACATGACTGGCCTGCACAGAGTCCTGACCTCAACCCAATAGAACACCTTTGGGATGAATTAGAGCGGAGTAAATAGGGTCAATTTTGATTTCATGAGGACTTTAAAGTTCATGAGCATGTAAAGGCAGGTGTCCCAAAACTTTTGGCAATATAGTGTACAGATGACAGACGAGAGATAAATCTCTGATGCACGTTAAAATATGTATTTTAACATGCATGTATCTCTCGTCTGTATGTGCGGTGCAAGAAATCACAGGGAAAGCAGTACGAGCCTGACTCATTTGTGTTGCCAGATCTTGTAATCAAATCAGCGAACAATTTCATAAAAAACTAAATGGAAATGCTTAATGCTTAAAATAAGAATGAAATATTGCGACCCGCACCTGCTCACTTTAATAACTCTGCGAACTTGATCGCTATATGAGACCAGCTTAAGCTTAAACAACAAGCCCAAAAACGTTTTTAATAAGTGGACATGGCAACACTGCAAGAGCACGCTCTGTGAAGCAGCCTTTAAACAAAACATGACAGCGCAGTCAACTGTGATTTAGTTAAAATTGCTGAAGTCTTTTGTCACTGTAATATTTCTTTGGTCAGAATAGCGGATACCAAACACGCAAGACACCAGAACGATGCTATGATTACACACTGTCAATCATCGCAGTTTCTGGAGTGAGTTGTGTTCCGTACACACGGAACGATAATTTAGGTGACACGCTGCCACTTTTAAATGTGGTTGTCATTCCTAAAACTTTACAGTGTGTATGTGGCAAAAAATCTAATTTGTGTCTACTTTAATTTTAGGAGAATCATCTGAGGCTAAGTAGCTACTTGAAGTTCTCAGTTACGTTTCATTACATATTTGTATGAAAATGCATGACTAAGTAAATGATTCAGCACTGCCCTTTTCTAATAAATGACACATATTCAAAAACGAACATAAGCAGATTAATTTATCAAATCAAGTCTTATTATGGAAAAGTGAATTAAGAGAAATATGACAGGTTGGGAAACAAACTTGCTGCAACAACAAAGCCGCCGCACAACAAAAGTCCCTGAGTGAGGTGGACAAATCCAGCATTGAGACCCCCTGCATTAGCCTGTGGTGTGTGTTACACAGAGGCAATTAAGGCAGGATGCTGATCTAATGAACTTCTAAGTGTGTGTGTGCTGTGTTAAGTTGTGAAGCAGGCCGTATGTTGAGCCACTGCTAAATGAGTGTTGAGTTTCAGTTGCCCGGTCAGAGGCCTGTAGGCCCAATGCAAATGTATGCGTGTGTGTCCGGCCCTGTGGATGGCAGTCAATAACCAGATGCTTGGAAAAAGAAAAACATCACATAGTACTTGCATTTCCAAGCCCGTCGGGGTGGTCTTGAACTGTGTGTGGAGGGCTGCTAGGCTGTTGTTAATTGCACAGCCACAAATATGCAACTGGCCAAAACACATTCAATATGTACTCAATTCACTAAACAGCATTGTTATGCCTGACTGACTGATGGGCAATGGTACCATTACAATGATTTTCTTAATCAATCTGTCAAACTAATCCCAGAGGATAATTGTATTGCTCAAGGGTTACTATTTTAGCTCACTTGGAAACATTGAGTTGTGCTTTAAAGTTTAACTTTGTCTCAAATGTTCCTCCTAAAATGAAAAGACAAATTGTCATCATACAGCAAGTGCATAGAGCTAAAATATTAATGTCAATTGAATAGGTCCGATAATGTGATTGTGGGAGAATTTTATGTTTGTTTGTTTATTAAATATTGTTTTAACGCCATGTTAGCATTGAGGCTATTTGGGAGAATTTTATGAACTTTTCTGAGATCTTATTGGAATCTCTCACTTTCTGTATAAACAGTGCTGAGATCTCTTCAAACTAGAGCAGTGGTTCTCAACAAGGGGGCAGAGGTCTCAGGATGACATAAATTGTATTTAAATAATTTACCATTTTCTGTTAAAAGAAAAGCAGGTTGTCATAATTCCATTGAATATTGTGTTGGACAATGGAGTTAGAGGTTGAGAACTACTGCTCTAGAGGCGATAATGTGCATGTGATACTTCTATCGGTGTTTATTAGGAGAAAAGTCTGACAATCAGGAGTCAAGTCACTTTCCATTTAATCTAACTGCTGTGAACGCGAAATAAAGAGATGTTATAGAGATCTCATTCGTGATTTCTCTTTCCTATAGGATGAAATTTGCTTTTGATGAGAATCAAGGTCCAATTTAATATTTCTCTCTATCACTTTACAATCAGATGAACAAGGAAAATCATTGTCAGCAAAGCGAGATGTTAATCACTGATGGTGAGAATAGGTGGAGACGTCTTGAGCTAGTCCAACTCAAGTGCAGGGGTATGCTGAGACAGTCCAAAGTTTATTATCCAGAAAAGTAGATGAGGAAATGGTTTTATTGTTGCTTCAAATTAACCTTCAACTATGGAAAAAAATCGGTTGGGTGACCTCTCTATTTTGTGAGATATTATTCATGCCTACATAAACACACACACACGCATGCATACTATCACTCTGCATAGTGAAATGTCACAAAGGGAGTACCAAAGGGCGTACCAACACACACAAGACATCATGAGACATCACAAGACATTTTGAGCTTTTGAACACATAAGTTAGAATAAATTATGGTGATAAATTACAGTATGTTATGCATTTTTGTAATTAGTTACTGAACAAAAAATAGAAATGTTATATAAAAAAAAATAAAAATAAAATTATAGATAAGATAAGACCCTATTCCTCAGCTGGGACCGTGAAGCACTTCAAAGCCCTTTGAAACTGCACTGATGTGGACATTCAACATATTGGTTGCAACTGAAGTCCATTGTGTGGAGAAAAATCCTGAAATGTTTTCCTCAAAAAACTTAATTTCTTTTCCACTGAAGAAAGAAAGACATGGAGTGGCATTGGAGTGAGTAAATTATCAGGAAATTTTCATTTTGAGCAGCTCAATGCACAGGAAGCTTTTTGGTGAATAACCACTTCTATTTTGATCTGTTGCTCACACAAACCTATCGTAAGAATTTAAAAGACTTGCAATATAGCATGTGAGTCATATGGACCATGCTTTTGATACTTTCACCTTTCTCTGTGACCTTTTTGAAACTTGAAACCACCAGTCCCCATGTGAACTATTTGCATGGGAAAGAACAAGCAGTGGAATAAAGAAATAAAGTCATACAGGTTTGGAACAACATAAGTAAATGATGAAAGAATTTTCATTTTTGCATGAACTATTCCTTTAAATATGATAACGTATGGAGGAATGGTCCTGGAGCACAACCGGTGGGCAAATGCACCATCAGCAGTTGTGCAAGTCAAATAAGGAAGAGAGAGAGAGAGAGAGAGAGAGAGAGAGAGAGAGAGAGAGAGAGAGAGAGAGAGAGAGAGAGAGAGAGAGAGAGAGAGAGAGAGAGAGAGAGAGAGAGAGAGAGAGAGAGAGAGCGAGAGAGACCCCTAAGTGCTTTCACTCGCTGGCACAGAACAATGATTCACGCCATTGCCTGCTATATCCCACAAATGAGGCATTACGTACAGCGGTTACTGTTACTGCAGGAAATACATCCTCTCTGTTCCTCTCAACACTCATTTCATTCCCATCCTTTTGTTTTCCTCTATTCATCCTCCACTTCACATTGTATCAGAGCAGGCGGAAGGTCTCCCGCCACGACGGGCTGCAAAATAACAACTGTCACCTTCAGCACAATTCATTAAAACAATTTAACGTTGCTGCCTTCCAATGTAATTTTTATAATTGAAATTTAATTCTCCTACGATATTATGTTTTTTTGGAAGGAGGGGGTTAATTGACATTTGTGGTAATTAATTGCCAGGCGGAGAGATGTTTATGTGGAGAAGTTAAAAACAAAAAGTGACACGAGAGCAAAAAGAGAGGGGTGACGTGCTGAGACGGTCTCATCATCACGGCCTTCCCTCCTGTGGATTAAAGGAAAGGAGAAGGATGGAGGGATGGAAGGAGCGACTTCACTTCGCAGTCGGGGATTTAATTGCGCAAGGATTCCATTACCTCGGCACAAATGTCACGTTTGCTTCTGATCAGGGGCAAAGGCAGGGGCTGGCACTGTGCCAGTTCTATAGTGCAGAAAAGTGTTCTGCCGGTCGCAAATATACAAGCACGCTCACACGAAGCGGCTAAGTGAAAAAGACAGGAAGTATAGTGAATGACGGCCAAGCATAAGTGTGAAGGGACAGTGACATGAAAAGTGGGGCAAAGGCAAATGGGCAGAAGTATTAACCATTGAGCAGAAGAAAACAAACTCATCCCAGAAAGTTTGGGGATTCAGGATGACTGTACACGCAGACAAGACAAAGGAGATCTTTTTAATGTCTAAATTATTCCAAAACTAAACACACTTATAGTATGCAAACAAATGCTTTGTTTATTTCCATTTTAGTGATAAAAATAGTGGTCAAATCGATTAATCGTATCTAACTTAAATATATAAATATATAAATATATAATAAATATATACAATATGTGTGTGTCTGTATCATACAGGGTTGGGAGGGTTACTTTTAAAATGTATTCCGTTACAGTTACAAATTACTTCATAAAAAAAGTATTCAGTAGCGTAGTCCAAGCACCACATTATGAAAGTAATGTAATCTGATTACTTTTGGATTCCTTTAAGGTTACATATGTAAATAAAGTTAGGTAAAAACAAATCAAAGTACTTTTATTTAACTATGTAATTTAAAATAAAAACTTAAAACTAAGCAAGCTTGTTTCACCAACTAGATTACACAGCCCCGTATTTATATTTATATAAAAGGCTATACAGACATCTAGTGGCTACAGTATGGTATTACAGATGGTTTTCTTTTTATACACAATATAAAAAAAAGTCTACACCATCTACATATTAGTCTACTTTAAAATAACAGTTACATGTTCAAGGCTGTGATCTTAATTTCACTGACCGACCCTGTGCATTAGCAGTGGGAGATCCCCTTTTTCAGCTCATTTTCTGCTAGAAACTTACATACAACTGCAATCAGATATAAACTATAGGATTTTAAATCATTAACAAACACTACATTTTAGCTAACATGATGTCTGTGCTAGCCGTACCTGCGAATGTTGGATGTTGGAAGTTGGATGTTCAGTCCTTTGATACAAAAAGCGTTTTCATAGCTGGAAGCATCGGCATCAGAACCATTGTATATGGGTGGGACAAGACCCACCGACATTTTAAGACCAATGATATAGGACCCACTCACTTTTACCATCTCTAATTCAGCGCATGTCTGTTCACCTACCCCTAACCGATAAACACTTTATTATTAAACACACATTAGCCGCTTTATTTCCACTTTTCAAATATTTACTTAATTTTTATTGAAAATATATGCCTTTCCGATCTGATATGTAATGGGAAAAGGGAGTAGAGCGAGTTCGGCAAAACTTTCTGCCGCTGTAAATAATTTGGTGTCTTCTGTAATTTTATCTGGCCCAACCAGACGTTTAGTAAACAAGGCGGGCTATTTGCACTTAATGTAAATGACTTCTACTCCAGTAAAAGTTTTCTGGGGGAGGACCCACCCACATTTTGTTTGCTTAAGACAGCTATAGCTGGAAGGCATGGTTTGCGCTATACAACCATGTTGTTTCCTTTTTCCTCTTTGAAAACAAAATAACTGTGAAATTTCCACACATGAAAACGGTTTTCCCTGTGGGAAGCACCGTGATCAGTAACTTAGCTGCATCTCAACCTGCATCTGAGGATAATTGTAGACAGGCGTTATTTGCGCATGCGTCAGCTAGTGGCTCGCATGAGTCATGACTGGCAACAGAACCAGGAGCTATAAATAGTGTTATGTCATATAATATAGTGTTATATCATATATATATATATATATATATATATATATATATATATATATATATATATATATATATATATATATAAAATATGGGTTGGGGAGTAACGGAATACATATAACTGCGTTATGTAATCAGGAAAATTGGTAACTGTAATTCATTACAGTTACGTCAAAAAACTAAGTAATCAGAATACAGTTACATTTTGTACAATTGGGAATACAATCAGGATTACAGTGGTTTCATTTAAAATACAATTTATATATATACACACACACACACACACACACATAATATATGAATATATACACACACATATATTATAAGTATAATACACACACACACACACACTATGTAAGCGCAAACTTTTATGTTAGATGCGATTAATTGATTTGACAGCACTAAAAAAGGAGAAAAATAAATCATCTGGGTGTAGTCAAAGTAAAATACGTACATCCTTATTACTACAATTCAAAACAAAAAGATGCAGCACAGCAGACAATATTAAATTGCGTGGTTTCAAGGAAGAATACTGAAGATAACATACCACAGTCACTTGTTTGGATGAGATTGACATTCCATTGTTCCAATCAGAATTCAGAAAAGGGAACAAAGGGGTTGAACCATTGGATACGGTGCAGCCAGTTCAATCTGAAATACAAGATGAGTAAAAAGGACAAGAAAGAGACACAAGTGCATATTAAGATCAGCAAAATTACAAACAGGAATTGATACCATTCTCTAAAGGTGGGGGAAGTCCCTTAAATTCACTCAACCCACATAAACCTGGATGATGACTCAAATGAGAAAGGAAAAAGGCAAAACGTGATGAAATCCGACCACAAATGCTTAATTTGGTGACAAATTAATTCCAGAACTGACCTAAATGCATCTTAACACATTTTCAGATTTTCAACGGCAAGCATTTCTGACACTTGTGATATTTACACAGAGCATCTGATAATCAGCTCAAATCTGCAGTGGTGTTCTGATGAATGGTAGTGACTCGAGGGACGACTCATCTAAGGAAATGCTGTGGCCACACACTACTTGACAGAATTCTCTGGAACATTTTGTCAGATCCCGTAAGTCGGTGACACGTAGCTTAGACCGATCACCCATCAGTGGAGGTGATTTGCATAGTAAAACGCTTATTGCAGAGGTCAGCAGTTACTCGAGTGAGTTCTCAGTAAGAGCGAGGGGGAGACAAAAAGAGAGAGTGACAGAAAAAGGAGGGAATAAAAGAATGCGAGATGGTGAGAAAAAAATAGAGAACAGAAAGTGACAAAAACGGAGAGAAGTGTCTGTCCTTCGTTAACCCGGCGCAGGTCTGCGTGGTGGCATTTTATTAGTGCGAGGGCAAATTGCTTGGCTATTGTTGCCATGCCATTCAACAGAAGGCTAGGTGATAGATTTAATATTTACAGTGTATCTGGAAGCATTTTGATGGCAATATAAAATGAACCAACATTGTGATCATTTCAACACTTTTTATTTGCCTATTAATTTTCCAAAAGACTACAGTCACTTACTGGAGTCACAAATGACAGAGCTAAGACAGAGATATCTTCATAGTGCTTGAACATGACCAGCAATTATTATTAGGCACTATTAATAAACTGTATATTTTTAATACATTTAGTAATATTGTTTAAGTTTGCATTTTTATATATATATTGGTGTATAAAAATAAATATATATATAAAAATGATAAAATACTTCTCATTTAGTGAAAAACAACATGCCTTGATGTCTAACTACATTTTTATTTTGAAATTTTGAATCAACTCACAACAACTGAAAATCAGACTTCATAAGACTATTAAGAACTGCATAAATGTCAATGTATACTTATAACCAAAAACTATCATCTCCCATATCGGAACGCTATAAGATTTGAATAATCCAAAAAAAAACAAAAAAACAACAACTCTCAGGTACATACAAACACAGGCCTGTCCCCTCCTAGAGGGCAAATATTCACAGTCTGCCCCCAACAGACCCAATACAAATCCACCCTTGCATTACATCTCCATGTAATTCCTCTGTATGGAATTCAGCTAGCTCTAACCCCCTTAGTTGGCCACATTCCTCTGTTCCGCGTCGGGGTCTGAGCAGCTTCAGATAAGAGCCGCTCTGATTAGCCGCCCGCGTTCTTGTCATTGCTGCAGAAAATACACGATCCCAAAAGACCCTTCGCTGGTATTTATGACTCGCTGGTATTCCAAAAATAGGGAGTTTAAAAGGAGCAATAGGACATAACTACAGGTGTAGAGAGAGAGAGAGAGAGAGAGAGAGAAGGAGGGAGGAGTACTGTAGTATTTGAAGAGCAGCTAGAGTACATGAAAGTGAAAGAGAGGTGGAAACTACTCCAGGATAAAGATGGATCATCCAAAATTCATTGAAAACAAAAAACTTTTATATTACATTTAAATTAACCACATTTACACAGAGACAAGTGGAAAATGCATTGTCTTGAAGACATCTATAGGCTTTCAATCCCAACAGTAAAGTACAAATGCTGTACAGTAGCTGTGTTTTTCAGCGGCAGGAACTGGGCAACTCGGAGTAGAAGGAACGCTCAAGGCAGCAAAATATAGCATTACCTTTAATGAAAACCTAGTCCAGAGCATTCAGAACCTCGGACTGGACAGAAGGTTCACCTTTCAACAGGACAATGACCCTAAGCCCATAGCTAGGACAATGCAAGAGTGGCTTATGGACAACTCTGTGAATGTCCTTGAGTGGCCCAGCCAGAGCCTGTGCTTGAACCCAATCCAATATCTCTGGAGAAACCTGAAAATGGCTGTCCACCGACAGTCCCCATTCAACTTGCAGAGTTTGAGAAGATCTGAGGAAAAGAATGGGAAAAAACACACACCAAAGAAAAAAAACACACCAAAAATGCAGATGTGCAAAGCTTGTCACTTCATACCCAAAAAGACTTGAGGCTGTAAAAGTGCTTTAACTAAGTACTGAGTTGAGGGTTTGAATACTTATGCTATGTACTTTCTTTTAGTTTTTTCTTTTTCAATAAATCTACAAAACTGTCACAAAGTTTTTGCTTTGTCATTATGGTGTAGTGTAGATTGATGTGAAAAAAAAACAAGTAATTTAAAGTAGTTTCACATAAGGCAGTTTGAATTTGGTGCGCATGCACCATTCTTAACATTGATGGACTTCAATAGCAGTGTAGAAACATATCAAAGATGATCCAATGTAACAACAAAGCTTCCAAATGTTTATGTCAATGTGATATTTCAGATTTTTCTTTTAAGTTATAAATCTGAGTTTGGCTTTGTCATCATGGGGAATGGTGTGTAGATTGATGTGAAAAAATAGTGATAGATGTATGTTCAATGTATGAATGATCAACCTCAAAGCAGTAATATCTTCCCCTGGGCGCGCAAGAACTCACAAAAGTTTGACTCAGCTACTTCATTTTGGTGGCATACCAGCTGCTCAATACAACACCCCTCAGCACCTCCAACATGTGGTTTTAATCCACACATTTCACACAAATTGCCAGCCCTGTCAGTCTCAGAGAGAAACCAGTTACCAGCCACTTTAGAGTAGTTTGATAATTGCCAGTTATTTGTGTATCAAACTTCCCACAACTGCGAAAAGACTAGAGAAAAGTCACACCGTGTGTGATAAAATGTACTACACTCATGGTATTGATTCTGCTTTATATCAAAGATGTTGTTTACCCATCCATCACAATGAGAGGGATAATCTAAAACAAAAGAGTAAAAGAAATCAGAGCATTTTAACCTGCCATCTAATATTTTACATGACACAAAAAAAACTTCTCTAATCTGAAGCAGATCACTTAGCAACATACTGCATAAATTCACACACACACACAAAAAAACCCACTAAAACACTCCTGAACAGCTGCCAATGGTCAGTCAAACAGATAGCAATGCCCCAAACTCACACCATTGATTGAGTTGCTGAGTTTTTGTCTACTGAATGTTTTTTTTTTTTTTTTTTTCTGAAAGACGTTTCGACAGTTGAATAATTGGATTATTGTTAAACAACAGTACAATCCATTGAACACACTCTATTATATCCCTCGCTTCCTCTTTTATTAAATATGGCACTTCCCTGACTAAAGGTCTATATTGAGTAACTTAAATTTTAGATACATTATTGCCAGTAACTTTGCTCTGCCATTGAAATAGTTCCAAACAAAGCCACAGCAGAATTATACAGCGAGTTTCTAAGCATACATACAGTAGTTGAGTTTCGTTACTGAATGAATCAGCGTTGAATGAATGATTCAATGACTCGTTTATGAACACAGTCACATGTTTTGTTTCCTGAATGAATTAGTGGCTGCATCCAAAAAGCTTAGGCAGCTGACTTATTGCGTTGCTGTCCTATTAGACAGGCAGCATTTGCTCATGAATGTACCTCAAAACAGATTTAGGAACGACTTCTGAGGCAGCATAACGGTTGAATGATCTACAACAAAACAGAGAGCTGTTTATCTATCTGAATATTGTGAATATATTAAAGTGAATAATTACTACAATACTAATTTCTGGCTAGAAATGACACCAAAAGTGGAAAACGTTGGTCAAAACACACAAATTCACCACCAACTTTCAGACGGCTTTATTTTTTTAGCTTAGCTGTCACAGAATTGAACTTAATAATTGTTGGATATCAAAAGCAGCATTGATCGGATGAAGTTATCTCAGGACTCTCAGCTAACATTGGATTCGGACTTTCTGCTTTGGAATGCGTCCTCTGAAGGCAGCATTTTTAAGCTTTCGGACGCAGCCAGTGTTTTTGAACGAATTCATTGAATGAATGACTCAATGACTCACTCAAAGACAAGTCACTTGTCGCCACATACTGTTGTGATGATGTAACCTACAGGAACCATAACTAAATGAAACATTTAAAATCAGGAATAATATCTGAGAATAATGGTATCACAAGTTGTGCTTCTTTTACTTAAATAATGAACATTATTATTTTGAAATTATTAAAAATAAAAATATTGGACCATCACCTCTAGGGATGCGGCGTTCAATCGGCGGCAGATTGGTATCGGTCGATAATCACATTGTATGACTCGATCGGTAGTCACTAAATTTGGCCGATTTCATGAACTGATCACAATTAATTAAAGTATAACCGTAAAATAATGACGAGCATGTAAATAGTATATAGATGAGGCTTTTGTGCAATGTCCGGCTTTGTAACTTCACAAAATATTAGTAAACCATAGTAAATCACATATATCTTTATTTAGAACAGGTTGTCTCAATTCATAGAAACCCACACACAACATAACATGATGCATGTTATGTTGTGTGTGGATCTTGAAAAAATCCTCACAGAGTGACATGACATGCTGCTTGGCTAAAGCTATCCAGGATCCGATCATGTCGCAATGATTTCCAATGTCATTTGAAGGTTCAACCAACGGGAACTGGATCTGGGGTATGGTTTATAGGGATGATTTGCAGAGATCGGACCCTGCTTTACAGCTGGAGCGGCCTTGGATTGGATTGATTGCTCAAGATTGAGAGGTCTTGATTTTACCATGAGCCATATAATAAGAGCGCACAGCTGAAACAGCACTGGAAGATCATCACTCATCAACCAGGATCTTGTTAGTTGATCAACTAACAAGATGATGCGGTTCTCAAATGGCGCCGCTGTGTTTGGTCGCCGTTCAGGTCGCTCCGCGAAGACTGTGCTTTTATTTACTATTTTACTTTCTTTTACTCTCAATTTTTACAAACTTATCATCTGCATTGATCTACTACGACAGCAAAACTCTTTTGGACATTGGTTACCTCTACACTGGACTGTTTCAGGACACTTTCACGATCCTCTGTGGCCAGAGCCAGGATAAGTTTTCAACGACATGAGAGACTTCTGTAATATCTATTGTTTGTCTGAAACATGGCTCACGCCAGCGTCCCGATACAGCCGTGACGCTCGCCGGAGAACTCTCTCTGATTCTGATGATAACAGCCGAGGTGTCGTAAATCCAAAGGCGGTGGAGTGTGTTTCATGATCAACAAGAAATGGTGCATCCCAGGAATATCACCATTCTCTCGGCTGTCCTCGCTTCCTCCTATCTGGAACATTTAACAATCATCTGCCTTCATTCTATCTGCCAGGAGTTTTCTGCGTTTTCATGTGACGTTACATCCCACCGCATAGGAGGACAGCGCTGGTTTTATCTGGTTTTCATGATGTTGCCAGCGTAAGGCCATAAACCAACATCCCGACGCATCATTGTCGCTGGCGATTTTAATAAAGCAAACTAAAGAAAGTCCTGCGCAACTTCACCAGCACGCGTCTCCTGCTCCCACACGCAGGAGCAAACACACTGATCGATGCTACTCTTCGCTTAAGAACGCCTATAAAGCGCGCCACTTTGAAGCCGTTTATATTCGGATCATGCCGCCATTTTCCTCACTCCCAATACAACAAAAGCTTCCTCCAGGAACCCCGGTGAGGCGGGAAGTTGTTATCACCACTCAGAGACCGCGCTACAGGCAGCTCTGGGCGGTGTGGATTGGGACATGTCTCGAGCGAAAAACCAGCTGACGAAGCTCCACAGAGACGTGGCGCTTTCTTCATCAACAGGCTTACAGTAGAGCAAGCCACACAACAACAATAACGTCCTTCAAATCAGAAACCGTGGTGGATAATCAATCCGCATGGGCAGTGAACGTGACGATTGTTAAGCACAACGCTGGTTCCATTCAGGGAACAAGGAATGAATACAGATCGCCCTGCTATGCTCTCTGAGACGAGCAGTGCCAAAGCCGTGAAAACTCCCGCAAGTATAAAGACCGAGTGGAGTCTCATTTCCAACTCAACAACTCGCCGCGCATGTGGCAAGGTCTGAGGTCCATCTGCTCTTTTGGATCTAAATCCTCTGCAGAGGCAAGCGCTGATCCGTTGCTCGTGAACGAAGTTAACTTCTTTCTATGCTCGCTTTGAACTGTACAATCAAGCTAACGCGACCGCCTAAGTGGCCACAGAGGAACAAATTACTTCCGAGAGCAGCAACAATCACGTTGATCTCTGTCTCAGAGGATGAAGTTTGAGAGCATCTGCGCGTGGATCGCCAGAAAGCTGCGGGCCAGATGGTATCTCAGGTCGTGGTTCTATGTGTCCTGTGTTGATCAGCCTCACGGTTGTTTACATCTATCTTTAACAGAGTCCTCACATCTGTATCCTCACCTCCTTCAAAAAATCCACCATCATCCTCTGTCCCAAGAACAGCAAACCTTCTTGCCTAAATGACTATCACCAGTGGCTCACGCCTATAGTCATGAAGGTCTTTGAGAGACTCATTAAAACACCATTTGCGCCCTTCATTCCTGACACTTTGGACCTCTTCAGTTTGTGCCTATCGCCCAATAGAGTCGACTGAAGATGCCATCTCCTCATGTCCTCCACTCCTTCCTCATCACATCGAGCAAAAGTGGGAACTACGTGAAGACTGCTATTTATTGACTATAGCTCAGCCTTTAACACCATAGTTCCCACCTGGTTTAACTCTCCAAACTCCTGGATCTCGCCTGAATCCTTCTCGCCACTGGATTGAGGACTCTCACTGGCAGGCCTCAGGTGGTGAGAATAGGCCAATCCACTCCACCTCCATCACCCTGGGAGTGTGGGAGCTCCACAGGGCTGCAGTCCTGAGCTTCCTGCTCACTCTTCACACGCATGACTGTTTGTCCACACACAGCCCACCTCTATCATCAAATTTGCTGATGATACTGTTGTCCTGGGCCTCATTTCCAACAACAATGAGACGGCATACTTGGACGCAGGTGGAATCTATCATCATGGTGCCAGGACAACTGTCTTCTTCTGAATGCTGGCAAGACTCAAAGAAATGATTTGTGACTTCAGGTAAGAGACAGCAACGTGACATACTTCCCCTGAAGTGATCAGCGTGGTCACCAGAGAGAGAGGAGCAGTCTAAGTACCTGGGGGTAAACACTCTGAGGACCTGACCTGACTGTCACATTCAGACACAGGTGAAAAAAAGCCAGGCAAAGATCTGTACACTGCCAGCTAGAGGAAATTCAGGGTTTCACCTAGCTATCCTTCTAAAAACTTTCTCTATTTTAAAGGCGAGTAGAAAGTGTTTTAACTCAGTGCATCACAAAGTGGGAACAGCACCAGTCATGACCCAAAGTTAGTTTGCAAAAGAGTGAAAAGGCCATCCTGATGGCATCTCAGGTCAGCTCTCCCCGTCTCTGCAGGACGCCTACACCAAACGCTGCAAAAGATAGAGCCACCAAGATCATCAAGACTCTAATCACCCTGCAAAACCTCATTTCACGCTGCCAATCATCTATGGTAAGCTTCCAAGCCTGATGGCCAAAACTGAGAGACTCCGAGAGGAGCTTCTTCCTCAGGCCATCAGACTCCTGAACTCAGTCATTTAACATCACGACTTCACGCAGATAAACACGATACACTGAATACTGCACTGCACTTGCCTTCTCGTTGTTACTGTGTAACAGCTCTGTTATAAACCTGTTTGCACATTATACTTTATACATTTGTTAACTACATATTATTTATAAGTCTACAGTTTACCACAATGGCAAAAGTCTACTTCAATTTATTTATCTCCACTTTATCTCATTTGTTACCTTTTCTTTTTCTTCTGACTGATTATTTATAACTTCAGATATAGACATACATATATATATATATATATATATATATATATATATATATATATATATATATAGTACTCTTTTTTATATCCTATTTCATTATAATTTCTTCCTGTGTTTTTAATCAGAATTTGCACTGTCCATGGAGCGGACCTGTTTACATTTCAAATGCTGGTTGTCATATTCTGTATATAACTGTATGTGACAAATAAAACTTTGAATCTTGTTACTGTAACATTTGGATTTTTGATAAAGGCTACTCATGGTTCCAAATGCCAAACTTTTGATTGATTTTACATATATTGACGACAAATTGCTCAAATGTAAAGTTGGCATGATAGTGAACAAGTCATATATAGGCTACTTTCTAATATTCATCATGTCAAGTATGAATAATAACAAAATAAATTGATAAATTGTATCACTTTTTTCGATTTTCTGCATTGCCAATAAGAACCTCCAAACTCTATGGTTATTAAAATCTATTTTCAAATTAGGTTTTCTATCAAACAAGACCATGTACTTGATGATGCTTTTATAGTTATAAGCCTTATAAGTTATAAGCCTTTACTTTTACAAACCCGATTCCAGTTGGGCACAGTTGGGGCACTGTACAAATTGTGAATAAAACAGCATGCAATGCAAATGGGATGAAAATATTTATTCAGAATACAACATAGATGATATAAGCAAATGTTTAAACTGAGAAAATGTATAATTTTTAAGGGAAAAGTTGGGACAAGTTGATTTTAAATTTCCATGGCATCAACAATACATTCAACAAAAAAGTTGGACAAGGCCATGTTTCCCACTGTGTGGCATCTCTTTCTTTTATAACAGCTTAGTTAAAACGCCTGGGGACTGAGGATCACAAGTTGTTCAAGTTTAGAATAGGGAATGATTGTCCCATTCTTTGTCTAATGACAGGCCTTCAGTTGCTCAACTGTTTATATGTCTCTTTGTCGATCTTCCCTTATGATGCGCCCAAATGTCTTCTATGGGTGAAAGATCTGGACTGCAGGCTGGCCATTTCAGTACCCGGATCCTCTTCTACTTCAGCCATGATGTTGTAATTGATGCAGTATGTGGTCTGGGCATTGTCATGCGAAAATGCAAGGGGTCTTCCTGAAAGAGACGACATCTGGATGGGGAGCATATGTTGTTCTAGATCGCTGGATATACCTTCCAGCATTGATGGTGCCTTTCCAGATGTGGCGCGCTGCCATGCAGACTGATCACACTGACATGCAACTTCATACCATCAGAGAGATGTAGGCTTTGAACTGAGCGCTGATGATAACCCTGAGTTGTACCATGTCCTCTAGTAGATCCAGTTTTCCAAAACGAAGCGCCCTAGCTTTTTGATATGCTATCTATATTCTATTGTGAATAAAATATAAGTTTATGAGATTTGTAAATTATTGCAGTTCTTTTTTTAATTCACAATTTGTACAATGTCACAACTTTTTTGGAATTGGGTTTGTAAGTATGCCACTTAGACATAAAATGCCTTCAGGATGTAAGGACTCAAAAGAGAGCTAATACATATTATATAAAGTTTGAATGATCAGGATTGGTATCAGCCGATCATGATGACAATAAATCGATAGTCTGTTTTGGCTGCAAAACAATCCTGATCGGAGCATCCCTAATCTCCTCTCTTTGTAAAGTCTCTGCCCTATAGAGTGAAAAATGGTTCTTGGAAAGAAAGAAAAAAGACTGCAAAGAACCACCGAAGAAAGTTTATTGGTGGTGCTGGTGGTTTTTCAAAAATTCTTAACCTTAATTATTAAACATCAGTGTGAAAACATCAGCCATAACTTAGCAACCACATAGCAATGCTCTTGCAGCCAACCACAAAAACTAGCATTGTGGTAGTAAGTGTTGCACAAGCACCAGAGACACTAAAAATATCCAATTGTTCTTCTGACAGTAAATACTCTTTATACTGTGTTTTCATAGTTTACTGCATTATCGTACAGCTGTATGCGTTTCATCTACCATAGCACTACACAGCACTGAACAATTACCACCACCATGATTGTGCAGCAATAAAAAAAGTGTGACTCCTGAATCTGGACCTCATCCTTAAGACAATGACCTACCAAAGACAGGACAATTTAAGGGAGTGGTCTGCCAGAGGCGGTCTCCGCTCTGACCCGGCAGCACGGGAAGAGCCGGAGGAGATCGAGATGATTTAGAGCTCTTCTCTTAGACGTGCTGACAAGGTTAGAGGGTCAACACAGACATTAACAGGTCAGTGTGTGGCCCACTTGGGGACAATTACTCCTGGCCGCGGCTAAGTGGACACTTGATTGAACACGACAGTGCTGGGAATGCGCCATCGCTATAGATAACAATTCTAAGGACCATTTAGGATAAAAAGCCCTTGTGATACGCGCCTTTATGGCCCAAATTCATCTTTCTTCGCGCATTTAAAAAAGAATGCTGGCAGTGTGATTGAGAGGTTATTCTCTGGGCAGAAGGAAGAGAAACATTAGAGAGAGCTTGCATCCTTTGATGCTTTCAGAGAGATCACACAAGAGCAAAAACAAGGTGAGGGGGTTGCTGGCGGAATCCATGAGATGGTTTATCTCAGTTTCGAAGATTGTTTCCCTTATCACGCTGAGTCTGTTAATATGTGTTTTGATTGTTTTGTTTGGGTTTATAGTCGATTACAAGCTGCGATATAATTAAATTCCAAAGGAGAATCAGCAGCATTTAAATTCTGATAATTGAGGTTATATGCACATCCAATTATTGCTGTTATTTGTAAGGTGCTAAAACAATAATTTTTACTGCCTGTAAAAAAACATAAATAAATAAATAAATAAATAAAATAAAAACTTTTTGCTTGACTTTTACACACTGGCATCTTTCAGTACAGAGGAGCGATTGCAAAATCAAATGCAAATGGACAGATTCAAACCTGCCGTTTGTTTAGAAAAGCCCAAACTGGACCACTTTCTAGTTTCCAGACAGCCAACTTTATTATACTACAATTTCTTTTTCTAACTGAATTTTAATGCAACACCAAAGCAACAAACCAACAAATATGTCTCCACCTACATGCTCTCTTTCTTTTTTGAGAAAGCAGACTTTCAATAAACTATGTTAAAACAAGATCAGTTACAAAATTGGCTCCCTTTCAATTCATTAGTTGGAATTTTAAATAAATTGGTCACACTCTACATGAAGTTCAACTGGAACTTGTTTGAAATAAAGAGGAATTTACTGAATTGTAACAAAGAAAATCAACGCATGTAAAGCATTCTGGGAAATGAAGTGTACTTCCAAAATGATGTACTATCTAAAAACTAATTACAAATTTGAACATTCAAATTGCAATTCTGAACACTGTTTGCAGTTCAAACCCTTGTATTCACAGGATCAAAATGCAACCGAAAATGTACTGTTTGTCATACTATAACATTACAAAATGTAACAGGCTGCCAATGGGGATATGCAGTGTGAGCGTATGTTTAGTAAAAAGCATGCAAAATGAAAACAAGGTCTTTGGGTTGTTGTAAGCTGAGCTTGTATTGTGAGGTTTTGGGCTTATGGATTGTTGGATTGTTTACTTAAGTCTTGGCAGCAGAAAATCATCTCCACATTGTCCTGCTCCTGCTGTCGGCTCGGGCAGCATCGATTGCAGCTGTAGTGCGTTAGGGAGATGCAGAGGACACAGTTCACTGAAGCCAGGGCGCACACTGCACGCTGTATGAGTTTTGCCACGATTTTACTGTTAAGACAAATTTCGAGAATCATGAGAGATCTCTGACAATATGTAACACTTCTTTTTTATTTCCCAGCCAAAACAACCATCATACCATTTCAGTTTAGTTTTTTAACAAACAAAAACTTTATACTTTATATATAGGAAGATGGTGCACTCCGATTACTTATGAATGGGAGAAAGTGCAATGCCCAATATAGCAAATAAGCCCCGCCTTCTAAATGAAAGGGCCAATCGTTGATCGGTAAAGTCATCGGGTCACTGCAGCTGCCGGTTGCTATAGAAACAGGCAGTGTTCTGAGACGCGCATTTAGGATTGCGCATGAGCTTTGTTCAGGCTGAAAAATTTGAGCGTTTAGAAACAAAATTTATGACGTCAGATTTCATTGGTGATTTCAAATATGACATTTTTAATTGTAAGCTTGGCGAACAGTTTTGGAGAATTTGATGTTTCCCCATTCAAAGAGATAGGAGCACCACTTGCATGCCCGAGAGGCGTTTCAAAGATGACTTGTCTTAAAGGGACTTTGGACCAAAGTCTGCAAAGACATATATTGTACAGTCTGACATAAAAGTCGTGGCCTTTTGCCAATAGTTGACTGGGATCATTTCATAAAATCTGACAAGCAACAATTGTAAAGGCAAAAAGCCAGTGCGGCCTGCCTACACACCATTAAGTCCAAAAGTGTGGCAGAAAATAAAAGAGGTTGGATTGGAAGGTGAAAGTGAGAAAAGGATAGAGACAAAGCAGAAAGACAGGGAAAGAAAAAGAGCAAGGAATAAATAGATATCAAAAGGGGATGCAGAGGGAGTGAAAAGAGAGAGAAAACACCAAGGCATTGTCTTCCACACCTCCTAAAAATAGAATTATGTTCAAAAACACTATAGAGCGAGAGAGAGGGGTGAAAAATCACTTATCCTAGTGCCCGCTGGACTATCCCATTACCACGAGAGCCCAACTACAGACATTTCCCTTTACCGAAGCTTGCGCAAAGCCGAGACACTTGGAAGTGATGTACTCGCGAAAGGAAGCGAGCTGAGGAAGCAAGCGTCTCCTCTTTTTACCTCTCTCCCCTCCGCCCTCATTAACTGGGCTCCTTTCCAATTCATTTAGGAAGCCCCGAGAGCCTTCCTTCCCCTGGAATTTACCGAAATGACACAACATTAGCAGATTTGCATATGCAAAACGGGTCAAGCAACAGGCACTCGCTGCTCAATTGACCTATTGCTTGTTGTGGCAAGCCGAGTTATTCCCGCGGAACAATTCTGTAACCAAGTGGGCGTCATGCGAGTGCCATCTGGGTAACACTTATTTAAGGCTGGCAGAAGTCCCGTGGCAGCCCGCCTGGCGAGGAGGAGGAAAGGGGGAATAAATTGCATCATTTACTTGACATCCATTTGCCGTCGTGCCCGTTTAAAACCCATGACTAAATAATTTGGTTATTCGACTGCCAGTTACCACTGTCATCCAAATTGTGTAGTGCACGCGACAAACAGCAAGACTGTCAAACGCACTGATAAAGGACAGGCCTGTGATGCTTAACCTTGCGAAAATGCATAAGCGTTTTTACAACAATTTTTACTTTTACTATTTTATACTTCAAGAATGGTTCTATGTTTCTGAATTATGACAACAAACGCATTATCCAAGTAAGCGGTTCAGAAATTGCAGAATAAACCAGATGTTAATCATGTTATGGGTTTGGAAGACCATCTAAATTGCATCTAAAGAATGCAAATTATTAGTAATGAACAGAACAGAATAGCAATTCTCAAGAGTGATAACTTCAGACGTCATCTCTTTGATTCTAAAGAATTCATTTGGTTGCATTGAGTTGATTGTTGAAGTTCTACTCCATTTTTACTGCTTCTTCCACATTTAAAGAAGTTCTGCGGACTGGATTGGTTTGAGTGTTTTTAATGCAAAACTGTGATGCATAGACCAAAATGGATTATTAAAGGCTGATAGTGGCGTGGGGTGACCAATTGCCCATATAATGTGAATATACTGTATGCCCTATATGTAATAATTCTCTAACAAAATGTATGTCTAATGCTGATGATCTCAAAATATACAAATATGGGTTGATATATCAGTGGAGGCCAAAACAATTAGTGTGGATTTAAGAAGCATTACAATCCATTTTAAATGAAAGAGTTAATTAAAAATTTCCTTACCGTTTCAGTAGGGGTGTAACGATTTTCAAACCGAAACGAAAAACCGCGATACACCACCCACGGTTCGAACCGCGATTCTCTCATGTCGAACCGAACGCGCTCCGCCCCCAGATCCCCCGGCCCAGCTCTCACTTCACACCCTATGTCACAAAATATTTTTTTTCTTTCTTGACATTTGATTAAATAGTAATTATTGCACTTTTAACAACTAAAAAGAGCTGTATTGTTACTAAATATTATTATAATAATATTATTTACTAAATATACACTAACTTTTGTCTTCTAAGTGCATGTCACGTGACTTGGGTGATCGCTCAAGCTGCATGGTGGAAGGACAGAGAGCCAGTTCCATTTAGCCAGGTATAGGCAAAATGCTACCTTGGAGTCCCAGCAACATCGTTATTTTCGTAGCTTGTGCCTTGTTACGAAATAAAAATCTCTCTCACCTCAGAAAACCGCTTTCGTTTTTTTTCAGCCTTTATACTGTGCTCGTGGCGCACACTCTTTAGTTTCACGTGCGCATGAGGCGCGCGCGCCATGCATCTTCATAAAGCGCAAGAGATTTGTAAGTCATGAAATAAAAGTAAAGTACCAATAAATCACGTAACTGGTTCGACGTGTGTTCACTGGGAAGGATTTGCATGCAGGTGTGATGTTCATTCTGATCATTAGGAGCAGTTTTCATGTTTCATTAACAGTTCATGATGTATTGTGTATTCACCATGGTAACTGTTGTTTCCATAACCCCAAAATGCCACTTTATTTTCAATTTGTTATTTTGTTTATTTTTAAATTAGTGTGGTGTACGTTATTGTATTAACAAAAACTGCTATTTAATTTATAGGCCTATTTATTCATCAGTACTAGTCATATTCATACAATTTAAGTGTTTGTTAATAAGACTAAAGTGGGACATTTTATGAAATAAATGTGCTTGTTTTTTTAAACATTATGGTAAATGGTAAAATTAGATTATTTATAGTCTACAGTGGAGGCATTTATTTAATTTTGGTTTAATCAGGTTTGCTAACTGCTCTAAAGAAAACGTGAAGCCAATGTATAAAGTTAATTAATATAATATAAAGTTAAATTGGCCTATTAAGTTGTTATTATTAAGTTAAAAGTGAATCTAGTGTTATTATTGCTGGTGCCCTGTCATGAACCCTGACTCCACAGCAAACAGAACCGAACCGAACCGAACCGTGGCTCCAAAATCATGACATGAACCGAACCGTGGCATAGGTGTATCCTTACACCCCTACGTTTCAGTAGGTAAATTGATGAGGTGATCGTAGACTGTACACTTAAATCCCTTTAGTCTCGCTGAGGTGTCTGAAACCACACATATTCAACCGTCAACAGTCAATGTTGCAGGATGAATATGATTTTTTCATGACTTTACTCTCAATCAAGAAACAAAAAATAGCTTTCACAATCTGAATTCAATTTAGGTTTTCATTTGTTTTTGAACATGAATCCATTTTTCATTAAATCAAAGTTTAATTTGCTCCAACCATTACAATAAATCATAGAAAACAAAAAAATGCCTATTGTACCAATAAACTGCAAGTGATAAACCCTCCTGAAACTATCCATTCAATCACTGTAAACAATTGTATATCAAGTACACAGAAATGCACTCAAAAGTCCCATCTTGCTCTATGATATTAAATCAAAAGATTGATTCTGTCATTTTTGACCTTTGAAGTTCACTCGGCATTGGCCAACTGATCAATCCACGCTTCAGAAGATCGTACATTATGCTCATTCATAACATCAAAATGCTTTTAGAGAAATATCCAGTAATCCCCAAGTACACTTCTCACGCCTCTTTCTCAACACTTTGCTCTGCACTAGGAAAACAAAGAACCAACAAATGGTGCTTTATTGTTACAGAGTTTGATTTTTTTTCTTCAGAGCTTGGATATCACCACCTGTTTGAATAAGTACGTGTAAAGACAGCACTTGGATTTTTGTCAGGAATTTTCTGGACCTGAAACAAATGTAGTCATAGCATTTCAGTAAACATTTCAATTTGCTTGGGTAAACTGGCGCACAGGGAGCAAAACCACCTGTATGGCAACTTTTGGATATAACAGAGAGAACAGAAAAACTCAGTGTGCTTTCTAGCCTTAAGAGCACGTCAAGCACAGATTGGGTTGCAACCAAGAGCTGCGGGGACCAGCTTTCAAACAGCTTCTTGAAGTGAGGTTACAATGACTCAAAATGATTCACTTTCAGTCGGTTTCTCAGAGCGGCAAGCAAAAAAGGCCATACGTGAGCGCTTTCATGTGAATGAGGCAGGTTTGTGACTGAGTTGAGTGTTAAAGATAATTACCATGCTTTCATAATGATCCATCAGATGAGGCCTTACATATCAAATAAACAAGCAACAACACGTCAATTAAGACCACCAGAATTGCTTCGAAGCTCAAACCAGCAAATAGGCTACATTTTGGCATAAACACACATACAGTTGTAAACAGAAGATCAAAGAAAAGTTCCATCGTTTTTTTCTCCTTTGAATTCATTTGAACGTTCAATTGGAAAAAAAGAAACCTTCTTGCAAAACTAATTAACATGCATGCTATGATAAGGTAATTAGTACTCGAGCCGGTTTCCTGATTAAACATACTCTAATTGAGAGCATGCTGCTATTGAGAGGGAGGAAAACTCTATTCCCTTGGAGGGCACTTAAACGATGTCCCTTTCACAAACACGTAAGCAGAGACAAAACGTCTCAAAGGCTGAGACAAAACGCACATTAATTACCAGTCAACAATACCGCCATCTACTCTATCCTTTTCCAAATATATTTAAAATGCTAAAAGAATACTTTCAAAACAATGTTCAGAACTTGTTAATCAGATAGTTTGGCAAATGGTAAAGTCTACAAAATAATAATAATAAATATTCAAATTAAATATTTTATTTATACATTCACAAAATATATATAAAAAAAAATTAAAACATATAAATCTAGATCTATATTTTCTAACATATATAATAATATCCATTGCTTTGGAGCAAATCTGAACTGCTGTCCCTGAACTATGATCTGAGATCATACCAAAGTTAAAAGTCAACACTGTGAAAAAGTTTTGAATGTCTAATATATATATATATATATATATATATATATATATATATATATATATATATATATATATATATATATTTTTTTTTTTTTTTTTTTTTATTTAGTGCAGCAACGCCACTCCAATTTCAGAAGTTCAAGAGAGGTTATGATGAGTAAATTGTTTTTATGCATTTAACAAACACATGAAACAAACACATTTAAATTTCTGCAATGTAAAAAAACTACTAATTAATCTTTTGTCGCCCAGGTAATGTTATCAAGTTTATGAAGTTAAATATGTAATATATATACATAAATAAATAAATATGTAATATATTACATGGCATTGTATTCCAGTTTTTTTAATTTTCTAGAGGTGGGTGACACGATTAACCAGTCGAAATTTGTCAACCAGTAGAGATTTTGGACAATCGTCTCTATCACATTTATACTCATGTGACGTTGCCATGCTGCACCGTCATGAAAGCGTATCATTTAAAGTAAAGACACCATTAAAGTAATCCATGTGACTCCAGTAGTTTAACCTCAATTTTATAAAAAAAAAAAGAATTACCACTTTTATGTTGTCCAACGTGTGCTCACGCAACAACGAATGTGTTGTGATGCTCTCATGAACGCACTTTGGAGATTAATATTTTGTAAATACATTTTGGAGGTTTTTTTTGCGCAAACAGCACTCGCATCGCTTCATAAAACTGAGCTTAAACCACTGGAGTCACATGCAATACTTTAATCTGGGGCTTGAAAGTGGTAGTAGTGAAGGCTGTCAATGAAAGGACAGAGTTCATTTGTGTTCTAAAGATGAACGAAAGTCTTACACCATGTCTACACCAGGCGCTACCATTGACGCGCCACAACAGCAACAGCAACAGCAACAGCAAGAAGCTATCTACACTGGACGCAACAAAGCGACCGTTACAAAGCGTTTGTCCTTCATGTCAGTACGTCATAAATAGAATGAGGCATCAATTTACTGTTTGGGATTTGTTGTGTCGCGTTGCGCCGCGCCGCGCCGCATCCAGTGTCGACAACATCACTGATTATAATGGGTTATATTGTCTTTTGTCGCATCACGCCACTCACGTCCGGTGTAGACACGGTGTTGCAGGTTTGGAACGACATGAGGGAGAGTAATTAATCAAGCACATTAAGCAGCGAAAGAGGACTCATTTCTGTTTCCTCTTTGAAAAGCTTGTATATGTTGCTTTTAGACATGACTAAAGAATAGGGATGGGCGATATGGCCTAAAATCCATATCCACAATGCGATATACATTGCAAATTCTTGCGATAACGATATATATCGCGATATATAAATTATAATAGAACCATTTCAGAACAGGTTACATAGACCCTAAGGAAAGCCAAACCGCTAAATTTATTTATTTATTTATTTTTTTTTTAAAGAAAGAAACGTTGTATGTAGTTTTGAGAACATTTAATGTGCAAACCTGTAATTATACAACATAATGTTGCAGATAAATACAATTTAAGTACACTAGCTGCAGAGACTTTAACAGAGAAAAAGCTTAATTGGATAGTTCTCCCTGAAATGAAAATAAAGTCATCTTTTACTCTTTTACGCACTCCTTCCTATAATGATGAGCGTCATATATGGAAAGTGTTCAGGAGGCATACTATGAGGTTTTGCGAGAAAGAAACCGTATTATTCAGTCAAAACACTGAGCTCGGCCGTTACTCTGCGCGTGTTCCAGTGATGTGTGCGAGCCTTCAGCAGCCGCTGGCGCTCACGCTTATGCCGCCTTCACGTGTTATCGGAAATTTAATCATTCCGACTTCTGAAGTCATGATTACGAGATCATTGCATTCAAGTTTCAAAATGTGAGGGCGTCTATGTGCAATTGTTACCTAGGAAACTCGTATTTACGATAATTCCGAGAGCACGTGAAGGCAGCTATAACTCGCACTGTTGTCATGACACCCAGGATAAGCACACACACACACACACACACACATTTTGAGAAATCAGGCTCAATAGAAAGTTTCTATTAGAAACAAACGCGACTCTCGTCTTTTCTACAAGGTATATGATAAAAAATAATACAAAAATACCAATAAGGTAAACCTCCTGAAGTGAATGCTGTGAGGTGGTAGAACAGATTAGTCATGTTACTTCTCTTAGCCGGAACTGTTGCCCCACACACTCTATAGTATAGTTTGCTGCTGCTCATTGGACGGCTTAAATCCAAATAATGGATGTTTCACCAGCTCCTCCGTTTCGCTTTCAGCCGCGTTTACTCAAGATGACGAATACGATTATGCATTGCAGCTCGTGCCTCTAAATTTCATGGGTAGATTGCGTCATCAACACGCATTATCGCGATAGAATTAAAATCTCTATCATAGGCCAGTTTTGTATCGTTTATATTGCATATCGTTCATATCG
This sequence comes from Paracanthobrama guichenoti, assembly GCA_018749465.1. Taxonomy (NCBI): domain Eukaryota; kingdom Metazoa; phylum Chordata; class Actinopteri; order Cypriniformes; family Gobionidae; genus Paracanthobrama; species Paracanthobrama guichenoti. Next base: position 28,563,285 of record CM031948.1, read on the forward strand.
CCCATTACTACTATAGATATATGCTTTATTGAGATTCTGTTGCTTGGAATATGTACTTAAAAGACAATGTAAAGATATTAGGGCTGTGAATCTTTGGGTAGGCAGCAAATCGATTCGATTCATGATTCATAGGTTTTCGATTCGATTCAAGAACTATTTTTGCCAATTCAGAACGAGTTCAGACGATTCACATTAAAATTTGATGCAATTCGATTCTGCATTTTTCTATATGCATTCATAGGATTATTAAAATGCTTCCCACAATGTGTCTTAGTCAGGGTGTGAATTACACAGCGGCCTTCAGAGGTCAGAGAAAACATTTTGTCCATTGATAATGTTCATATTATTACATTATTGTTTTATTATTATTACACACTTTATTTTATAGCCTATAAAAATGGCATTTGTAGAAATGTACTTAAGCCAAAATTTAAAAAGGCTTTAAAAGTATTGTTAGTTAATGCTAACTATTGTGTAGGATAGTGTTAATGGCTACACAACCTTATTAAAGTGTTCCAGACATTAAACATGCAATGCTTCCATGGAGAGACTAGAATATCATGCACCTTTACAACTAATGCTAAACTAACTTTTCTTCACGGAATAGAAAGAAAAGCCCTCTTTGTTCTCTTTATACAGAACATTTTCCTTATGATGATTCTGAAAGAAAACGTGCTATAGTACTACTGTTGCTATAGTAACGAACACAACTTTAATGCGCATCTGATTGATAAACCGTGCCCTCTTACTTCAGTGTTGGTATTGTTGTAGTTACTTTAGCAGTTTCCTTAGTATATTCAGTTAAACGACATTTAACGTTGCAAATGTGTTTGATCCACCCATGCAATAAATGTGCATCCTTGAATAAGTGGGGTTTTACTTCAACTGCTCAGGTATTGTATGAAAAAGTAAAACTTCAGTATTTTATTTTATATAAAATAGTGGTTACGTTTCCACGCAATGAAAGCGTTTCATTTCAACAGTAAAAAAATTCAATCACAAAAATAAAAATATCATGTAAATACCTTATTGGTTCTAGACACGTACACACATAACATCCTGATTAAACCTGCCAGATCCAACAAAAACATACAAGTTCAATATATGCTGAATCCAGTAAAATGCCTTTATTGTTTGCATAGTCTAATAAAGGAAAATAAACTAGTCACTATTTGAGGAAATTTATTGGACTATAAAATTAGATTTTTAGTTTTTCAGTTCATTACATTGAATTATATATGAATAGGTCCCGTATAGTAAATTACATTGTATCACTCTCAAACCTAGGCACATCGAGTGCCAGTCACAGAGCTGGTCACAATTAACAAAGCTTATTGAAGATTTAAAACATCCATTAAAAAAATTGGTCTTAAAGTGACAGCAGCCTAATATATCTGCAGCCATCTGGGCCATTAATGTTAATCAAACAATCTCACTACGCTTGACTGAATCACTTTTGTAACTTTAATAAGAATAAATGTATATTTAATTTACACAGTGAAGACTATGTAGTGTTTTTCATATCATAATTTTGAAGCAAAAATAACTATATTGTGAGATGTTTATCATTATCGTGAAATTACTCATATTGTGATATAAGAGTTTGGTCATATCACCCACCCCTAACTATTTTATAAGACATTTTTAGGGGATTTAAAAAATAATTAAATATGTATCTAATTAATTAATTTGTATCTGTAAAATCTCAACTACTGGGTAAACTAGTCCAGCAGAAAATAAAACGTTATTGACCCTTGCATAAGATAAGAAATTGGACAAGAAAAGAAAACTACTGTTCTTGCATGCTGCAGATTTTCCGGCTGTTTCTTTTTTAACTCAATTACCAATATCAATGCCAATTTTTGTAAAATGTCTGGAAAGAATTATTGCACATAATACATAACATAAATGTCAACAAATACAGTGATTTGAATTCCTGGAAAGAGCAGCCTCTATATTGCTTAAGGATTCTCTGTATAATTCAGAAATCCAGGCATTGGCTGCTGCTGCTCTTCAGCTCTTCGGGGCTAGATAAGTGAGAAAGTGATCCAACGAGCTGATCCCGGCTCAGCTGTCAACTTCACAGCTGGCATAAAGGGACTTGTGAGTGTCACACCATTTCAACATTTAATCCAACCTCTAATCCAATCCATTTAGATTTACAATCCAATAAAGGACATCCAGGATGACTATGGCTAGAAGTCAACAATTTCAAAGGAAACAAATCAGTGACCTTCTCTTACTGTAGTAAGAGATTTAAATCACTAAAACATTTTTGCATGGACTCAAACTCTTTTCATTTAATTTTAGTACATTGTTTTGAACATACATACAGCTTTCCTGTAGCTCAAACAATAAGAGCGTGGCGCTAGCAACGCCATGGTCATGGGTTTGATTCCCAGGGAAAGCGAGAACTGACAAAATGTAAAAATGTGTACCTTGAAAGCAATGTAAGTTGCTTTGGATAAAAGCGTCTGCCAAATGCGTAAATGTAAATGCAACATACACTACTAATAGGGTAGCAAAGGGGCTGAACATTTTCTGAACAAATTAGTTTAACAGATAAATATAAATGATGCTAAACATAGAACTAAATGCAACAGTTGGTATGAATACTGAAGCAAAAGTAGCTGTCAAATGTCCAGAATAAACAGAAATACCGTAATATCATAAATAAATAAATGTGCCCAACCTTTTGAAAGAAAGAAAGAAAGAAAGAAAGAAAGAAAGAAAGAAAGAAAGAAAGAAAGAAAGAAAGAAAGAAAGAAAGAAAAGAAAGAAAGAAAGAAAGAAAAAAAAAAAAAGACAACTTTCAGTCTACTTGTATAATTTACCACGGCCTGCAAGAACACAAATGCTGAATTACCTGGATTCCTCAGTGTGTCTCTGAGGTGACAACAACAAGCTATAATTAACTCTAAATAACTTATTGCCACACATTGATAGCGTCCAGGGTTGCCATAGAAACGAGAACCTGGCTGCATCCTCACCCTAAGCCGCCCAGCGACTGGCCAACGGCCTGGCTTTTCTAGCCAGGCAACCCAGCATGAAAGCCACACGCTAAAGAGACAACAGCTGCCCGAACACACAGCAAGACACGGGACGCAGCAACCTCTATCACACGTTATGATTCAGACATCACAACTTCATGCATTATTCGGTGAGCTGTCTTTAACCTCTAAAATTCACATTACAGTTCATCTAAGTACATTTTACCTCAGTGAAGTAAGATGTTAACCTTTCTGTGCCATAACCACCACACACATCTGACTCATCACGATCCTCTGCACGTAAATCTGAAAATGCTAGCTTTAGAATGCAAAATTTGCTCATTTTCCTGTAATACCATGACGGAGTAACATTACGCACAAATCTATTTTTGGAATCTGAAAAGGTGTATATGGGGACAAAATACAGTGCAAGATTTGTATTTTTTTACGACAGGTACTAGGTGAGTACAGTAGTGCGCTCTCATCATAAACCGGGTGAAATAACTCGGGCCTCTCCTGCTGTTGAGCGTCAAGGCCGAAAAGTTGTATAGAAAAGTTCAGCCAGCGCTTTTAATCCTGGGTCAGTCTGCGTTTGCAGAGGTCCATTTCTGCATAAGTGAGCACACAAACTCCAGTGCCTGTTCAAACAGCTTCTCTCACTCTCTCTCTCCCTCCTTCTCTTTGTCTCTCCCTTTCAGGCAGCTCATGACAACGGCCCAGCAGCAGCACTGTTTGATCTCCAGTGTTTTCCTTAATCTGGGTTGTCAAGGTTCGCTTGTTGGAGGCTGTTTACTTTACTTCTCCTACAAAAAAAGCATTCTTTTTTTTTTTTTCGTCTTCTCCTTCCCTCAGACAATGACTAATCCAAAGAACTGCGCCTCACCAACGCTGGGTGTTAAAGCTGCTGCTGCTTCCCATTTGAAAATGCCATTTGAAAAGACACTTAAAAGTTACATTTATGAGAATAAATGAGAAAAGAAAATAGTAATGGTAATTAATACAATTAATGATTAGTAATTTCAGTTTATAACCTTTTATTACACCCATAATAATAATAATAATAATAATAATAATAATAATAATAATAATAATAATAATTCCTTTCCACCCTCAAAATTAAAAACTGCATTAATTGACTTACATCTGAATCCATTAATTATGTATACGTGTAAACACTGATTATGTAACTATGGTTATGTACAATTTTTCTGTTTATTTAATTGGTAAATGTGTAAACTAAATATAATATTTTAAAATAAATACTTTTTTAAATAAACTATAATGGGAACAAATTAACGTATTATGTGAAGAATATAAATTAAGGCTAATTATACATGAAAAGTTAACGTAAAGAAAACAGCTACTTTTAATGTGTTGAAGTACAAAACAACTGCATACAATTTAAAAGTTTCTTTCCTCCACTTTTTCTAACTTTTGCTTGACTTTTATTAAGTAGCCTGCATGTATTTATCCACCGGGTATGTGGTTGACATTCAGAAAGGCAAATCTATCTGTGACACTTGTTACAACACAGTCATGTTGAAAACCAATTTCACTCGAACTGCACTTCGGCTGTGTCTCAATTTCAAATTTCAGCATTTATGGAACTGACAGGCGCGTTCGAACGTTCAAACCCCACATGATGCTCAGAAATGCTGTCTAGCTAGGCAACTCACTAGGTTTTGAAACGCAACCTGTTCTTGCTGAACACTTAATTCTGCTCTCAACTCCACAACCCAACCGGATGATAAGACTGCACTGAACTTTTTTAATGCACGGGAAAAACTATTCTCAACAGATTTTATTTGCACTGATAACCCCAAACGAAGAGATTTACAAGTTTGTTTGTGGTTGAGGGAACACGTGGGGAAAAGCCCCCTATACACAACACTGTACACCGAAAGAAATCTCGGCTCGCAAACTTTTACGCCATCGATAGCAACGCATCGCGATTTCAATACTTTGTTTTTACGCATCACGTCACACCGGAGCTGTCACACATATGTTGCGATACAATATTGTTTCCACAAACAAAAACGAACGGCGTAACTTGCTAGCTAGTAAGAGCTAACTTCTGAAAAAAGTACTTAGAGACTACAAATGAAATGTATCGCACGGACAGCAGTTATTATACACGCGAACAATAGGTTGTTTGTTAATTTGCACTATTAAAAGCAATAAGACAACAATTAGATAACAAAGACAAAGTGTGTCCATATGGGCTAAATGTTGCAGAATGCTTGAGGTGAATGAACTTACCGGGATTTGACAGGGACGAGACAGACACGGAAATTTGTGCACGATAACAAATTCAACTCTTCACGCGATCTTGTATACCATGAGCGCGTGCTATAAAACGCACTGTAAATAACCAACAAATATATCACTCCGCCAGCGGTACTAACTTCAGCTGCAAACGCTGTACTGGCAGCAACGCCGCCGTTTCGAGCCCGTTTTTCACGCCGCCTTTCTACACGGAGCTGCCTCGGATGTTATTACAGTTTATTGCGCCTTGCACACACACAAAAAGAGAGAGAATCGCGGATTTGGATGTTGTTATTTTTTGATGTTCTACGCCAGTGACGTCACATCCACCTGCTGGTGTGGTGTAAACAACATTCGTTGCAGATCTTTGCGCTGCAAAACAAAAGTGTGTCAGAAAGTCACACATATCCTACGTGAGTTACATAGAAGATAGGAGAACCCTCAACATAATTCTAACACATTTGCTCGTTAGGTATATAGTTTTGATAGTTGCAACTGATGTAAATACAGATTTTCGGTCTTCTTTTCCTCGAAATTATCCAGTGAAGCAAGGCATGGTGGGGTGGGGTGGGGGGTGAAAGTTCAGGAGAAGGACAACCCATAAGAAGGGAACTGCAGAGAGTGTTGGGATGTAACAGTCTAAATATCAGCATACTTCAGTAGAGTCTATTAACTACTCAGTGGTTATAACCAGATTTAGTCACAATTCACATACTATTATAATAGGCTGCATTACAATATTCACTTTCCTGGAACTAAAGGAAGAGATGCTAGATGTTTATAAACACACACACACACACACACACACAGTGCACCCAAAAGTATTTCATATCAGCTACCCACAAATATTTTTCATGGGGAATCCCAAAAGTAAGCAGTGAACAGAGTTGTTGTGGTATAGTATAGTTACTTTTTCAGTAGGCCGGTTGGCATTCAGTATGAGCAGAATTCATCTAAGATCTTGGGATAAGGCAGAAGTCTGACTGCCCTTGATCAAGGACTGAAATGCACAGTAATTTCTGAAAGACGGTGTAGTTTTAGGGGCCCGAGATGATGTGTTTCACGGATATAGAGCGCCACCCTCTGGACTATTATGTTTCCTGCAGACGTGGAGCTGAATTTATAGTTTTGTCATAAAATAAATGCATATGGAAATATTGGCTGCTAAAGATAAAAAGAATATTAATAGTTATAGTGAAAGTAATAAAAGTTAATTTCAGTTCATTAACAGTGAAAATTGAGTTCAAATTATTTCAGTCAAAAATTAAATTTGTATAAACCTGTGTTATCATAAAATTATTGATTTAGTGAATTATAATAAGTAATCTGGAACTTTTTTTCTCGCACTCAAATTCTGAGATTTACTGTGATTGACCACTTCAAACCAATAAAAAAGGTTTTTAATTTTATTAATATTTTGAATTAGCTTTTAGTTTTATATTTTGAGTTTTCATGGTAATTTTTAGTAGTTTCGCATGTGTTTTTTTCATTCCATTCATTTAAAAACTGAGCGTGGCGCTAGCAATGCCAAGGTCATGGGTTCGATTCCCAGGGAAAGCAAGAACTGGCAAAATGTAAAAATGTGTACCTTGAATGCAATGTAAGTCGCTTTGGATAAAAGCGTCTGCCAAATGCGTAAATGTAAAAAAATATATATATATTGCCCTTTACTGTAGGTTTATTTTTTATTCCAGTATTATTATTTTTTGTTTTGTTTTTATTTATTTCCAGTTAATCATTTGAGTGCTTCAACAAACTTATTTCAGTTTATTGCCAAGGCAGCATTTCTTATTTTTATTTAGTTTAAGTTTTTCAAATCATATTTTAATTTATTTCAGCTTTTTCAATTAACATAATTTTTTTATATAGTTGTATTTAATGATAATAACCCTAATAGCAAAATATGTACATATGTACAAAATATGTAAAAAAAAATAAATAAATAGAAGAATTCTTGTCATCTGAAGAATTCTCCAAAAATCCTTGTGCCTCCATAAACACTGTTTTGACATTTACAGAGCACAAGGAGATGCATTACAATGCTTTGTCCCTGGACATATTACTAACGATATGAAATCTAATGTCAAGGGGCGTCACTGGCCTATATTCTTATCCAGAAAAACTGCACGCCTGCAGGCATGAGACGGATACATCCATCACAGACACACCCTTCATGGAGATATACTCCATTTTGACTTATTTTTCTACTTTGTGTCCACTGCCAGTGACCAAGAATACTTTCAAGAAAGAGACAGACATCTTCTGGAGTATATAAAAACACATTAAAAGATAGGAAGATATTATATATAGATGTAATATATATTTTTAAATATACTTTTGTATAACTGCATTAGCATTTTGTAGGTATTTGTTGCTGTTTTATAAAATGTTATTTAATTCCATTAACTTAATATTTTGTCAGTCTGTCATGAACTGTAGTGACACCACAGTATAAAAGAAAACATTGTTTTTATACACTTTTATCATTTGACTATGAAATGTTTTATAGAGAATGCGTCTATGGGAATTTCTCTAACCCTTGTAGCAACTCATAATGTAATAACGGCACATAATGTAATAAGTATTACATTATTATTGTAATAAAATGTTCATAATGTAATATCTCAATATGTAATAAAATCTTGAGCTCCATAATGTAATAAAAATGTATTATTATTCAACAAAGCATTGGTATTCCTTTACAGTACATTTTAAAAATCTGAGTTCTAAAAAGTGCTGATTTTATTTATTTATCTGTATTTAGATTTTTAAAATGTACTGTATTTTGTATTCAAATGTATTTTTATAATAATAATAATAATAATAATAATAATAATAATAATTGCATTCATATTTAAATGTTGCATTTAAAAGGTAGTTTAAAACTGGATTTAGAGTTTTAAGAATGTAATACTAATATTTTTTATGTTTTAAAAGCTATTTCAATTATGAAATTGTTATTATATTATGAGCTCGAGATATTTTTACATTTTGAGAAAATCATTACATAATGAACATTTTATTATAATAATAATGTAATACTTATTACATGATGTGCAGTTTTTACATTGTGTGCAGTTATTACATTATGAGTTGCTACAAACCTTTTGTCTTATTTCCAAAATTAGATTGCAATGATTAGAGCATTTAACATTCCCCACTATAATAAAACACAACTTTAATACATGTTCCAGATGTTTCCATACAAATCCAGGCTGCTTTCTCAAGACTGCCATGTTGTAGTGTGTTTCTCAGAAGTAATCTAATCTTTTAGTTTATATGGTATTGACACCATGTAGATTTGGCTTGACTGATGCCCTGTGGATTTGGTCTTGTTGTGATAAAGTGGCACTCTAAAACAAATTAATTGAGGATTACTATACGTTATGTAACATCTTCTCAATATGCACTCATGCTCAAAAAAGGAGTAATTAGAGCTGTGTTAATTAGGTAATTAAGCAAATGAAACGAGAGGACACTGTTCTTCTTAAGGCTCGCAAACGATATCCGTCCCTGCAGCTGAAATCACACCGAGACACAAAGGAACAATAGCTGATATTTGCCTATTGTATAAAAAAAACAAAGAGTCCTTTATCTCATTCTGACATGACACAGGTGGGACAATTTCACATATTTTCACTACTGACCTTTGAACAATAAGATGACTTCATTATTATTATCTAGCATTCATGTTAGCATAGTAAGTAAGTTAAGTGCAATGGAAATGGAATATAATAAAAATGCATCTAGAATCTAATTGAAAGTATTTAACTCTCATATTGCCATTTAATGGAATAGTTCTTTATGGGCTACCTCAGTATGAGAATGATCATTTAACAACATTTTAGGTTCAACTGTATATGAATCGCTATATAAGGGGAAAGTGTGTTTTAATACTGTAGCCAGTTATTTATTTATTTAGATTAAAAATAGCATATCACACTTATGACATGTTGTGTGAACTGCCCAAAGATGTGCCACATTCATTCCGACAAAGACCACAAGGTGGAGCCAAAATCAAATAAGTAAATACATAAACCTGTGCCAACAGCAGTGAAGGAAAACATTCACCCACGTAAGACAAAGTTTAAATCTCACATACATGTAGCCTATCATTTGTGACTGAATCCTTTCATTTATTCATTAATCCAAATCTTCTGCTGAGACTGACTTCACTACCTTTATCTTTGGAGTCTCAAAGACTTCAATGTTGTCTGATAAAATATAATAATAATAATAATAGCAATTCCAAAATGAACTTCTTTACCATTTAAAGGTGCAGTAAGCGATTTCTGAGAAACACTGTTGAAAGTGGATCAGACGAGCACCACAACACACTTGTAGCCAATCAGCAGTAGGGGGAGAGGAGAGAGTGAGCTGAGCAAGAGGGAGATTTGAAGAAAGACTGTAGAAAGAGAGATGGCTGAGAGACATTACAAAATGGAAAAGCTCAGAAGAATATCACTGGAAAAAGAAGGGTTATGATCAGGCAAGAGCTTTAGGACCCACGTTAATATTAGACAAGCTTTCCAGCGCTGGAGAGACCTAAGCGAGAAAGCCTGAAAAAGGATGCAGAATTTGCGTTGTTTCTGCTCCATATGCGAGTAACATTGGTTTTTGCTATGTTTCACAGAACCAAGATGTGCTGTTGTTGTAATGTTAGCTACACAGTAACAGGACAGTTTTGAGTGTCATTAGCCACGTTTCCACCCCAGGGACCGGGGTCTAAATAAAGTTCTGGGTAAAGATTTCCCCCTCAAAACGTCCCTGCTTGCGAGGTAGTACTTTTTCAAAGTTCAGGAACTTTTGGGGGTGGGACTTGGGCCCTGAACATGCTGATTGGTTGAGCTCATGCAGCATTTTATTTCAACCTAAAAGTCTGTTGCGGTGTGTGCAGTAAGAGTTGTTTGCTATTCAAATCAACAATGTTTAAAAAATACGACGACAAGGTTTAGGCTTTATCAAGTTTATTTGCGGAAGACAAAATCCAGTGGGCTCTGGAAAGTTGTGTGCAGTCCTACGTCACCGGACTAATCTTCATGGTACTTTAGACCCGATGGAAACGCAGACAGCTGCAGGTCTGGGGAAAAAAAAAAGAGTTCCTGGGACAAATTGTTCCGGGTAATTTTGGTGGAAACATGGCTATTGTTTGCTGGGGCCTGCACCATTATGGTAGATGAACAAACTTAGGGTCAGTAGTTTCAAGTTGACAAAACCAAACCATTTGAGTCAGGATTTGTTGGTACCATGACGCTGATCATCAGCTTTCTCTCATGGAGCGTGTGCACATGAACATGTGACATCAGCAGAGAACAGCCAATCACATGCCTTGAAACAGAAACTGCAACTCACTTCTCACGAAAGAATCAACAAGATTCTTTTCTCTCTTCTGCCGAAGATTAAGAGATTGAGGAATATGAAGTGAAGTGAATAAGTGAATAGTTGAAGTGTTAGAAGCAGGAAAAATGGGCAAGCGTAAGGATTTGAGCGAGTTTGACAAGGGTCAAATTTTGATTGCTAGACGACTGGGTCAGAGCATCTCCAAAACTGCAGCTCGTGTGGGGTGTTCCCGGTCTGCAGTGGTCAGTATCTATCAAAAGTGGTCCAAGGAAGGAACATTGGTGGACCGGCGACAGGGTCATGGGAGGCCAAGGCTCATTGATGCACGTCGGGGCCCTTTCGTGGAAACGGTATTCCCTGGTGTCTGTGGCCTCTTTCAGCAGGATAATGCACCCTGCCACAAAGCACAAATGGTTCAGGAATGGTTTGAGGAGCAAAACAACGAGTTTGAGGTGTTGACTTGGCCTCCAAATTCCCCAGATCTCAATCCAATCGAGCATCTGTGGGATGTGCTGAACAAACAAGTCTGATCCATGGAGGCCCCACCTCACAACTTACAGGAGTTAAAGGATCTGCTGCTAACATCTTGGTGCCAGATACCACAGCACACCTTCAGGGGTCTAGTGGAGTCCATGCCTCGACGGGTCAGGGCTGTTATGGCAACAAAAGAGGGACCAACACAATATTAGGTCATAATGTTATGCCTGATTGGTATATATAAATGCATTTACATAACAAGAAGAAAATATCTTGCGATATCAGTGCAACTGAAAGTTAGTTGAAGTTAGTTTATATAGTTATAATATAGTAATAACATATAATATATATAGACTTGGACATGTAAGCTCACATGTAATCATTTTTAAAGCTTTATCTACCCATTCCAAATCTTATTTATATTACATGTTTTCTGTATATATTTGTAAATGTAAACTAAATGTTTTATAATAACTGTTAAACTAAAATTGCTCATGTGTAATGAATTAGGGGTATAATAATTATATAAATCATATAAAATAATTGCTAAAAGACAGACAATTTTGTATTTAAGTCTTTTAATACAGAAGATGTTTAGGCCTTTGAACTTCTTTACCATTTAAAGGTGCAGTAAGCGATTTCTGAGAAACGCTGTTGAAAGTGGATCAGACCGAGCACCACAACACACTTGTAGCCAATCAGCAGTAAGGGGGCGTGTCCACATGATGAGAGAGGAGAGAGTGAGCTGAGCAAGAGGGAGATTTAATGAAAGACTGTAGAAAGAGAGATGGCTGAGAGACATTACAAAAGAGAAAAGCTCAGAGGAATATCACTGGATCATAACCCAGAAAGCAGGTTTATTAGGTTATCTTTATGGACCCACTTTATATTAGGTGGCCTTAACTACCATGTACTAACATTTAAATTAATAATTTGATACAATGCACTTATTGTGTACACACGTTTTTACATTGTACTTACAGTTTAAAAATTACCTGCATGTAATTACATCTGTAAATCATTTCTGTAGTTACATTTATAATTACACTGTTGACCCATCCCTTACACCTAACCCTACCCTTAAACTTACCCATACCACCACACCTGTCCCTAACTTTACCCGCATCCCACCTCAATATCAGCAAAAGTGTGTTGCAATACAATATGAACACAATAAATACATTGTACTTATACTTTGATGCAAGTACATAGTAGTTAAGGCCACCTAATATAAAGTGGGATCATCTTTATTAATTAATTCAACATTTGTATTTAATAATTAGGTCTCTCCAGCGCTGGAAAAATTGCCTAATATTAACGTGGGTCCTGAAGCTCTTGCCTGATTATAACCTTCTTTTTCCAGTGATATTCCTCTAAGCTTTTCTCTTTTGTAATGTCTCTTTTGCCATCTCTCTTTACAGTATTTCCTCAAATCTCCCTCTTGCTCACTCTCTCTCCCCTCCCATCATGGGTGGACACGCCCCCAACTGCTGATTGGCTGCGGTCCTTATTGTAAAGTGTTACCTTCTAGTCTTCATAAAACCTATTATTAAAAAGCTTTAACTTAATGGAATGATTAAAGTGTCCGCCATCATACTGTAAAAGGTACATTGCCTACGATCAGAGTCTTATAGACTGCAGGCAGGCCTATAAAAACATTTGAACAGTCCTCTCAATTATTTGATTTGTTTCATTGTACTTTTTTGCATTGTGCATTTCCTTAGTTCAAACTGACCCCAAACAGTTTCTGTACTGGTTAACACTGACTCAAAGGTTGTATGTTTTGAGACACAGATATCTGCCTATATTAGACTAGATATGAACTTGTTTTTGACCTATTAAAATGGAGAGAACATTAGTGTTAAAACAAAGAGCCTATTAACTGTACATTCTTAAAAATATCGGGTTGCGATTGGGTTGTTTTAACCCAGCGACTGGGTTGTATTAAGCATTTACTGGGTTAAAACAACCCAATCGCTGGGTTAGTCCATTTTCAACCCAATTTGGGTTGTTGTTAACCCAGCATTTTTTAGTGTACCTTGAGCTAGTTTGACCTAAATTAATATCAAACTTGAGAAACAAAATCACAAAGTTGGTACACATGATCATTTCAAGGCAGCAAAAAAAAAAAAAAATGTATGATGCATGTCATTATTATGGAAGCTTGTTTCTGCCACGGAATAAAAAAATCTCTCACAATTCTGACTTTCTCACAACTGCAAATTTACATCTTTACATCGCAGGTTATGCAGGTTATGAAGTCAGCTGTGAGATAAAATGTTTTATTTTTAATTCAGAGGTAGAAACAAGCCTCCATACATGCTTCCTGTAAACCAGAAAGCAGGTTATTAGGTTATCTTTATAAATGAATTCAACATTTGTATTTAATAGCTGCATCCAAAGAAGGCACTTTATGCTTTTACAGTGCCCCAAAAAGCACACTTCAGCCACAATTAATGTATGAATTTCATTTCATTAGATGACGTTTCAGACCAAGTGGCATCTGCAAGCATAATACACAAGTATTTTTCAGAACTGACTTCCCTTTATGGAGTCCTTTTGCATTTGCTTTAAAAAAGAAATGGTGAATTTTAGCGAATGCATGACAGGTTAGTAATGCACTGCATATTTCATTCATAATTAACTATTTAATGACTGTTCCAACAAATCGTTTGATTTGTTCTGTTATTTGTAGTGCTACATAATTTATGTAATTTATGTAATTTATGTATTAATTTTAATTGACAATTACCATCACACTTGGTAATAGATAGGTGCATAGGAAAGAGGATAACATTTTTTTTTAAGGAAATCCCCCACACTATCGATACTTGCAAAAGATATTCTCTCTGACATCCCCGTGTGACTTCACAGGGGTTCTTCTATCACTGTTCTCAGGTTTAGTGACTTTATCGAGTCAACAGGGCGCTGATCGACAGCTATTATAATGTATAAAAAGATTTTGGCAGCAACATTCATTTAAAGACAGACATTTAAAGCGTGGCTTAAAGGGATAATTCACACAAAAATGAAATGTACTCTCCCTCAAGCCATCCTAGGTGTATATGACATTCTTCTTTCAGACGAATACAATCGTCCAGGTAGTTTATATGTCTGATGAAGGTCATGAGACAGAAACGTTGCTAACGAACAAGTTTTGATATATTTTGCAAGTATCGATAGTATGCGGGATTTCCTTTAACTTTCGTATTCATTTTAAACAAGCACACAGAACAAAACAGCTTTAACCCTTTAACTGTCACCGTCCTGACGCTTGACATTCTTTTTATTGCTGCCTTTGAAAGCTTATGAACTCATTCTGTGAAAACCGTTTCCATGGAAACAGCATTTTAAATTCATTTAGCAGGCTCCTCCACTAGTGAGCAGTGTCAGGTTTCATATTACAAAATTTATTTTAACTACTTCTAATCTTGTCAGGCCTGAGTCTTGCATTCATATTTTTATGATAGAAGTGAAATTTGGATACATTACAGGAGAATGCATGAATGGAATTGTGGGTGACACCCAGTGGCTATATTTGGTACAGCCTAAACAAAATGTCATAGGAACTTTAATTTTTGTGATATCAACTTCAAATTTGGAACACAACTTGGTTAGATATATGGCTTTGATTTTATAGTATTTTTTGAGTAAAAAATATTTTGTAAAATATATATTTTATACAAAATAAAAATGTTTAGTACAGTACATTTGATTTTGATCAGTAATTTAGACTTCCATAACTTTTTCATACTTTCATCTTTTGAACTGCTTTTCAGTGTCTTCTTCAAACATCATAACTGTTGTAAATATGTGTGCTGGTGAATGAGGGGCCCTTCTTCGTGACCAGAACGCTATAATCCAGTTTCCTGCTGGAGGGACATAAAGGTTTTTGATTGTATCTGAAATGCTCCGCTAACACCAGTGCTGGTCTGTGGAGTATGTGAACAATTAGCATCTCACAAGAAGTTCTTAATAAATACTGTTTTAACCCCTTAACTGTTTTTTTTTTAATTCATCAGTGTATGAAGTCATTTAGACTCTAAACTAGGTTACCCAGGTGTAGTTCAATGCATGAACTGGACATTTTACATGTTTGTTCATTGCATGTTTAATATTACATCTTCCATTTCATTTTGAACAAATGTGTATATTGTTTTATTTAAATTGAACAAATGTGTTTTGTGTTTTGCTTACAAGGTGTGCTTATATTGTCTTTCTTTACGATGAATGTCACTTGGATTAATGGTTTGTTTTTACAGGACAGCTATTCATTAGATATATTTTATGCAATGTAGGCTATCTTTATGCCAATACTGAGCAAATACCGAAATAGTTGTAAGTGCGCTTAATTGCATCACAATATTTAAACACTAGATGGAGCTATTCATCACAAAACTGACTGACTGATCCGCTTCTCTCTTGGAAATGAAAGTACCATCGATCCACGCACCTATATATTCTCTCTGACATCCCCGTGTGACTTCACAGGGGTTCTTCTATCACTGTTCTCAGGTTTAGTGACTTTATCGAGTCAACAGGGCGCCGATCGACAGCTATCAGTCATGATAGCCCTTCAGCACCACGGACAGCGCTGCGCACCACAGAGCCAAACTGCATGAACGGCCACCACGACTGAGTTTGACATTGGGACCTTGTTTGTTAAAAATCATTGCAAAAATGGTTTAACTAAAAATAGGCTAGTTATAAGAAAAGTTCTAGTTTGTTTGCAGAACCACTTAGTTTGAGATTTAGTAGGCTATAAGGCAGTAACGGACATATCTGTCTTTTTCAATTTTAGTTTTTTTGATCATTTTGCCTGTGTTAATGCTAACTACATACATTTTGGCACAGGTGTGTATTGTTATTGGAATTTAACTATTTCGCCCCCATTTCCTTAAAAAAAAAAAAAAAAAAAAAAAAAAAAAAAAAAAAAAACATTTTGCACTAGGTACACAAAATACTTCCACTTAGCATCGTTTGGACAAAAATGTCCCCATTGGAACCCATTAAAACTGCAATTTTTAATCCCAATGCCATTTAACTATAAAATGATGCAATCTTTGCTAATGGGCTTTCATTCTGTTGACAAGGCTTCACATTTTACATTTTTACTATTTTTTACCAGATGGTGCCATTTTTTCAGGTTTGGCCTACATTATAAAGACAATTGGATAAATGATGCAGCTATAACTGTGTGGGTGTGTTGGTATGGACATCAGAGTGTGGTTTGTACTGTATGTGTGTAATAAAAAAATGTGTGTGGATGTGCGTGTGTGTGCCTGTAATATTTGAGAGAGAAAAACTTAACTGCACTGCAAATCACAAATCCAACTGTGTGTATCAGTGGAGCTTTGCTGGCATCTAACGCCTGCGCCCAAACAACATCTTACTGAAAGCTCATTTTTTGAGATATCAACCTCAAATTTGGAACACAACTTTATTTTTATTTATTTTTTATTTATGGCTTTGGTTTTCTTGCAGTTATAGAGTTCAACATGTTTTATAAAATATATATTTTATATAAAATATTATTTATAAATCATTTTCATAAACTTAAACCTCTATAACTTTTACTTTGACTTCAACAATAATCTGCCACGGGTCTTCTTTAAAATGAGACCAAACTTAAGTTTGTGCTCCCAATATTACATTTTTTTTTTACCTATGTGTAACTTTTTTTAATTGATGCACAAGACCTTTAAAGTGTGGCTTAAAGGGATAGTTCACCCAAAAATTAAAATGATTTACTCACCCTCAAGCCATCCTAGGTGTACATGACACTCTTCTTTAAGACGAATACAATCAGAGTTATATTAAAAATGTCCTGGCTCTTCCAAGCTTTATAATGGCAGTGAATGGCAGACCAAACTTTGAAGACTAGCCAGTACATTTTTAATATAACTCAGATTGTATTCGACCTGCAGAAGAATGTCATATACACCTAGGATGACTTGAGGGTGAGTAGCCTAATTCATGGGGTCATTTTCATTTTTGGGTGAACTAACCCTTTAAGTGTCCGAACGTATATTTAATTTCATTTAATGTGCCACTAACATCACCAACTCTTTTATTTAACGCCTAAACGATTTTTCCCTATTCTGTAACACCTTTAACAAATATGATGAAAAATGAAAAAATTGAATGAAAAAATTGTTAATTGATAAATGTTGAATTCATAAAATTAAAACCACAGCCCTTCTCATATGGCGATTAATTTTAAGAGCTATATATTTAAAGAACTGTCCGTTTTATGAGATCCAGCTGGTGATATGGTCTCTGGTGTAAGCTATTTCCTAACTTTTTTATTCATATGAATCTGTAGCAAACAATTTTTTTTTTAGGCATATTGAATTTTTTTTCAAGAAGTTTTTATTTTTTAAATTTTATTTAGTATTGCTACAGATATGTATAAAATAAAGAATTTGATGTTATATAGAAAGGATAGTCTATATAAAGTTGTTGTGTCTATTTAACTGTTGCAGAAGTCACCGAGCTAACAGCTGATTGGCCCGCGTTAGCGAACGTTCCAAGATGACGTGCAGCTCCGTTGTAGACAGCCTCAAGCCGTTGCGGCGCGACGAGTCGCGAGGCGTCATCGGCCGCTTCCAGTGCAGACTCTGTGTCAGGATCGCACCGCTCTCCAGACGGACCCACCGTTGCTGTCACCGGAGGTTCCCATTATACTCCCCCCACCCCTTCACCTCCTCCCAAAACAAGAACGCACTAGACAAGACGACTACGTGCTCCGCCGCGATCTCCACAATAGACTGGATGCGTACGTACGGCTGTTATTTGTTCAAAAATAATATTTCGATGAAGCGTCTTGGGTTGTTTTCGGCCTACGCGGACGCGATTTTCAGATCGTTGGATCAATGGAGACGGATCCGTGTTTATTAGGGTGTCTTGTCTTCGACAAATAATGGATTACACAGCATCTGTTTTGAAGAATGACGCTGACATGAACAAAACGATGCCTTGGATCTCCAAACGGTTAGAGGTATGGTCATATAAAAGACTCGACTGATTGTTAAACGGCTGATATTTTGTATATCAAACTGGGGGACCAGGACTGCTTAATGTCGGATTACAAAGCCCAGGCTGGGTTGTGCTTGCACAGATGGCGAACACAAGTGATCCCGGGGGAAGCAACCCCTCGCTCCAGAATTATGCCATCACTGCGTCTGCGGTCAAACTGGCGTCTTTGGGGCTCATCACCTGCATCAGCCTGCTCGGGAACACCGTGCTCTCCGCGCTGGTGCTGAAAGACAGCTCGCTCCACAAGGCTCCATATTACTTCCTCCTCGACCTGTGCGCGGCAGACATCATCCGCTCGGCCGTGTGCTTCCCGTTCGTGATGATCTCTATCAACGGCGGCTCCGTATGGAGCTACAGCACCATCAGCTGCAAGATCATTGCGTTCATGGCCGTGTTGTTCTGCTTCCACATCGCGTTTCTCCTGTTCTGCGTCAGCGTAACGCGCTACATGGCCATCGCGCACCACCGGTTCTACTCCAAACGCATGACGCTATGGACTTGCGTCGCGGTGATATGTATGGTGTGGACGCTTTCAGTCGCCATGGCATTTCCACCGGTCTTCGACGTCGGGACCTACAAATTTATTCGCGAGGAAGAGCAGTGCATATTCGAGCACAGATACGTGAAAGCCAACGACACGCTGGGCTTCATGCTCATGCTCGCTGTGATTGTGGCCACGACGCACGTCGTGTACGTCAAAATGCTGTGTTTTGTTTACGACCACCGTAAAATGAAACCCGCGCAGCTGGTTCCGGCGATCAGCCAGAACTGGACATTTCACGGACCTGGCGCGACGGGCCAGGCCGCTGCCAACTGGATCGCGGGGTTTGGACGCGGTCCGACACCGCCGACGTTAGTGGGCATCAGACAAGCGTCACACAACGCCAACCGGAGGCTGCTCGTGCTGGACGAATTCAAGATGGAGAAACGGATAGGAAAGATGTATTACATGATAACACTGGCGTTTCTGCTGTTCTGGGCGCCCTACATCGTCTCGTGCTACATCCGGGTGTTTGTGAAGGGAAACGCGCTCCCTCAGGTGTACCTGACCGCGGCCGTGTGGTTGACGTTCGCCCAAGCGGGGGCGAATCCCATCATATGTTTCATATTCAATAAGGAGTTGAGAATGAGATTCAGAGCCTGTTTGCCGTGTTGCCTGACTACACAAACACCCATGGAGCCCTACTGTGTGATTTGAAGTGTTCTTCTTACTGCCTGCTTGTCAACATACAGTGGTCCCAAAAAGTAGAAGAGACCGGGGAGTGTTTAAACGTCTCTATATTTGGTTATAATATTCCCATATTTGTTTTCTTCAAATTAAAACAGTTTATACTTCTAATATTTCTCCCTAAACAGTATACATTTGTGCCAAGTAGCTTACAAAGAGTGCTGCTTTAAAAAAAAAAAACACCTTTCTAATGGGTGTACCATTAATATTAATAATGTCTGTTTTAACTTTTGATATTGTTTAAAATCATCTCCATCAATAACTGCCATATCCATTTCAGTATGCAAAGGAAACAAATGGGAAATACTTACATTTTCAAAACATAATGAAATGGAATTTTTCACATTCTTAAATATAAAATAACCCTATTAATATATACAAATACATCAAATATAGACATCTCTGAAAGCATAAATTACTCTTGTCATTTAACATCCAAAAATATGAGCAAATTGCAATGCAGACTCGACTTTTTCTCCCATTAAAATAAGTTTTGCCTCCTAAATCGTTTGTATTTTAACACAAAGTCTCACAGCTTCCAGAATCATCAGGTATGAGGGGGATTTCACCCTCTAGCTCATTTCTGATTGGTTAAACTCGCTCTGTGTTAAAACACTCCCCAATCTCTTCTATTTGAACTCAGTTGAAATGTGTGAATTGCATTGCATTATTGTGCTTTCTTTTTTTTTTTAAATGAATGCCACTTGATATTTTGTTATCTAATGCAATGGCATTCACACGTCCTGATACTTTTTTGGGGCCACTGTAGCATGTGATCTTTTCTTTCAGTAAGAGTTGAAAAAGACCTGTTCCAACATTGCATATCAGAAGATCCACATTTATGCAATCCACATATCTATGTAAATAATGTAAAAAGATAATTTATTTATATTCTGGAACTCTTTTTATCTGATATGTAATATATTTGCTATGACTTTTTGTGTGAACAAAATGGCCAGTGGCTTTTTACAATCACATGGACTAAATGTGAATAAATCAAGTCCCTCTCACAGCCCCTTTAAATAGCAGAAACTTGTTTTCAGTGGACACAAGAAAATTTGGCTGATGGGTCAGTGTTGAGGAGACCATGATTTGTATTTTAATTAAAATAAATGATTATAAATGTACTGTGTTGGTGTGCTAAAGCAATACGTGATTCAAATGTGAGGACAACTGCGAGGCCAACAAGGCATTAAAAGAAGGGGATTTTGTTGCCATGTCAGACTAAACTGATGTACTGTAAAACATGTGGTTTTTGTACATATTGTGCTAAGCCTCCATCTCATTAGATGTTGTGAGGAAAAACCCCAAGCCGTAATGTGATGTTTCAGACACACTCATCCAGGGAGAAATTTTTGGCTGCGTTTCCATCCCCCCACCCTTCCTACAGACAGTTATATAATACAGAGCCCTTTTTCCCTGAACCTCTCCTCAGCACAACTCCAGCACTGCACTTGTGTGATCTGTTGCGTCGCACTGACAGAATGAATGCAGGCCACTGGAGATGGGAAATAAGATGATTTGTCTTCAATAAATGCAAACAGTGCAGCCACAGTGCATCCTGGATAGCTGCTTTATACATGAAAGCAGGAAATACCTGAAGAGGGGAACTATTTCTGTTTAAAAAAGAGATCAGAAAGAGACAAGGCCATAAACAGCACAGATAATAAAGGTGACATGTTGCCCTTAAAGGGTTACTTCACTCAAAAATGAAAATTCTATCATTAATTACTCTCCCTCATGTCGTTCCAAAGCCATAGGACTTTCTTTCACCTTCGGAACACAAATGAAGATCTTTTTGATGAAATCTGAAAGCTTTCTGTCCCTCCATTGACTGCGACACAACTGACACTTTGATGCTTCAAAAAGTTCATAAAGAGATCGTAAAACTAATCCATATGAATTGAGTGGTTTAGTCCAAATTTTCTGAAGACTCGATTGGTTTATATGATGAACAGACTGACTTTAGGCTTTTATTCACATTTTATTGATCAACAGACATAAGCAGAAGCTCAACCAAACCACGTGAGAACAAACCTTATTGGTTCTTGCGGAAGCTCAAATGTGCTGCGTAACATGAGAATGAACCTCATTTGTTCTTGCGGAAGCTCAAATGTGTAACACGAGAATCCGGTTCCGCAAGAACCATTGAGGTTCATTCTCGTGTTACGCAGCACATATGAGCTTCCACAAGAACCAATGAGGTTCATTCTCGTGTGTTACGCAGCACATTTGAGTTTCTGCAAGAACCAATGAGGTTCATTCTCGTGTTACGCAGCACGTTTGAGCTTCTGCAAGAACCAATGAGGTTCATTCTCGTGTTACGCAGCACATTTGAGTTTCCGCAAGATCCAATGAGGTTCATTCTCGTGTGTTACGCAGCACATTTGAGCTTCCACAAGAACCAATGAGGTTCATTCTCGTGTTACGCAGCACATTTGAGCTTCAGCAAGAACCAATGAGGTTCATTCTCGTGTTACGCAGCAAATATGAGCTTCCACAAGAACCAATGAGGTTCATTCTTGTGATCCGCAGCATATATGAGCTTCCACAAGAACCATTGAGGTTCATTCTCGTGTTACGCAGCACATATGAGCTTCCACAAGAACCAATGAGGTTCATTCTCGTGTTACGCAGCACGTTTGAGCTTCTGCAAGAACCAATGAGGTTCATTCTCGTGTTACGCAGCACGTTTGAGCTTCTGCAAGAACCAATGAGGTTCATTCTCTTACGCAGCACATTTGAGTTTCCGCAAGATCCAATGAGGTTCATTCGTGTGTTACGCAGCACATTTGAGCTTCCACAAGAACCAATGAGGTTCATTCTCGTGTTACGCAGCAAATATGAGCTTCCACAAGAACCAATGAGGTTCATTCTTGTGATCCGCAGCATATATGAGCTTCCACAAGAACCATTGAGGTTCATTCTCGTGTTACGCAGCACATATGAGCTTCCACAAGAACCAATGAGGTTCATTCTCGTGTTACGCAGCACGTTTGAGCTTCTGCAAGAACCAATGAGGTTCATTCTCGTGTTACGCAGCACGTTTGAGCTTCTGCAAGAACCAATGAGGTTCATTCTCGTGTTACGCAGCACATTTGAGTTTCCGCAAGATCCAATGAGGTTCATTCTCGTGTGTTACGCAGCACATTTGAGCTTCCACAAGAACCAATGAGGTTCATTCTCGTGTTACGCAGCACATTTGAGCTTCAGCAAGAACCAATGAGGTTCATTCTCGTGATCCGCAGCATATATGAGCTTCCACAAGAACCAATGAGGTTCATTCTTGTGATCCGCAGCATATATGAGCTTCCACAAGAACCAATGAGGTTCATTCTCGTGTTACGCAGCACATTTGAGCTTCCACAAAAACCAATGAGGTTCATTCTCATGTTATGCTGCACGTTTGAGCTTCTGCAAGAACCAATGAGGTTCATTCTCGTGTTACGCAGCACATTTGAGCTTCCACAAAAACCAATGAGGTTCATTCTCATGTTATGCTGCACGTTTGAGCTTCTGCAAGAACCAATGAGGTTCATTCTCGTGTGTTACGCAGCACATTTGAGTTTCCGCAAGATCCAATGAGGTTCATTCTCGTGTGTTACGCAGCACATTTGAGCTTCAGCAAGAACCAATGAGGTTCATTCTCGTGTGTTACGCAGCACATTTGAGTTTCCGCAAGATCCAATGAGGTTCATTCTCGTGTAACGCAGCACATTTGAGCTTCCGCAAGATCCAATGAGGTTCATTCTCGTGTGTTACGCAGCACATTTGAGCTTCAGCAAGAACCAATGAGGTTCATTCTCGTGTGTTACGCAGCACATTTGAGTTTCCGCAAGATCCAATGAGGTTCATTCTCGTGTAACGCAGCACATTTGAGCTTCCGCAAGATCCAATGAGGTTCATTCTCGTGTAACGCAGCACATGTGAGCTTCCGCAAGAACCAATGAGATTCATTCTCGTGTTACGCAGCACGTTTGAGCTTCTGCAAGAACCAATGAGGTTCATTCTCCTGTGTTACGCAGCACGTTTGAGCTTCTGCAAGAATCAATGAGGTTCATTCTCGTGTTACGCAGCACATTTGAGTTTCCGCAAGATCCAATGAGGTTCATTCTCGTGTTACGCAGCACATTTGAGTTTCCGCAAGATCCAATGAGGTTCATTCTCGTGTGTTACGCAGCACATTTGAGTTTCCGCAAGATCCAATGAGGTTCATTCTCGTGTGTTACGCAGCACATTTGAGTTTCCGCAAGATCCAATGAGGTTCATTCTCGTGTTACGCAGCACATTTGAGCTTCCACAAGAACCAATGAGGTTCATTCTCGTGTTACGCAGCACATGTGAGCTTCCGCAAGAACCAATGAGGTTCATTCTCGTGTAACGCAGCACATTTGAGCTTCCACAAGCACCAATGAGGTTTGTTCTCACGAGTCCAGCAGGTTTAGTCGAGTTTCTGTTCATGTTCGCTGATCAATGCCTAAATTCAATCTGTTCATCATATAAAGTGATTGTGTCTGTTCAGAAAAGTTGGACTAAACCACTCAGTTCATGTGGATTTATTATTTATAATTCATATCATATTTTACGATCTCTTTATGAACTGTTTGAAGCATCAAAGTGTCAGCTGCGTAGATGTCAATGGAGGGACAGAAAGCTCTCCGATTTCATCAAAAAGATCTTCATTTGTGTTCTGAAGATGAACGAAAGTCTTACGGGTTTGGAACGACATGAGGGAGAGTAATAAAAACTTTATTTAGGTTAGCAGTCAACTAAAAGTTTTTATTTTATTTTTGTATGGCTTATTCTTAAATTCTTACATTACATCCCCAAATCCTGAGTATATGGTTACTTGCCTAAAAAAATATTCTAAGAGGAAAAACATTAATTTAACAGGATAATTTAAAGGGACAGTGCACCAAAAATAAATAAATAAATACATTTTCCTCAAATAAATATCTCACAGATTTATTTTATTATTTATATAATTTTAATAATGTTTCGGACCCAAATGACTTTAAAAATATCTTCTTTTGTGTTCCACAGAAGGATAAAAAGTCATACAGGTTTGGAATGAGATGAGGTTGAGTCATTTTTTTTGGTGCACCATTCCTTTAAATGTTCCCTCTTATATCCATTCTGGTCATCCTTACAAAGAAATGTCATTGAGAAACACAAACTGCTCATTTCAGCGAAGCCGCATTATTGACTCATGTCGTGAGCATTCTACATAGCAATATAATGAAAAGCTCCATCAGCTAATTGGAGTGTTTTATTTTAACGGCCTTTTCCATCCATGGAAGGCCCAGAGGAGAGATAGAAATAGGCCACAATCTGCTGAGCTGTTAACACAGCCATATTATATATGAACAAACTGTTTTTAGAGCAGTTTCGGTCTTGCTTCTAAGAGTTTCATGCTGCCATACTGATCAGAATGGTGGCTGTGGCACCCAAGGGAAAACATATAGACCAAGGCACTTGCTTTATTAAAGCATTTCTATTCACTCTGCATTCTCGCCTTGTGTAAAGATGCAACACACATATTGCCTTCTCTCTGGCCTCGTTCCATCTAGTGCATTAAACCAGCGGTTATAGTCTGATGGAAAGACATACTTGAAAAGCAGGCCATGAATATTTTATACATGCAACAGCACAGTGTAAACTTCTCTCCAACTTATGGATGCGATACAGTTTGTTTTGTTCAAGTAATGGGACCTTCATGGGGACTTCAATGATTCTTCAATAGGGAAAGCCTATTTAAAACTTACAGAAGAGTTTGTATATATGTGCGTCTGTTATTTAACAATGACACAGTGTTCCAGCCCCAGCACTCTCAGTGTTCTTCAGTGCTGCAGTGGAGAGTAAATAAGGTGACAGTGGCCCCATTCCCAGGACAGTTTCTTCACAATGACACACTGAAGTGAGGAATACTACAGTAAGCATTTTAACAATATACTGTCAGAGTGTTTGACACACCCTACAAAAAAGAAAGCCTTTTTTATTTTTATTTACGCATTTCAATTAATAGTAAAATTCCATCAAATTAAATAATCCTTATGTATTTTAATTGAATAATTGATAATTTAATAATAAATGATAATTAAATATTTAAAAAAATATTCAGTATTTGGATAATAGACCAGCTGCATAGAGTTATTTTAAATAGAGTTATTTGTGACAGAAGGAATTAAATCATAGATATTCATTGTTCATTGATTTGTATTATATTCACTATGAAATGGCAAGTTAAATTCACCAACAAAAATTACAAAACATTACCATGGTGGTAGCACATTTGCATTTGAACATTCATATTTTGCTATGTTCCATACTAATAGCATGTTATTATTTGAAGTACCTTGGAGTATCATGTAAATACTACAATTATGGTAATCATTTAGTACCATGGTATTTATGAAAGTACAATTATGATCTGATACTACACTCTTAAAGTGCCCCTATTGTGCTATTTTACAGGTTCCTAATTTTGTCAGGTTTACATGCATCCAAGGTCAAAAACTTTTTTTTTCATATTATACATTGGACATCACTTAATTTCTCAAAGAGTCTGAAAACGGTTCGATCAAAGATTCAGTCTCTCTAAACCCCTCCTTTCTGCAAGCTTACTCTTCTCTGATTGGTCCAATTGCCTAACAGATGTGTTGGAAACAAAACGCCTATTACCATAACTGATTTTCATCTCCTCAGCGATGCACAGTAGCTGGGTTTCCATCCAAATGTGAAGTGAATATTTTCAAAGTTCGCAAAAAAAAAAACCCCACAAAAACAACAAATGCGAATTAGATGCTTTCCATCGAGTCGTTTGAGCGGACAACGGTGGTATTGGTAACCTAGTAACCAACAGCGGAAACAGTAGTGTGTCGACTCTATGAGCCGGCTCCTTTAAGTGAACGCTGAGAGTCGGTTCCCATCTGAGAGCCGTTTTCACTTTTTGTATATTAATCCAAGACATAATAATATTATTATCCTTTCGCTACACTGCTCAGCCACACGTCAAGTAGTCACTAGCTGAATGTTATTTTGATGTGTATGTGTGTGCGATCATGTGTGATGACATTACCCCTCTGCTCTTGATTCGTCGCACGCACACACAGTAGCATACAGTCAATGCATGTGGTCGAGCACTGTGGCGAAAAAATCATCTGTAATATCGGGTCAGAAAACAAGATGAGTAACATTGAATAATTTAAGTGAAATACGTGCATAAATATCAATCACAGGCCAAACAAATTTGACTGAATTTAAAGAGCCAGAAGTGGGAAATGAAGAGGCGTTTGGGAGCTGAAAGAGTCGGCTCTTATTACTGAGCTAAGCCAAATGATCCGGTTCCCTAAAAAGAGCCCTCGCGTGAGTTTAAAGTTCGCCATGTCAGAATTTATGCAAATGCATTTTCATCTCCCATTATTCGCATTAACTATTTTTCGCACAAGTCAAAAAGCACCTCAAGCGAGCGCAAAAACTTTTTAGCGAATTAAGGGATTTTGTTGCGATACATCAAAATGCGCATAAACACGGGATAATGAATAGCGATGTTTTTTGACGTATCAATTCCAGCACGAGAAGTGCTTTTAATGATGGGGATTCGCAGAGCTGAAAACAGGTTGACAACACGAAGCAAACTTCCAGGCCTCAGCTACAACTATAGTGTTTGAGGGTGGGTCAAAGTAGATGTTGTTTGTGGAATGAAGAACATAGGCTGGCATTGTTATGTAGGTACAGTATGTAACAGGAAGCGAGACTGGAATTACTGAGTAGAACTCGTTTCGGCATTTCAGAATCGATTCTTTCTTTTAGGAGACAATAACTTTATCTGTCTACACTTTGATCTTTAAAACTTTGCAGACCTTTTACATTCACAAACAGCTATATTAGACACTGCATGAAAGGTGATATTCAAAAAAGCATAATAGGGCACTTTCCAATTAAAGGTTTCAAAAGGGGATTTTCACAGCGATGACATAGAACAAGCATTTTTGGTTCCCCAAAGAACCTGTCAGAGAACAGTTCTTAAAAGAACCATTTTATTTTCTTACTGTGAAGAACATTTTAGTAATCTAAATAACCATATTCCACTATAAAGAACCTTTTGTGCAATGGAAAGGTTCCATGGATGTTAAAGGGCATTCGTGGAACCTTTAATGCCAATAAAGAGCGTCTGAGTGTAAAGCATATGATTGAGCAAGATTAAATTTCATGTCTTGTCATGAAATCATAACTCTTAATGCAGAGTGAAATGGAATTACAGTATGTGTATGTGTATTCAAATATAATAGTCTTGAGGAAAAGGTAACAGACCTGATTTACACATTGGAACACATTAAATGATGTATACAATTATGGTTCAGTAAGAAATTAAATGATTGTGCTTTAGTCCTTGACCAATAAACTGTCAAAGATTTGACGCATACCGCTCTGATAATAACCACAAACACGCTTGCCATGCCTGTATGCTGCACTTGAAGTAGCATTTATCTTGGTGTCAAGTTTAAATAGGTATCACAATCTCTAAATCAAGGCTTCAGTGGCCCAATTTTTTCCTTTGAAGATAAAGTAAAGAAGCAGAATTTGAGACAGCCAGGCAGTATATTATAGCTGAGAATAGAACAAATGAAAGCACTAATAAAGAAGTAAGCTGATTTCTCACTTTCCTAGAATTACTGCACACTGCTTTCTGTAAGAATCAAAGAATTCATAGAAGAATTGTTTTATACTACCTGCATAGTGTATAATGTTTTAAAGGGGTCATGAACTGAGAAATCAAATTTTCCTTGAGCATTTTACATATAAGAGGTCATCATACTGTAAGAATATCCTGCATGTTTCACAACTGAAAACTTCCTTGTTAGTCCAAAAGCAGCTTTTATTATAACCAAGCCCAGATAATGACTCAGTGTGGAATGTGTCTATCTATGACAGGTGAAAGACTGCCTCTGCAGATGAAGATCAACGCCTACTTCATCATTGCATACTTTGGCCCTGCCCACTGGCGTGTTAGTGAGA
Source organism: Paracanthobrama guichenoti (assembly GCA_018749465.1). Classification (NCBI taxonomy): domain Eukaryota; kingdom Metazoa; phylum Chordata; class Actinopteri; order Cypriniformes; family Gobionidae; genus Paracanthobrama; species Paracanthobrama guichenoti. The sequence goes on from CM031948.1 coordinate 28,591,641, forward strand.
TGACGAGGAGAGAAAAGCAATACAGGGTGGACTACAAATACCATTAACTTCTGTTAATTATTTTCAACAATGTGAATGTCTCTGTTGAGCATTATTTACATTTCACTGTGGATTCTTTGGTAAATCAGTCGCAATTTTTGCGCACAGTAATGCGACAACATGTAAGGAACTGTGTTAATTCTAATGCCTGATCTGTGACCAGTGATTTCTGATATTCATGTACAGTCAGATGTTCTTTGTCTATACTCAGTAAATGACTGTGACTAAACGGTCAACTTCACATTGTTTCTCATAATAATCTTAAAATAATCTGTTATTTAACCTGTGATTAAATTATATATAGAAAATGATCAAAGAACGCTCTGTTTGCAATCGCTGGAGCTGTCAATCAAACAGCGCGAGTTTATCAGTGACTCATGCTAAAACTCCCATAATAATCAACAAATCTCTTATTGCATTGTGTTTGCACTGTGAGTTATGATGAAAGCATTTCATTAGTGTGCAAAACTCAAGTTGCAATGACGGATCACTTCATTAATGCACTCAACATGTCTGTGATAGGCTACAATGCTCATCACTGCAACATTTCATGCCACGATCTAAATATAATGCCATAGATCTAAATATAATGCTATAATCAACACTTTTCACGATTAGTTAATCTTGAGAGCTGTAATAGTAAAGATGTGCTAATAGTAAAAACGTTTTTGAGAGAGTTACACGTAATACTTAGCTATTTCATATACAAAGATGTTAGCCAATCACAGCAGTGGGCGTTTACACTGAAGTCTCACAGCAGACACGCCCCTTAAAACAGAGGGTTCAGATCAGAGGGCTAAGATCAGGTAAAAATGCCTTTTATTTCTAAATTATGACATATAAAAACCATACTAACATTATAGGTGCACCACAGGAAACATTAAAAACAATAAAACAATGCAGTTCATGACCCCTTTAAGCATGATAAGAATATATATCTTTTTATTTATTTATTTAGGTCATATTTTGACATAATTTGCATTTTATGACCTCATTTGCTAATTTATTTTCTATAATTTAATTTTTATTCATTTTCCATGGAGATTAAATAGTTCAATAAAATAAATAGATCTAAAACACTTTAACAGCTATACACTTTATACAAACACTAGCATGCTATACAGGCAAACATCTTCATCACAGGTATTGATCCTGGAAAGGAAATGCCGGGAGACATTTGGACTTTCCATCAGCTGTGGTGATACAGGCTAGGTTGGGCAGACATGGGCATGTATGATGGAGTCTCTTCCCAAAAAATGGAACCTAAGTAGAAATAAAAGATTAAAAAACAGGAACATAAAAAAATCATAACGAACGTAAAAAAAAGGGAAACTGAGGAAATTAACCTTGTGGCTCATTGGATGACAGTCTTCTCCCTTCTGACCCATTGGGATGCACATTCGCAGGCTCCGGATCCACAGGCTGACTGCACAACACATGCCACCACCACACTGAGAGTCCTTCTCACATGCCTGCATGCACACACACACACACACACACACACACACACACACACACACACACACACACACACACACACACTGCTCTTAGGGCTCTTTCTCATTATAAGTACATCAACATGTCCACTAGTAAGCAAGCATATCAGTGATGAAATTTTCAGTGTGTCCACCTCATCCACCATACAACGCATATTTAAAGCTATGTATAGTGAGCATAAGCCCAAAGGTAGCATAGGATTTTCTCTTGTGGATCCAGGCTACTGATTTGCCCTGACAGGCCTTGTAGGATGATGTCTCAGTGTGTTCGAAAATGCCATGCCTCCATCTCCATTAGGCCTGGGGTGTTCTGACAGCACTCTCACATATTTTGGGAGCGCTGTAGGCTTAACTGTCCTGACAGGTGTGGAAGAAATGCATTTCAGCATCCCAACACATTCATGTTAAAGAGCATGACATCTCTGCTGACCCTAGAAATGCTCCGTGAGTTTTAAACTTTGCAGTGGTAATGAACGATCGATTTTATGCATGCATGAATATGTGCATTGTAGTATTAAATGCATTGTTTTATTATTACATCACCTTATTTTATTGTGTGTGCACTAAAATCTGGAAACATGCCGTATTAAAAGTGAAATGCAGAGCTTTGATTTGTTGAATACTTCTAAATGACAGTCTAACATCAGCTATAACCATAATGGCAATCTATGAATTAATGGCCTTTAGCAAACAAAGGCTATTAAGGAAGTCAAGATATTAACAAAAATTGTTTTGTACCTTTTATGAAATCATAAATGTTTTGCTTTTCTATTAATACATTATGACCAGCAAGTCCTCTTTTTACAATTAACTTGGTAAAACCTTTGTAAGATTGAGGCTTGATGGCAATGAATGACTTGACTACTATTCATAAGTTAACATAACAAAAATATATAGTTTTATTTATTTATTTATTTTTACATATACTCAGTCTGTATTGTCCCTGAACCAGATACAAATCAAAAGCAAACAAATAAATAAATAAATCATATGAAATATACATAATATATACATTTAGATGTTTACTGTTGTGTGAAACTGCTTATTCAGGGCAGTACTAACTGAAAAACAACATGCAATTTTTATGATTTTGTTAAAATTATTAGATTTTCTGGCACTTTCTGGGGTATGCAAACTTATAAACAGAACTCTTTATCCATCCATCCATCCATCCATACATCCATACACACATATACATGAATAATAAACACAAATCTCCCCAGTTTCAGTTTCACTCCAATGATAGTTCTAGGATTGAATTAACAAAAAATATAATTTAGTGTCAGTTCTATAGTGTTCTACAGTGTTCAATCCACTTGACCAGACTGCCCTGCAAGTTGAAAGGGTCACTCACCCCGGTGATGACTGCAGTCGAACCCCGAGACAACAGCAACAGGCAGAGAAAGAAAGAAATGCTGGATGTCATGGTCTTCAAATGCTGGTGTCACAGGTTTCTCTCCCCTGGGGAGGGGAATCCAAGCACTACAAACGCACACACACACACAAAAAAGACTTTAAAGTTTTGTTTTTCTTCAAGTGCTAATGTCCAACAGATACAAAGGGTTGTCAGGTAATATGTATGTATGTATACTCCAAAACGTGAAGAGAGGCAGCTTCTCAGTTGTTCTGATGAGGGACGAATGATTTATAAGCACTGTCCTTCATTCAGAGTTATCAGTGAGTCACGTCTTCATACGCGAAAGAGATGGAGTACGAAAGAGAGGAACAAAGAAAAACCAAGGTAATACAGTTGAACCCCCACCGCCCACGTGCCTGACACACAGTACACCCCTCACATCCCAATTATAACATTCCCATAAATCTGATAGACATCTTTTCCACTGTCCCGACCTGGTCTGTTGCATTTAAATGCATATGCACAAACACCCCCACCCCCAAAAAAACCCCAACATGATTAAAAGTCTGAATTAATAGCCCTTGTGCTCATGGCTTCGGTGCATTTCGAAATATGTTATAAAGATAATAATAATTTGACCTGCAAAACCTACAATATTTCCCAAGGCTACTAAACCTGTTTAGACCCAAATTTAATTTCACGAATCTGACATTGGCCACACAAAAGGTGTTTTTTTTTTCTCCCCACTCCAGCGGCCTTTTTGTGTTTTTTTTTTCTTCAATATTTTCTTTAATGAGCGCCTGAAATGGCAATGAAAAAAATGACGAAGGGAAGCTATGAATGGTGTTGGTTCACCAGGCCAGGGATGTCAACGTCATCTGCAAACGTCCTTGAGCATTAAGAACAGTGGTTCAAGGTGGAGAATAGGTTGAAAACGTATTTACGCAAAGAATGTGAAAGAGCTACCTGTCAAAATTTTTATCACAAGAATTTATTTCTGTATCTTTTTAGGAGACCATGAGGAAGTCCGAGAATTTGTGTCCTTTTTAAACAACTTAGTTGACGATTTGGAATTTACTGCGGAAATGAATCCTTCATGAAAAGTTCATTTTCTAGATATGTGGGTACATAAAATTGAGGGCAAATGAATTACAACTTTGTTTACAAAAGAAATGGATCACAACACTTTGTTGCTTGCTACCAGTTTCCATCCAACTTTTTAAAAAAAGGGGTTGCCCAAAAGTCAGTTCTATAGATTGAGTAGAATTTGCCATTCTGATTTGGATTTTATTGAAAAATCGAGAGTAATGAAAAAGAGATTTTTAGATTGAGGTTATCCTCGGAATGGATTGATGATGCATTTAATACATCTTTTCAAAAGACACGTTCAGAGTTGTTAAAGAAGACAAAAAAAGTAAAAAAAAACAACATTATTTTACTTTTATTACAACTTATTCACCCAAGTCTTATTTGATAAGATCGATTTTCAAAAAATATTGGCATTTGTTGACTTCTGATCCTGAATTGAGTGCTACTTTTCAGCATCCGCCGTTGACTGTGTACAAATGGGCTAGGAATTTAAAAGATTTATTTAGTGCATGCTCGTTTTCAGGGTGAGACTCCGAGCCCGTCTCAGAGATTACTCTGTCCAATACAGAAGGAAAATTATCGTTGTGGTAATTGTGCTCAGTGCAACAATACAATTAAAACATATTTTTTCTGTCATCCAAAAACTGGTAAAAAATATAGAATTAATTCTGTGATCACGTGTGTTTCTACGCATGTTGTTTATTTGATCCGATGTCCTTGTGGTCTGGGTTATGTTGGTAAAACGTCACGTCAATTAAAACAAAGAATTAGTGAACATAAGAGTTCGATTAGAAGAAAAGATGTAAATTATCCGGTTGTGGCTCATTTTTGTACATTGAATCATGATGCGTCCTCTTTACGGTTTGTGGTATTGAAAAAGTGAGTGTGCCACCTAGAGGAGGCGATATTGAATTGCTCTTACAGAGACGTGAGTTGTTCTGGATTTTTACCCTTTATCACCTATGGGTATGAACGATGAAGCATTATTTAATGCGATGTTATAATAAAATGCCTTTTCATGTGTTCATGTGACCGTGTATGTATATATTCAATGTATACACTCACCTAAAGGATTATTAGGAACACCTGTTCAATTTCTCATTAATGCAATTATCTAATCAACCAATCACATGGCAGTTGCTTCAATGCATTTAGGGGTGTGGTCCTGGTCAAGACAATCTCCTGAACTCCAAACTGAATGTCAGAATGGGAAAGAAAGGTGATTTAAGCAATTTTGAGCGTGGCATGGTTGTTGGTGCCAGAAGGGCCGGTCTGAGTATTTCACAATCTGCTCAGTTACTGGGATTTTCATGCACAACCATTTCTAGGGTTTACAAAGAATGGTGTGAAAAGGGAAAAACATCCAGTATGCGGCAGTCCTGTGGGCGAAAATGCCTTGTTGATGCTAGAGGTCAGAGGAGAATGGGCCGACTGATTCAAGCTGATAGAAGAGCAACTTTGACTGAAATAACCACTCGTTACAACCGAGGTATGCAGCAAAGCATTTGTGAAGCCACAACACGCACAACCTTGAGGCGGATGGGCTACAACAGCAGAAGACCCCACCGGGTACCACTCATCTCCACTACAAATAGGAAAAAGAGGCTATAATTTGCACAAGCTCACCAAAATTGGACAGTTGAAGACTGGAAAAAATGTTGCCTGGTCTGATGAGTCTCAATTTCTGTTGAGACATTCAGATGGTAGAGTCAGAATTTGGTGTAAACAGAATGAGAACATGGATCCATCATGCCTGTGCAGGGTGGTGGTGGTGGTGGTGTAATGGTGTGGGGGATGTTTTCTTGGCACACTTTAGGCCCTTTAGTGCCAATTGGGCATTGTTTAAATGCCACGGCCTACCTGAGCATTGTTTCTGACCATGTCCATCCCTTTATGACCACCATGTACCCATTCTCTGATGGCTATTTCCAGCAGGATAATGCACCATGTCACAAAGCTCGAATCATTTCAAATTGGTTTCTTGAACATGACAATGAGTTCACTGTACTAAAATGGCCCCCACAGTCACCAGATCTCAACCCAATAGAGCATCTTTGGGATGTGGTGGAACGGGAGCTTCGTGCCCTGGATGTGCATCCCACAAATCTTCATCAACTGCAAGATGCTATCCTATCAAAGTGTCAGTTGCATAGACTGTCAATGGAGGGACAGAAAGCTTTTAGATTTCATCAAAAAGATCTTCATTTGTGTTCCGAAAATGAACGACAGTCTTACGGGTTTGGAATTATTTTGGGTGAACTATTCCATTGTTTGCGCCTTAAATTATTACATTGCTTAATAATACATTGTTAGCTAACTGTGTGCTTAGTATATGTACATTTTTGAAATACATAACTTGGTCACAGTCTCCTCTGATAACAAATCACTTTAAATTGTAATGTAGACGCATGCATTTTCTGTGAAGCTGCTTTAAAACGATATGTATTGTGAATTGAATTAATTTATGAAGCCACTGTTAATTTTACCCTTACACATTATATTGTTATATTACAATGCTATTATATCCTGAGGCAATTTGCTTATAAAAAACCTGACAAGGTCACTGGTACTACAAAAGTCCTATGTGGTATTCCGCAACGTGTCTCAGTGATACACCCCCAACTCATAAACTCTGGACTTAAAGAAAATCCCGAGCTTCCCACTCATATTTACGACTTTGTAGTGGCGTTCATGTGTGTTCAATCTTTCCGGCATGACTTGAATGCACCATAAGCACATCTTTCTGTCTCCTGGTGGTTTGTAAATTTTAAAGAGAATTTACAAGCATTTACAAACAAAAGTAAATTTAAACACCTCAGTTCAAGCATAGTACTGCTTTCGTAATAGTGGACATTGTTGCCAGCACAGTAATGTAGTTTCAGACTCATAAAGGACTTAATATCCCATTAGTGCCTCTCTCTCTCTTACTATTTCTCTCTGAGTGCCAGGTGTTTGGCCACACTACTTCTCCAGTATCATCCCTGAATTATTAGCGCTAACATTTTTTGACTTCAGACCAAGAGTGATGTGAATGGTTAAAGAGGGCCATATGAGCAGAAATCCAGTAGAACTGCAGTCTTGTATCGTAAAATTCAGCAATACATGTATATCTAAGCCTTCTCTGTAGTATCATGGTTTGTTAAAAAGACCCCCCTAATCCAGTGCCATAATCCTTTATTATGCTTGAGTAAACGGAGCAGATGGTTTAGAGACAGGATTTAAGCAAACTGCAGTAGAGATGATTACATAGCAGCTCTTTTGTAGCCTATGAAGGACTTACAAAGAATTAGTGGGGAACATAAATGTTTAATGCTAAACAGAACGTAACTTAAAACAGATTCGCCAAGGTCTCTAACGAGAAATAAAGAACATGTTCAGTTGACTCATGCTCTAGATTTCAGACTGATCTGCTGTTTGGGAAGGCAATCATTTGAGACAGTTCTGAGAGGTAATTATAACCAAACATTTTGATGATAGACATTTCAGCATGATCAAACCAACATTTGAGATGCTAGGCAATGAAACTAGTCCACTGGTTAGTCCAGTTATCTAATCACATCCTCTGTTGAGGCAAAGTTTTTGTTGCGTATTAAGGGATTTATTCAGTAAATGTGTTTCCATCATTTATGCACATATATGCATAAAAAAAAAAAAAGTGTCTATTTACACCAAGTGCAAATAGCGTGCCTTGTTGGCAAGTGCTATTCACATTAGCTCCGCCTAACAATGCCTGGTTGGGCCAAACAAGATTAAAAAAAGATCTATATATTTCAATGGCTTAAGGATCTAGGTTTTGATGCGATCGACCCAGGTTCGAATCCACCTTTTGCCAAGCTCGCGCTTCTCCCTTTTCCCATCACATATCATATCGGAAAAGGCATTTACTTTCAATAAAAATGGAAATAAAGTGCCTAACAAAATGATTAAAGGAGTGATGAATTGAGAAATCAACTTTCCCTTGAGCTTTTGATATATAAAAGGTCATGGTAATATAAGAATATCCTGTAAGTTTCAGAGCTGAAAACTTCCTTGTTAGTCAAAGAAAAGCTTTAATAGACACCAGGCCCAGCAAACGACACCAGGCCCAGGGATCTATGACGTCAAAGGGAGGCAAGCACCGCCTCAGCAGAAGAATATCAACGCCTACTTCATCACTGCCTGTTTAACCCCGCCCACCGATTCGCGCATGTAACACAGTCCTAGTGTTAAACCATCGAGCTATAAACATGCCATTGAGGATTACGAAATATTGTGCAGTGACTGGGTTCAACAGTAATGCAACATGTAAGTAACTGTTAATTTTAATGCCTGATCTGAAATGTGATGATTCATGTAGTCAATGTTCTTTGTATGTGTGTCAGTAAGTCAGACCAGTGACTAAACATCAACTTGTGTTGTTTCTCTTAGTAGGATGAAAATAATCTGTTATTTGACAGTGATTAAATTCTATAAAGAAAGCAATCAAAGAACGCTCCCTTTGCAATCGTTTGAGCAGCTGTCAATCAAACAGGAGAGTTTATCAGTGACGCATTTATCAGTGACTCGCGTTTTATTCAACGAATCTCATTTGCACTGTTAATGAAGATGAAAGCATTCGTTAGTGTACAGAAACTGAGTTGCAATGACGAGAACGCTGCTTTCATGCGCTCAGCATGTGTGTGATCGGCTACAATGATCATCACTGCAACCTTTCATGCCACAATCTTAAAATAATGCCATAGATCTAAATGTAATGCAACACGTTTCACAATTAGCTAACTATGAGAGCTGTAATTGTAAAAACAAGCTAAAAGAGGGAGAAATACTATTTCAAATGCAAAGACGTTAGCCAATCACAGCAGTGGGTGTCTACACTGAAGTCTCCCAGCGGACACGCCCCTTAAAACAGAGCGTTCAGAGCAGAAGGCTAAAATCAGGGTAGGAAAAATGCCTTTTATTTATAAATTATGACAATTTTTGATGTAAAAAGCATTCTAACGTTATAAGTGCACCCAGGAAACATCATAAAACAAAAAAAACAAAAAACAAAAAAAAAACGCAGTTCATAAAAGGATTTATTGGGTAGGCTTAGGGATAGGTGTAGGGAGGGCTTTTATTGTCCCATTAAGGTGGCATCCATTTAACAATTTTAATAAATATAATCATTTCCACTATTTGTTTTTATTGCATCCTGTTAATGTACAACAATACTGAGGTGCAAATAGTATGAATCTTTTTGGAGTATTGCATCAAACTTTTTCAAATTGTATCAAAAATTGTATCACAGCCACCAGGGAATACCGTTTCCATGAAAGGTCTGCAACAATGCTTAGGTGGTGGTACATGTCAAAGTAACATCCACATGGATGTCAGGACCTAAGGTATCCCAGCAGAACATTGCCCAAAGCATCACACTGCCTCCACCGGCTTGCCTTCTCCTCATAGTGCATCCTGGTGCCATGTGTTCCCCAGGTAAGTGACGCACACGCACACGCACCCGGCCATCCACGCAATGTAAAAGAAAACGTGAATTATCAGACGAGGCCACCTTCTTCTATTGCGCCGTGGTCCAGTTCTGACACTCACGTGCCCACTGTTGGTGCTTTCGGTGGTGGACAGGGGTCAGCATGGGCACCCTGACTGATCTGCAATTATGCAGCCCCATACACAACAAACTGCGATACACTGTGTATTCTGACACCTTTCTATCAGAACCAGCATTAACTTGAGCAATTTGAACTACAGCAGCTCGTCTGTTTGATCGGACCACACGGGCCAGCTTTCGCTCCCCACGTGCATCAATGAGCCTTGGCCGCCCATGACAATGTCGCCGGGCCACCACTGTTCCTTCCTTGGACCACTTTTGATAGATACTGACCACTGCAGACCGGAAACACCCCACAAGAGCTGCAGTTTTGGAGATGCTCTGACCCAGTCATCTAGCCATCACAATTTGGTCCTTGTCAAACTCACTCAAATCCTTACACTTGCCCATTTTTCCTGCTTCAAACTGATCAACTTTACTTGCTGCCTAATATATCCCACCCACTAACAGGTGCCGTGATGAAGAGATAATAAGTGTTATTCACTTCACCTGTCAGTGGTCATAATGTTATTCCTGGTCGGTGTATGCTTTCCATTGCGGCAAATTAAGTCTGGCTTCCTGTTTCAGAGGAAATTACATCAACATAACATTGCATGTTTTAAGGCACTTCAGTGGGCCATATTAGTAAGATTTAGAAGGCTTAGAAGGCAGTAGACTGTAAGACAAACACACTAGGTATAGAAACAGAGCTACAGAATAAACATTTCACTGTCCATTTAGACGTGTATGTATTTATTTTTTCAGTTTCCTCACTTCATTGTTATAGTTGTTATATTGTTATAATATAGTTGACTTACTGTAATTCAAAAACACAGACTGACAAAGAACACAGATTTATTATTACTTATTTTTTCAAAACTAAAATGGAAATTTCTAGTGAAATAAGTAACCTTTAGTACCTCATGTTCTGTGAAGGAAACATCTTTGTCTGACAGCAGCTGGATATAGTGCCATCACGTTCTGGTACTGGTACCCTCTGTAGGTGTCAACCTGAGGGTGAAAAAAACATGCACATAGAGCACATCAATTATTTCTTGCTGTGTTCCCTGTGCTATCAGGATGGTTTTGTGTGGGTGTTTGGCAGTTAGAATGATGCAGAGAAAGTGTAGAAGTGTCTTTTGGTGTCATAACGGATTGCTGAGTGCCCCATTGCATGTGAAACCTCATGAATACAGAAAAGTCTGAAACAATGAAGACCAGCAGGCATGTGTTTACATCCAATACCAATTATTCCACCCACTCCTTAACTGTTTTAAATGTGTACGGCAGACTTTGGCCTTTCATGTGCTTGTAAATTTGTTTTATTTTATATCAATTTTTTTATGCTTTACATGTCAAACAAAACTTTCTACATGGCAGGTAAACTGAATGTTATGTTAAAAGCAAATTAATTCAGGTTTAAAACATAAATTATATGTTGGTGAATTGTGAATGTGTAAAACTATGTAAATTATTTGGCCTATTGGGGATTTTTAAAGTGTTGGTGGTTTGTAGAGTGCATGCAAACAAGTTCATGGCTGGAATGCTCAAACTCTGAACTGAATAGTATTTAGGGCATTTGCCAAAAAAAGTATTTCATCTTCAACTTCTTTCAAATAGCGCATGCAGCCACAAATGCGCTCCAGCTCCTTGGCAACGTAGTCTAATTATTTCTCCCTGTCTCAAATTCTACGTTTGGATCACGGCATCATATTTTCTGCAGTTTCGTCGTTCTAAAAATGGTTCTGAGGTTCAGTAATTTACTTGTCTTGTAATTCAGTTAAAGATCCAATAACCTAAATGAATGTTTGACTTTAATTAAATTTTAGCTTGCCTCTGAGACTCTGCTCATTTTAGAATGTTTCATCGCCCATTTATTTCAAAATGTCATTGATTGTTTTCGCTTTGTTTGGACTGCAACTTCAATCTACTTGATTAATTTGGGCTGAAGTTTCAATCAGGCCATAACCAATGAACTAGGTTTTGCCACAGCTGTGGGACTGGGACTGTGCTTTGGCAGAAGACATTAGTGCAATTAGTATTGCTCTGATTAAAATCATTGTAACATGCTATGGATATTTGATTCACACACAAACAAATTATTATTTATCTAATTATATTGCAGGCATTTTGTTGTTTTCATTTAAAGGGGTAGTTTACCTAAAATGAAAATTAAGTCATAAATTACCCACGCCATATGCCTTGTTTTTTCTTTTATGGACCACAAAAGGAGGATTTAAAAAAAATAATGCCCCGCTTGCTCTAGTCCATATAATAGCAGTGAATAGCATGTATAGTATCGCATACCAGAACAACTGGAATTTATGATACGTGATGCATGGGATCATTCTGTAATGCTTTTGCGTCTTTATTAAAAAAAACTTGCTGCTTACTGGCATTATATGGACGAAAGCAAGCTGGACATTTCTGAAAATAATTCTCCTTTTGTGGTCCATAAAAGAAAGAAGTGCACAGGGCATTAGAACAATACCAGGGTGAGTCATTTATGACTTAATTTTAACTGAACTATCCCTTTAATAATTTGCAACCAGGTTAAATATACCATTTCAGTGCACAATCAACCATTAATTTAGGGTCTAGATTTAATATTTGTCCTTTTAAAATGTATATGGATAAAATGTGTATGTATTTTGTATAAGATATTCAGAATTTAACTTTTTTTCCCATTTGAACTTCTCAGAATCACTCGAATGTGTATTAATAAACTTTCTGTGATGGTTTACTGATGACTTAGTTGAAGTGTTTTAATGCAATTTTATTCACAAAAACAGAATGTCTTGCAGGTCAGCAGGGTTGAATATTTTTGATTGCAAGTGTAAATACTAATGTATTTATATGAATAATAATTAATACAATTATTATTAATATCAATCATTTACACACTTATCCCCAGTAATATCGCATTGATAACTGTTTATTAATAGATTGGTACAAGAACGACATATTTTTGTAGGCTAATCCAGACGATAGCATCACTCTGGTTCTCTTGACTAAAACCCAACAGGATTTTTCCATTGGCTTTTGGATTATTGCAGAAAATAAAGTCTGTGACTAGCAAAAGCTTATGCCTCTTACACATTTGTTTATTGTAATAATGCACAACTTTTATGAATTTTGAAGTGTTGATACAATCGGCATACGTAAAAAGCTAAAACACAGGCTATAAACTAACTACACCACGGTCACATGACTTCAGAGTCACTATCACTAAGCTTCCAACAACTCTTTTAGAGCCATTTACTAAACAGCAAATTAGCGGCAGAGCACAATTCCAAAAAAGCTCAGATGGGAGTGGAAAGTTCCGCGCGTGATCTACTAACAAATCTAAGAGCACCGGCACAGCTGGATCATTTCCATAATGACAAACACAATCTACCAAGAGCAGCTGGTTTAAGCTTTTTTTGGGGCAGTAAATAATGCCGCAAATACAAGTAAATTGACTAGCCCAAACCTTGGTATATCACCTTACATGATTCATTTAAGTACTTTCCTCTCATAAATGGTCTGAAAGGGAAACTCATGCATATGCAATACGGTCAGCCGTCCATGCCTTAAAAATAACCGTCCATGCCTTTTCATAGCTCATTTTTCAATACGTGTCTTTAGTAAATCCTGACAGTAGTTTTTTAACGCCAAAGGAGGGTTTGCGCTGGCGCAAGCTGTTAGGAAATCTGGCCCTTAGTCTTTATTTAAAAACATTTTCCCTTAAAGTTTGAGTTATAATAGTTTTCAAGAGCGTGATTATAAAAACAACAAGGATGTGAAAGTGGACTAGTGAGAAAATGAGTTTACCTGTTGGGTGTGATGACGTTTAATATCTCCAACAACCTCTGTAGTCCCATTTAGCAACTTGTTAGCAACTGCCTTTTGCAAGACAAGTAAAAACTCACAAGAGGGTATTAATGATGTATTTTATATTGTAACTCCTTTACAGGTTTTAGCCTACAAAAATATGTCATGTCTATATAGGCCTGACTACACTTCTGTTAAAGGAAAGAGGAACCTTCTATCTCATCCTTAAACCTTGAAAAGTTTCTAGTAAAGTATATTTCAACAAACTCTGGGTGTAAGCTGGACAACAATGTCAGCAAGTTTTGTTCTAAAGAGAAAGAAAATAAAAGAAGGGTTGAAGAAGACCCAATGGCGAGGTATGAGAGAAATTAGCATCTCATTACTTATAGATGGCGCATAGTAATCTTTTTGTATGCATTTATGATATTGTGCATTCCAGAGTGGAAATTTAATTGTAATTTAATTTACTTCCCATATATTACCAACATTGTTTTGGTTGCATGTTATATTTTTTTTATGAGACTGATAATAAACAAATATTTTCAGGTTGGGAAATGATGCGATTTAGTCTATAACTTGCACTGAAGCATGTGCCATGGGCCTGAACAGACTATAAATATGAAGGGCCTACCATGGAAATAATGTTCAGTTCTACAAGGGTAGCAGCTCATGTACTCCTGGCTGAGATTTTGACAGCCTTGGCTCCCACTGCCATAACAGAGGAACACTATGTGCATCACGAAGGTCTCCAAAACAGCTGCAACATCAGATTTTTAGTGGACAGTAAGGTACGCCATGCACCCAATCTCTAATGCCACACTTTCATCTTGAACTGAAACAGGCAATGATCATTAATCACTGTCAAAAGATGAAAATGAGAAGGTGAAGTTAGTCAAGTGCACTTCGACAGAAACCTTGATTTAGAGCTATATCTTAATCATTAGAATGCATACTATACTGTATTTTACTCTAAAGTCTAAATAAAAAGATTGAGATGTGCTTTAATTTGGAGGTCAAATGTGCTGCTCTTGATGTTATAAGAATGTGATTATTAACATGAAGCAGTATGCATTATCCTAGTTGAAATAATCTCAGGCTGGTTTGTGGCAGCCTTTCAAAACTGGAAAAGTCTTTAAACAAACATGCAAGTCTCTCGAACAGAAAAAAATATTCGCCCTTGAGATATTTCACGTTTATCCTTTTGCTGCGCAAGACAGTCAATATGATGCTGATGTCTTCAACACCCCCACAAGGTCAGGAATCCATAAATTTTGATAAACAGAAAGACCTTGACTGCACTGAAGCACCTGTCCCCAAAAAACAATTGCAATGCAATCTGCAAATCAGAGCCTCGCTGAATTCAAAGAGCAAACAAAAATTCAATTGGTATCCGAATGTATTCACAATGACTAACATGTTTTAAATAATAAATAAAGCGACAAACTCATGCTGAGTTTTTGTGGCAAGATCACTCAAACATAAAAAATTGATTATCCATGTAATGTATTATGTATTGTCCTTTCATCCAGGCAGGTGTGTAATAGCAGTTAAAGATTAGGGCTGGTGACTGAGAGATACTAAGTGACTAGTTAACGAATTAAAAGGTTAGTTCCCCAAAATTAATATTCTTTTATAATTTACTGCTCCCATGTTATTCTAAACCCATATGAATTTCTTCCTTTTCTGTAGAACACAAATAAAAGAATCATAAGTTGTCTTGCATGGTTTATGTGATGTATTCTAGATCTTCTGAAGCTGTATGACAGTTTTTTGTTAAACAAAAAGTAATCAAAAATCTTCACAGTCACAGTAGCTTTCTCAATCGCTTACTGGCTTACTGGCCCATTAGGAACACCATACTAATACGGTGTTTGACCCCCTTTCACCTTCAGAACTGCCTTAATTCTACGTGGCACTGATTCAACAAGGTGCTGAAAGCATTCTTTAGAAATGTTGGCCCATATTGATAGGATAGCATCTTGCAGTTGATGGAGATTTGTGGAATGCACATCCAGGGCACGAAGCTTCCGTTCCACCACATCCCAAAGATGCTCTATTGGGTGGAGATCTGGTGACTGTGGGGGCCATTTTAGTACAGTGAACTCATTGTCATGTTCAAGAAACCAATTTGAAATGATTCGAGCTTTGTGACATGGTGCATTATCCTGCTGGAAGTAGCCATCAGAGAATGGGTACATGGTGGTCATAAAGGGATGGACATGGTCAGAAACAATGCTCAGGTAGGCCGTGGCATTTAAACGATGCCCAATTGGCACTAAGGGGCCTAAAGTGTGCCAAGAAAACATCCCCCACACCATTACACCACCACCACCAGCCTGCACAGTGGTAACAAGGCATGATGGATCCATGTTCTCATTCTGTTTACACCAAATTCTGACTCTACCATCTGAATGTCTCAACAGAAATCGAGACTCATCAGACCAGGCAACATTTTTCCAGTCTTCAACTGTCCAATTTTGGTGAGCTTGTGCAAATTGTAGCCTCTTTTTCCTATTTGTAGTGGAGATGAGTTGTATCCGGTGGGGTCTTCTGCTGTTGTAGCCCATCCGCCTCAAGGTTGTGCGTGTTGTGGCTTCACAAATGCTTTGCTGCTTTTACCTCGGTTGTAACGAGTGGTTATTTCAGTCAAAGTTGCTCTTCTATCAGCTTGAATCAGTCGGCCCATTCTCCTCTGACCTCTAGCATCAACAAGGCATTTTCGCCCACAGGACTGCCGCATACTGGATGTTTTTCCCTTTTCACACCATTCTTTGTAAACCCTAGAAATGGTTGTGCGTGAAAATCCCAGTAACTGAGCAGATTGTGAAATACTCAGACCGGCCCGTCTGGCACCAACAACCATGCCACGCTCAAAATTGCTTAAATCACCTTTCTTTCCCATTCTGACATTCAGTTTGGAGTTCAGGAGATTGTCTTGACCAGGACCACACCCCTAAATGCATTGAAGCAACTGCCATGTGATTGGTTGATTAGATAATTGCATTAATGAGAAATTGAACAGGTGTTCCTAATAATCCTTTAGGTAAGTGTATACACATATACATACACCGATCACGCTGAACATTATGACCTTCCAAAAATTGTGTTGGTCCCCCTTTCGCTGCCAAAACTGCTTTGACCTGACCTGTTGAGGCATGGACTCCACTAAACCTCTGAAGGTGTGCTGTGGTATCTGGCACCAAGATGTTAGCAGCAGATCCTTTAAGCCCTGTAAGATGCAAGGTGAGGCCTCCATGGATTGTTCAGCACATCCCACTGATGCTCGATTGGATTGAAATCTGGGAGAATTTCGCATTATCCTGCTGAAAGAGGCCACAGCCACCAGGGAATACCGTTTCCGTGAAAGGTCTGCAATAATGCTTAGGTGGTGGTACGTGTCAAAGTAACATCCACATGGATAGCAGGACCCAAGGTATCCCAGCAGAACATTGCCCCAGCATCACACTGGCCGGCTTGCCTTCTTCCCATAGTGATCGGACCACACAGGCCAGCCTTCGCTCCCCACGTACATCAATGAGCCCTGGCCGCCCATGACCCTGTCGCCGGTCCACCACTGTTCCTTCCTTGAAGCACTTTTGATAGATACTGACCACTGCAGACCGGGAACACCCCACAAGAGCTGCAGTTTTGGAGATGGTCTGACCCAGTCATCTAGCAATCACAATTTGGCCCTTATTAAACTCACTCAAATCCTTACACTTGCCCATTTGTCCTGCTTCTAACACATTAACTTTGAGGACAAAATGTTCACTTGCTGCCTAATATATCCCACCCAATAACAGGTGCCGTGATGAAGAGATAATCAGTGTTATTCACTTCACCTGTCAGTGGTTATAATGTTATGCCTGATTGGTGTAATATATATATATATATATATATATATATATATATATATATATATATATATATATATATATATATATATATATATATATATATATATATATATATAAACCTATTTTATCAACTGTTTTCAAACCTTTTGAAGTATGTATCTGCTCACACTGTGATATGATCAAAACATATTGTTTTTAGACTGACAGTCTATCCTTTAACCTCTTCCTGTAAACAGCACCTTGGCTCTGAAACATGTATTTATACATACACTGCTGTCATAGGCCAAGAGTGTGCTGGCATGATGGTAAATTGGGCTGACAAGAAGGGCCAGCAGGACCCGCGGCGGTCACATGGTGGTGATCATGTGACAGCCTGAGCCAGAGAAGAGTCACTAATGATTACATTTGCAGTTGTGCCTACACCTTCACACTGACCATCTCCTGCTCAATCCTGGATGTATTTATAATGTTTAGGTACAATGTAACCTTAAGGTAGATTCTGGAAGAATCCCCTGATGCATTTCAAATGTGCTAAGAGTGCAGATACTGAGACATAAGGAATATTAATGCAATGGAAAATGCTGCTTACAACATACTATACAATATAGGGCCTATATATGCTACTGTTTTTTTTTTTTGTTTGTTTAAATAAATAAATGTTCTTAAATGTTCTTTTTACTCCAAAAAATGGTACATTTAACAGTATTTTACAGTAAGTTTACATGAAATGAAATGTAAGGTTAGATATATTATAGTTATCCCTGTATATAGTAAGGGAACCAACTAACAGTTTTTATCATAGCATTTTTACAGTCTTACAGTTAAAATTACAACCATTTGGACCAAACAAATGGACTGAGTCAAGAAAAAGACAGTAGACACTGCTTCTGATATTGTCGCCTGCACATTATGCAAATGTATTATGCAATGCTGAATTGTCATGCTATCAGTAACAGTAAACAGTTAAAACAGCATATACAGCAACTATGTCACCAGTGACATGGCTTGATAGACGTAGAACCTCTTGTGTTAACACTCAAATCAAGATAATTAGCCTTTTTTTAAATTTTGAGTTACAGCAGTGTGTTTAGAATGCAGCTCTTTCATTTCAAAAGATTGAGTAAAATGTGATTATCTCTGTAATGGGCTAATTTTTTTAACAGTTAATTCACTAAAGCTGGGGAAACACTTAACGACTAGCTTTGAAAATGTATTGCTCATTGTTAGTTCATGTTGAGCAATATATTTTTTTACAGTATTTATTAATTTAGGTTAGTTAATAAAATAAAATAAAAATTGTTCAGTGTATTAACTAATGTTAACAGATACAACTTTTGATCCTAAAAATGTATTAATAAATGTTGAGAATAACATTAAATAAGATTAATAAATACTTTATACATGTATTGTTCATTGTTAGTTCTTGTTAACTAATGTGGTTATGTTAACAAATGAAACCTTATTGTAAAGTATTACCATTACAATATGCTCAATGGTGAAAACATTGAGGCTTAAAGGATAGTTCACCCAAAAATTTAAATTAGCCCATGATTTACTCACCCTCAAGTCATCCTAGGTGTATATGACATTCTTCTTTCAGATGAATACAATCTGAGTTACATTAAAAATGTGCTGTGTCTTCCAAGCATTATAATGGCAGTGAATGGCTGTTTCTGTTTTGAAGTCCATAAACTGTATATCTATATAAACTGTAAACTGTCGTATGCGCATTCACGAGAGACTGGTGTTACAGCATATAACCGAGAGAAGAGCCAGGACATTTTTTAATATAACTCTGATTGTATTCGTCTGAAAGAAGAATGTCATATACACCTAGGATGACTTGAGGGTGATTAAATCATGGGCTAATTTTCATTTTTGGGTGAACTATCCCTTTAAAGGGTTAGTTAGTTCACCCAAAAATTCTGTCATTCATTACTCACCGTCATGTTGTTCCAAACCCATAAGACTCATCTTCGGAACACAAATGAAGATCTTTTTGATAAAATCTGAGAGTTTTCTGTCCCTCCACTGACATCTACACAACAGATGTCATTCATCTGTTATGCAAACAACACTTAAACGTTTCAAAATGTTTATAAAGAGATCGAATTTAGGCTTTTATTCACATTCATCAACTCACACATCAGTTGTGGTAAACAGAAGCTCAAGCATGTTCGTTTGACGTGACAAACAATGAGGTTCATTCTCGTGTGTTACGCAGCACGTTTGAGCTTCAGCAAGAACCAATGAGGTTTGTTCTCGCGCATCAAGCAGGTTTGGTTGAGCTTCTGTTTATCTTCGCTGATCAATGTTTATATGTGAATAAAAGTCTAAATTGAATCTGTTCAGTGTATAAAGCGATCCGTGTCTCTTCAGAAAATTTGGACTAAACTGATCAATTCATATGGATTAGTTTATGATCTCTTTAGGAACTTTTTGAAGCATCAAAGTGTCAGTTGCGTAGATGTCAATGGAAGGACAGAAAGCTCTCTGATTTCATCAAAAAGATCTTCATTTGTGTTCTGAAGATAAATGAAAGTCTTACGGGTAATAAGTAGCAATTAATGACAGAATTTTCATTTTTGG
Organism: Paracanthobrama guichenoti; assembly: GCA_018749465.1. Lineage (NCBI taxonomy): Eukaryota > Metazoa > Chordata > Actinopteri > Cypriniformes > Gobionidae > Paracanthobrama > Paracanthobrama guichenoti. The sequence continues at coordinate 28,611,444 of CM031948.1, forward strand.
GTGAACTATCCCTTTAAAATGGCCAATAAATCCGTCTGCTGCTAACCGAGTGCAGAACTGTTCACAGTGTGAGGTCACAGCCTCGACATGCTTCCAATGGAAAGCCACCATCAAACACATCTGATTCAACCCTTTTCTCCCTTTCTCTCTCACATCTCTCACTTTGATGTGCCTTTCCCTTCCTCTGTATTTATCCCTGGAACCCATTCATTTATCCCCCTTTGGCTGATGCGCAGTATACACAGTAATAAGGAGCTTCCCTCATTAAAAAGTTTCGCTGGAGGCATTATGATATTACTGCCCCCCCAGACATGCAGATACACGCACTGATTCACGGATTAATGCTCTATTATGAGGAAATGTCTTTGAAGAGAATATGAGCATCTTCAAATATAGTCTCAGAAATCATATACACGTGCCGTAGCTGTTTGCATTGATTCTGAAGCTGCCAAACGTCTTGAAATTCAGCAAAGCTCTGGAAACAAGGAATTTAATAGCAGAGTTTAATATTTTGAGAAATAACTTTTAAGAAATGCTTTCTTAAATGTCAGTAATGTTCAATAATTATTAAAAAAATATCAACCAAAAAGGATTTCCAAGAAATCCAAGAATATTTGCTATATTTACTCTTTTAAAAACATTCAAAGTTTTTCTTTTAAAGTGTCAAAACTTGGTTAAGGCTTGTTCAGACTGGCCTGACAAACAGCAACACATACCAACCTTCCAATGATCATTGGTTTTTGTCAGATCAGTGTGTTAACCTTGTTTATAGGGCCAGTGTGAAAAAGACATGAAACATGAAAATAATCATCTTATATTGATCAGAAAGCTCAATGTAAATCAAATATCTCCAGATCTTTTTGTGTTGAGTAGAAACTTGATCCCTAGAGCATGATAAATGATCATAATCATTATATTATAGCAGAATTGTAATAAAAGCTTAGAGGAAGGCCATCTGTGCTTTTATGTTATATAAGAAAGGAGTTTCTCAGAGAAAAATTGCAAAGAGTTTGAAGTTATCATCATCTACAGTGCATAATATCATCCAAAGATTCAGAGAATCTGGAACAATCTCTGTGCGTAAGGGTCAAGGCTGGAAAACCATACTGGATACCCGTGATCTTCGGGCCCTTAGACGGCACTGCATCACATACAGGAATGCTACTGTAATGGAAATCACAACATGGGCTCAGGAATACTTCCAGAAAACATTGTCGGTGAACACAATCCATCGTGCCATTCGCCGTTGCCGGCTAAATCTCTATAGGTCAAAAAGAAGCCATATCTAAACATGATCCAGAAGCGCAGGCGTTTTCTCTGGGTCAAGGCTCATTTAAAATGGACTGTGGCAAAGTGGAAAACTGTTCTGTGGTCAGACCAATCAAAATTTGAAGTTCTTTTTGGAAAACTGGGACGCCATGTCATCCGGACTAAAGAGGACAAGGACAACCCAAGTTGTTATCAGCGCTCAGTTCAGAAGCCTGCATCTCTGATGGGATGGGGTTGCATGAGTGCGTGTGGCATGGGCAGCTGCACACATCTGGAAAGGCACCATCAATGCTGAAAGGTATATCCAAGTTCTAGAACAACATATGCTCCCATCCAGACGTCGTCTCTTTCAGGGAAGACCTTGCATTTTCCAACATGACAATGCCAGACCACATACTGCATCAATTACAACATCATGGCTGCGTAGAAGAAGGATCCGGATACTGAAATGGCCAGCCTGCAGTCCAGATCTTTCACCCATAGAAAACATTTGGCGCATCATAAAGAGGAAGATGCGACAAAGAAGACCTAAGACAGTTGAGCAACTAGAAGCCTGTATTAGACAAGAATGGGACAACATTCCTAAACTTGAGCAACTTGTCTCCTCAGTCCCAGAGCGTTTGCAGACTGTTATAAAAGAAGAGGGGATCCCACACAGTGGGAAACATGGCCTTGTCCCAACTTTTTTGAGATGTGTTGATGCCATGAAATTTAAAATCAACTTATTTTTCCCTTAAAATTATATATTTGCTCAGTTTAAACATTTGATATGTCATCTATGTTGTATTCTGAATAAAATATTGAAATTTGAAACTTCAACATCATTGCATTCTGTTTTTATTCACAATTTGTACAGTGCCCCAACTTTTTTGGAATCAGGTTTGTACATTATGCTCCAGGGCATCTAGTCATTTGAATAACGGTGACATCTGGTCACCTACTTCATGCTTTTTAAATCGTCCTCACAAATAGTGAACCTAAAAATAGACTATGCAAAGCCCAATTTTGAGGCTAAATAAAGATATTATTTCACATATGCCATATTTCAAAATGGCATTATTTATAGCAATAATTACTTAACATGGATGCAGTAATGTGAAAAAATAATGTATTTCATGTTACATTATTAAATTACCTCAGTCTTTGGGGGAAGCTACTGCTCTTTTCTCTAGTTTAGAAAATGCTGCTAAAGCAGAAATTCTGATAAACTCACATAATTTTTCTGGAGCTGGAAGGTAAAACTGCACTTCCTTTTCTTCTCCTTTTGAGCCAGGCAAGATGGAGCTCTCTCTCTCTCTCTCTCTCTCTCTCTCTCTCTCTCTCTCTCCCCCTTCTCCTGACAGCTGATGCAGAATAACGCCATACATACTGAGGGAGAGAAAGAGTAAGAGAAAAGAGAGAGAAAGAGAGAGAGAGAGAGAGAGAGAGAGAGAGAGAGAGAGAGAGAGAGAGAGAGAGAGAGAGAGAGAGAGAGAGAGAAGTTAACTTCGTGCAACGTGAGCTGAGATTTGTGAGAATAAATCATTGTCCTTTCATGACACATCCCAGGCTGCCAAGCCAGAAACGGAGACAGTTTAGAAGAACTCATAGTACTGTCACAGCGTGCATCTGTTTTAACATTTGAAACCTTTACATCTGACATCTTTGCTGTTAAAGGGATCAAAAATGGTATGAATTATTTTCTTCTGAAAAACATAAAAGAAGATATTTAGCAAAAAGTTCTCAGCGTTTTTATACAATTGGAAGTCAATAGCCATCAAAATGGTTTTTGTTACTAACATTCTTCAAAATATCTTCTTTTATGTTCCAGTCATACAGATTTGAAACGACTGACTGACGGACGGATGGATGGCATTAGCAAAAAAAAAAAAAAAAGCATTCAGTTATCCTACTATGGCTAGTGCCCACTTACCTGCCTTTTAGCAATTTATATTCATGAACAAAGCTTACAAGGGCCACTTTTCAGATTATTGTTTTGAGTAGTTCTGTAGCACAAATGGTACCAAATAACACTTTTTGTGCCAAAGTTTAATTCTAAGGGTTAGTTAGAGTAATAGTACTAGTAATAGTGATAGCCATACAATGAAAAAGTATTAGTATTGTTACAAAGTAACAATATTAACTGAAGAGTTTATTTCAGTTCTATTTCAAGATTGATATTTCAATTTAATCAAAGATCGAGGTTGTTTCAATGCCAGACATTGATTGACTCAATGCTCAATCAATGGCTATTGCTATCTGGGTGATCATTTATGAACATATATGACAGATGTGGGAAATATATGGCCTGAATTGTCACAGCCCACAGTGTGTGACCTATATTAAAGGGGACTCCTGTGGGTGCCTGTGCGGGGCAGTAATGATGGATGTCTGTTTGAGCCAAGCAATGAAGCATAACACAATCTATTCTCCTGGATGGCAAAGAAAGAACAGAGCCCTACGCTCGATCTCAAACACCTATACATATACTCGCAGAGACGCACATGCACACACACATCAACCTCCTGGAAAGAGTTTTTCATCCTTGTCCCTTAGTGATATTTCACCTGCCAGAGGCCTGGCTTCTTTATTACCTCTGATAGCTTTCCTGTTCTGTAGCTGATAACCTCACTTCCTGGTTCTTAGTCAATGTCACCTTATTGGGTTTCGTCTCATTTGTCAATGTAGACTTTTCCCCTTGAGTCTATTGGCCTTTGTGGGCATCTGGAGAAATATCTCCAATCTGTCCTTTACTGTAAAAATGGCTGCATAAATGGCTCTTTAACATTTTCCTGCCCTCTCTTATGCTATGATATATCCTAACCCTAACTAACCCTAACCCTAACCCTAACCCTAACTTGGTATGAATTTTAGTTGATGAATTGATAGTCTTTATGTCCAACTAATTATGTAAACAGCCCCCCCAAAAATGTGACCAAAACAACAGTTGATCTTAAACAATGCAATGTAGAATGAAGTAAACACATTTATCTCATCCACTTCGTATATGTGACACTTAATTAAGACATTATACTAACCACAAAGAAGTCTTTAAACACAAGGTGAAGGCTGATGATTTGTAATGGGGTACTAATTAAAAAGATAATTACACATGCATCTGTTGAAATATGGATGCCAGCAGAAGTTCCCTCTAATTAACCTCCCAAGGACACGCAGTTATTAATGCTGCTAAATAAAGTGGAAGTGAGACGGAGAGAGACAGAGACACCTCAACTCGCCTTTCAGTGACTTAGCAAGAGAAAAAAAGCAGGAGAGAAAAATAGAAGGAAAAACGTGTAGCTATTATTAAATGCCTTTGTATTCTTTCTAGAAGATTTATGAAGTGCAGCAGGATTTCCTGTTGTGTAAAGTCAAGACGGCAGAGAATAGAAGAGTGGTCCTAATGGACATGTTCTTTAAATATAGCGAAAAAACACACTCGTGTACACATGTGAGGCCTTAAGTCAAACTCATGGACCACGCGACCAAAGCCCATAGAAACACAGAGTACATTTGTGCACACTGTTCGACTAAATTGCAAAGGCGTTGTGTTAAAAATAGAGACCCAGCTGACAGCCTGAGGGGACAGAATGCACATCTACCAAAACTACTTCTTTTATAGTGCTTTTTTTTGGCTAGGTAAATCCAGTAGAAAAATGTCAGATGGAAAATACATTGCAAAGATGTAATGAAACAAAATAAGAGAGGTCATACAAAATGCATGTTATTTTTTATTTAGTACTATCCTGAATAAGATATTTTACATACAATTTTTTACATATAGTAAAAAATTTGCTGAATTTATTAAAATGGTGTTCAAAAGTGTATGAGCTGTGTGTCGTTCCCTGGATGATCCACGGCTGTGTTTTTGTTTTGTGATGGTTGTTCGCGAGTCCCTTGTTTGTCCTGAGCAGTTAAACTGCCCAACGTTCTTCAGAAAACGTTCTTCAGTTTTACAGCATCTTTTGCATAATTGAAGCCTTCCCAGCAATGACTGTATGATTTTGAGATCCGTCTTTTCACACTGAGGACGATTGAGGAACTCAAACACAACTATTAAAAAAGGTTCAAACATTCACTGATGCTCCAGAAGGAAACACGATGCATTAAGAGCCGGGGGTGAAGATTTTTTGAATTTAAAGATAATTTTTTTTCAATTTGAAGACAATTTTTTTCAATTTTAAGACAAAGTATACTTAATTTGTCTTCCGGGAAACATACAAGTACCTTCTATTGCTTCCGAAGGGCAGTACAGGCCAGGGTTTGTACAGATACTGTAAAATGAAATTCCAGGACTTTCAAGGACTTTTCAAGCACTACGTTTTTGGGACTACAATCAGAGATCTCCCTTATCAAACAATATCTTTATTATCTTTCAAAATCTAAAAAGGTAATTAGATAAATAAAACTAAACTAATAAAACAAAATGGTACAAATAAAGTGCAGCACATGCAATGACTGTGGTAACTTAAACCATTGAGATATACTACTGTATTTCATATTTAGTTTAATGGAAATTAAAAAAGTTTAATAGGTAAGAAATGTGTTTATGCTTTATGTTTAATGATTAACTTATAAAGTTATAGCAGATCAGAACACACACACATAATATTCCTGTTGTCGCTGCCTAGCTTTGTCGCGTTAACATTCCAGGTGAAGCTAATGAGGAAATTACGTGGTCTTTCATTGCTCCCTTCGCCAAGTGCGTGTCCTGTGTGAACGGCTCTTCACACAAGAGCACTTCGGTTAGATTTGCTCTCTGCCTTTGTTTAAATAACCTACATAATTTGGGAGAGAGGAGCTGATATCCAGTGTTTAATGTTAGGGGGTCCATTTATATCTGTCTGGCCTATCAGTTAAACACATGCAGGGTGTTCTTTGAATGAATGATGAGAACAAGCTGAGCTGTAGCACAATTTCGCTGTCGTAAGGCTTTTTGAGTCATCATATTTGTATACAGGCAATGATCCAGCAAACCAGAAAAAGACATTTTCCCATTTTCCTTTGATTTTATACATTACTTCTTAACTTAAGAAACAAAACTTCTGTCATTATTTACTCACCTTCATGATGTTCTAAACCTGTATGACTTTCTTTCTTCTGTGGAACTCGTGAGGGAATGTTCTGCTCTTTTCCACATATGGTGACCAGGGGCTGCAAGCTGCAAAATGGATGAAAAAAGTACCATAAAAAAAATAATTAAATTATGCGCTATATTTGAAGTCTGAAGCCATACAACAGCTGTGTGTGAAGGCTGATTTTCAGCATCGTTACTGCAGTCTTCAGTGTCCTTGATCCTTCACAAATCATTCTGATATGCTGATTTGGTGCTCAATAAACATTTCTTATTATTATCACAATTGAAAAAAGTTAGACTATAATATTTTTATACTTTAATTAGGGCCTGAGCACTGATGGTGTGACTGTGAGGCCCATTTTTGAGGGCCTTAACATGCTCAAATTCATGCATACGCGTCAGGAGTGGTAAATATTTACATCTGATAAGGGTTACAGAATTAGATGTGGCAAAATGGCTCGATAGCGGCACCTACAAAATTTCAATTAAGCGCTATTCACGGTACGTTTCACATACAAGTATGAAATTCGGTAGACACATGTAACAGCCCAATACATACAAAAAAGTCCATGGCAGCAAAATCTGAAAACCCAACAGGAAGTGAGATATTTTGAATTTTCTCTGCAAAACTTTTGCAGTTTTTGCCATTCCCAGACATTGTACTTTAACAAACTCCTCTTAGAGATTTTATCAGATAAACATCATATTTGGCCAGTCTAATCTAAAGGCCTTAGCAATGTTAAATTGTGAAGATCTTGAGTTTTCCCTGAAGGCCGTGTCCGTGATGACCTGACAAAATTTGATGTTTCACCATGAAACATGAAGTTGTTTTAACTCGGGCATACAATGTCTGATCTGCCCCAAACTTCACATATTTTATTAGCATCCTCGTCTGAAGACATCTAAATGCCAATATTCAGTTACAGTCATTAGACCACCTGCTGGCAACACACTCTCAGAAAAAAGGTACAGTGCTGTCACTGGGGCGGTACCCTAAGGTACAAAAGTGAAAAGGTACATCTTTGTACCTTACTCACCCCTAAATGATACATATCAGTACTTTAAGAGTGCGTATTAGTACCTTTTCGGTTTTGTACTTTAGGGTACCGCCCCAGTGACAGCAATGTACCTTTTTTTCTGACAGTGTAGGAAATGGCATATTTTACACTGTGATTTACTCCCTGAAACATATTTAAATATGCCATGAAATACAAAACATGCTAGAAACACGTTAAGTAATGCAACACCTGACTAAGTGCTAACGTATGCGATTAATGCCACGAAACATGAAGGTGTTGTAACTCAGGCATACATGTCCGATTTGCCCCAGGCTTCACGTTTGATAATAGTCCTGACCCGAAGACATCTACATGACAATATTCAGTTATAGTAATAGTGCCACCCACTGGCAACCGGAAGTGAGGTGTTTAACACTGTGATGCACTACTAGCAACATACTAAAATATGCAATTGAGTACTAAACATGCTAGAAACATTCTTAAAGCATGCTATTATCGTCATGAAACAGGAAGTTGTTATAACTCAAGCATGCAATGTCCAATCTACCTCAAACTTCACATGTTTGAAAAGTGTCCTGGCCTGAAGACATCTGCATGCCAAAATTTAGTTATAGTCATAGCGCCACCAGCTGGTATCAGGAAGTGTGGCGAATACAAATGACTGACGCAGTCCTCCTATTTTTATATACTTTTAAATGCATATTGCCCACCGTGCTCTGTTTTTCTACACTGTAAAACAATATTTAAAAAGTAAGTTAGCTGGTTGCCTTAAAATTTTTAGTTCATTGAAATTAAACATTTGAGTTAATACAATGAACATTTTTGAGAATTGACATCACCCTTTATTCAAATAGTATTAAAAGATTTTGTAAGCATATTGCGTAATTGTGTTTTATCTGTTATAATGCAGTGAAACATGCCAAATTGTGCTATTTTCATGATTTATCACAACATTTTTTATTTATTTATGTGGTTCAGATACAATATTTTGAGTTTCTATTTATTAAACCCATTTCCTTCATTGTATTAACTCAAATTTTTCATTTCAATGAACTCAACATTTTAAGGCAACCAGGTTACTTACTTGTTTAAGTTAAATCAACAATCTTTTTTTACAGTGTAAAGCCAGCTGGGTGGCATGGCACGGGTGTGAGGGCACTTTCATCGGTGCTTGCAGCTTTAATTTAAATGATATTTTTCCAGGATTATTTAATGAAAAGAAAATCTAAAAGAACAGCATTTATTTATTTATTTTTTGTAATTATGTACAAGTCTTTACTTGCACATTTCATGAATTTTATGGAAGCTTGTTTCCGCCACAGAATAAAACATTTTAAAAGATAATTGCGACTTTTTATCTCACAATTTTGAGTTTACATCTCGCAATTTTGACTCTTTTGAGATTATAAAGTTATAAGTCAGAACTGCGAGTTATAAAGTCCAGTTCTGAGGGGAAGAGTTTATATCTCACAATTCTGACCTTATAACTCATAATTGCAACTTTATATCATGCAATTCTGAGGAAAACAAATCAGAATTGAGAGATAAAAAGTCGCAATTACCTTTTTTATTGTTGTATTCTGTGGCGGAAACAAGCTTCCATAGAATTTAATTAATCCTTGCTAAAGAAAAGTATTGTTTTTCAAAAATTAAAATTAATCTCACCAACCCAAACTTTTGAACGGTAATGTACATACGTAACGTATTTTAAAATGTTTCCATTCACATTAGCTTTCAAATCTCAGTCTTTCAATTGAACATATTCAAACATGCTGAGTTACAAGACATGAAAGTAACATTTTCAATGTTTTTTGAGACATTTATTTATTTTATTTCAGACAGAGTTGAGCTTTCACTGTTACATTTCCCATTGCCTTCAGAACCAAAAGCACACATATAAATATTTTATCAGTGCTCTTTGCTCAAGTGAATAGTCAGCACTATTCTCAGTTCTTCAAGCCTTAAATTTTCACGAAACAACCACATAGATTTACGACGACTGTATGCTTTCTCAGCATGCTAATATTTTATGTCATATCTAATATTAATGAGTGGCAACAGATACTGCTGTTTACCATGCATCTCTCAAACAGCTGTCCAATGTCTCTCGTCATTAGAATTCAAATGAGCACATCTTTATCTGAATCATAGCGTTAGTGGGTTAGAAGTGCGTGAACAGCACAGACAGAGCAGTCGTGCTGTTGTTGGGTGATGTAACACGGTTTGGCAGTCGTGTTTGATGACAAACAGAAGCCCTCAGATGCACTTAAATAGCTGTGCAGTTGGGGATATGAATATTATATGTTGTGATGTTTTGTGATGCGCTGCTCACGCTGCCTTGTTGGAGAAATATGATAGCGGAGACATACGAGTCCCCTGCGTTGAAAAATCAATGCCATTATCTTTTTTAGCAAATGCTAATGATGTTAAAGGCCTAGCAGTTCACAGTTAAAATATTATAAAACTCAGTATAGCACAGTTACAACTGGAGAACACTGGCTATTTTGTAAGTGTCATTTTAACTGATTTTAAAGCTGCTGTCCATAACTTTTTTGTGTTAAAAAAATATATAATGACAATGAACAACATGAATCCATTTTCTGCAGTCCGTAACTGCAAAAAGTTACAGACTGCAGCTTTAAATCATTGTTATTTAAAAAGTGCTTTATCTCAGTAGGCTTGAGAGTAAAACTTTGTTTCAAAGTAGCTTCCCAAACACAAATGTCTTGTATTTCTGCTTTCATATTTGTTTAATGTATAATTATTCTAAAAAGCCATAAAATAGCCTATAATACAGTTTAAATAAAGATGTGGAAGGTAGCTTTTTGTCATCTCAAAAAAAAAAACGAAAAAAAACGGAAAAAAAACCTGAATACACCTCTTAAGGCATTTATGTAAAATGTATTATAAAGATATCATAATGTATATTATAATTAATTATATCATTGCATAAATTACTGTAACCAGAGTTAAAATGTACTATAATATTTGCAGATTCCTTGTCTAAAATTGGCTGTTTGTCATGTGTTGTAATGCTTTATTATAAAGGTGTAACAATGAATATATTGTAATATATAATATAATAATATATGAAGTATTATAATGTATTATAGATGTAGTTACAATTATTCATGAGAATATACAATGCATTATAAGATGCATTACAAGGCATAATTAATGCATTAAGAATACTTTTATAATGCATTATATATAAACCCGATTCCAAAAAGGTTGGGACACTGTACAAATTGTGAATAAAAAAGGAATGCAATAATTTACAAATCTCATAAACTTATATTTTATTCACAATAGAATATAGATAACATATCAAATGTTGAAAGTGAGACATTTTGAAATGTCATGCCAAATATTGGCTCATTTTGGATTTCATGAGAGCTACACATTCCAAAAAAGTTGGGACAGGTAGCAATAAGAGGCCGGAAAAGTTAAATGTACACATAAGGAACAGCTGGAAGACCAATTTGCAACTTATTAGGTCAATTGGCAACATGACTGGGTATAAAAAGAGCCTCTCAGAGTGGCAGTGTCTCTCAGAAGTCAAGATGGCAGAGGATCACCAATTCCCCCAATGCTGCGGCCAAAAATACTGGAGCAATATCAGAAAGGAGTTTCTCAGAGAAAAACTGCAAAGAGTTTGAAGTTATCATCATCTACAGTGCATGATATCATCCAAAGATTCAGAGAATCTGGAACAATCTCTGTGCGTAAGGGTCAAGGGTCAAGGAAAACCATACTGGATACCCGTGATCTTCGGGCCCTTAGACGGCACTGCATCACATACAGGAATGCTACTGTAATGGAAATCACAACATGGGCTCAGGAATACTTCCAGAAAACATTGTCGGTGAACACAATCCACCGTGCTATTCGCTGTTGCCGGTTAAAACTCTTAGGGGTCAAAAAAGAAGCCATATCTAAACATGATCCAGAAGCGCAGGCGTTTTCTCTGGGCCAAGGCTCATTTAAAATGGACTGTGGCAAAGTGGAAAACTGTTCTGTGGTCAGACGAATCAAAATTTGAAGTTCTTTTTGGAAAACTGGGACGCCATGTCATCCGGACTAAAGAGGACAAGGACAACCCAAGTTGTTCTCAGCGCTCAGTTCAGAAGCCTGCATCTCTGATGGTATGGGGTTGCATGAGTGCGTGTGGCATGGGCAGCTTACACATCTGGAAAGGCACCATCAATGCTGAAAGGTATATCCAAGTTCTAGAACAACATATGCTCCCATCCAGATGTCGTCTCTTTCAGGGAAGACCTTGCATTTTCCAACATGACAATGCCAGACCACATACTGCATCAATTACAACATCATGGCTGCGTAGAAGAAGGATCCGGGTACTGAAATGGCCAGCCTGCAGTCCAGATCTTTCACCCATAGAAAACATTTGGCGCATCATAAAGAGGAAGATGCAACAAAGAAGACCTAAGACAGTTGAGCAACTAGAAGCCTGTATTAGACAAGAATGGGACAATATTCCTATTCCTAAACTTGAGCAACTTGTCTCCTCAGTCTCCAGACGTTTGCAGACTGTTATAAAAAGAAGAGGGGATGCCACACAGTGGGAAACATGGCCTTGTCCCAACTTTTTTGAGATGTGTTGATGCCATGAAATTTAAAATCAACTTATTTTTCCCTTAAGATGATACATTTGCTCAGTTTAAACATTTGATATGTCATCTATGTTGTATTCTGAATAAATATTGAAATAATTGCATTCTGTTTTTATTCACAATTTGTAGTGTCCCAACTTTTTTGGAATCGGGTTTGTATAAAGGCTTTAAAGGCTTTATTTTATTTGAATATGTTCCTTGAGGGTCATAAAGTGTTGTTAATAACTTTGTTAATAAAGGTTTTTGCACAAAAAACAAATATACAGTATATGTGGAAAACCCTCTGTCTGAAATGATCGGCTTTAAGGGGCAGTTCCTTTAAGGCTTGTCAGTAAATGTCCACTGTTATGATTGGCTAATGCCATTGCATAGGAAACAGTATCAATGCCCACTCACTATTGCATGTGAGTAAGGGTTTTGAAAACATTATCCATATAAAAACATAATTTACAGACATGAAATCATTTACTTGCAATGTAGCCGCCATCAGATCCAAAACGGCTGACTGCTTCATCTGTCAACAAAAGTTTCTTTGCGAACATTACACTGTGCCTCACTTACAAAACAATCTGCAGTCAAATTCCCTAAACAAACATTTAATCCTCCGGTGTGATCCAGGATGCCATTAAAAAAACATCCACTTGTTCCTGACACTGGCATCCTTTTGAAGTCTCTACAGAAATGAGCAAATGAGATGTTTAAACAGGACGTGTCAAAGCGAACATTCCTTTACGCTTCTATCATCTCTTCCATTTGTCCCCTTGTCGACAGACTCAAGTGTGTGGAGTAAAGTAAATGCGCATCTGTATACTGTATCCAGTGTAGACAGCTTCAGTGATTATAATGGGTTCTATTTGCTTTTGCGATGCTCACATACAGTGTAGGCAAGTGTCAGCCGATAAAGGGAGCGTAGCATCAGTTCCGGTGTCGAACGCAGAAGTGCAGAGGATAGAGCAAAACAAAACTCGGTTCTCGCGAGAACTAGCATATTCTCACCGGAGAATCTTACGTCATACGCTGAAACGCCAGTCTCTTGTGAATACGAAGTTAGAGATTACAGTTTGTAAAGTTTTAAACATGGATATTTTTATTACACAATCGCATCGCTTCAGAAGGCCTTTATTAACTCCCGGAGCCATGTGGATTACTTTTATAATGACAGATGCACTTTTATGGACTTCAAAACAGAAACAGCCATTCACTGCCATTATAAAGCTTTGAAGAGCCAGGATTCTTAATATAACTCCGATTGTATTCGTCTGAAAGAAGAAAGTCATATACACCTAGGATGACTTGAGGGTGAGTAAATCACGGGCTAATTTTCATTTTTGGGTGAACTATCCCTTTAAGTGACTGAATGCCACTATGCCACACTGAATCTATTTCGTAGATCTCTTGCTCTGCCCGTGTTGTGTATCATCACGAATCCCAAAATATCCAAACAAGCCATTTTTGGAGCTTGATTAAATAAATTCTTTGTTTATAATAAGAATGACGTTTTAAGCGCTAAAACTTGCAGGAAATTTTAATAGTACAAAGACCTCTTATATATCAAAAGATCAAATAAATTTGATTTCTCATGTCATGAACCCTGTAAGTAAAGTGTTACAAAGTATTCTTCTCAAATAATTGTCAATAAACAGGCTCAATTCATTACATCTCACCCAATTCAGTGTGACATGTCACATGTAAACATATTTTTTAAATGAACTGAATCTTTTTTCATAGACAATAACAACATACAGAATGTATCCAGAAATTGACTCCCAAAAATAAACTGAGAAATGTACTGGCATACAAGCACTGGCTTCCCCTACAATTTAAGGAAATAAAGAGCTTCAAATTTGCTTTTTGCTCCAAAGGAACCTGGTTACACATTTCAAAGGCAGCCTGTCCTTCTCCGGCATGGAGGAATCTTCACTGCTCTCTCACTATTGTCCACACCTGCACGTGGGCAGCGGGACACTGTCATTAACCACGCACGTCTGCATGACGTCTAGCTGAAGCTACTGGGGCTCGCACTAATTGAGTGGAGAATTCCTCCTCACGAGGCGTTAATGAAAGGTTTTCACTTGAATGACCGCACACATCACAGCAGCTCAAGCACAAGCTACTAATGAGAGGGGTGAGAATATATTCTGTTACAAATGTGCATTTATCATACAGCATGTTGTCTTTTTCAGATTTTAATCTGCTGGCCAACTTGCCTTAGTTGCTCAGATTTATACTTGCCCATTTACATGTCAACATTCAGAGCACTTCTAATGATGTTTGATCACATCATTAGAAGTGTGAACAATTTTGAGCCGGTGTGGTGTAAACGATGACAACAGTGTTGTAGTTGTGTTTGACTTTTGCCTCTTGTGTTTTGCAACACAAGCGCATCACAGTGCGGTTTTAATGATGTTTTTACTACCTTTCTGGGCCTTGAAAGTGTTAATTAAATAGCTGTCTATGGAGAGGCCAGAAAGCTCTACGATTTTATCAAACAGATCTTCATTTGTGTTCCAAAAATGAAGGTCTTACGGGTTTGGAACGACATGAGGGTGAGTAATTAATGACAGAATTTTCCTTTTTGGGTGAACTTTCCCTTTAAGGTTTTGCAGAATGAGTTATTTATTCGACTAATGGGTTTAGGCCAAGTCCCCACAAGTCCCACGGGGAATGATTTCACTAAACATTAAACACTATTAAACATTAAACACTAAAGATTGTATTGTACAAAAAAAAAAACAACAAACGAATTATAGGCTACTAGATGTTTTACACAATCTAAACCAATGATATTCAAACAACGGACTGCGGTCCACATCCAGACCCCGGAATGTTACCTTCTGGACCACATGACAGAATGGAAGCACCATTTTCCTGTTTCTAGTTAAAGTGAGCAGAGAGTCAAAACAGCGGCACAGATCACACCACAAGCACTCAGGATAGTTTGTGGTAATGATATTTCAGTCCTAAATCCTCGAATAGTTTTTTCTAAAGCGCTTCATTCAAGCCCTTTCAGCTCCGTGCATGTTCTCTCCAGACACGCGCCACATTAACAGAGTTCAACGCTCAAATGCAACCCCCCGATGTTATTGTCCATCGCGATGTTTCACTGTAGACACAACCCTAACAATATAATATAATATAATATATAAGCACATTCAACATTCTTTTTTGAATCAGTAATAATGTGCAACATGAGTCATCAAAATACCCATTAGAATCTATGGAAATAATGTTAATGATCATTTCAAATATGTAAAGTAGATGCAGTGTGGCTTTCACTGACTTCAATTGCACTACTAGACCAACAAATAGGGAGATCAGACAGACAGTTTGCCTGGAGGCTGATGGCTCTCCCATAAGAGAGAGATGAGAAGCTTTACAAAGAGAGAGATGGGACTCTGACTAGCTTAAAAGGGATTTAAAGATTTATCGCAAAGTGCCACAGGAGGATATTCCCCTCGAAAGCTCACCTGATATCAACCTTCCTGCATCCCCTTGCAACACAAGCGGTACAGAAGTAATTCAACTAGCTAATTATCCCAGCTTTAAAAGCAGCAATATAATAGTACTCATGCAGTCCATATATGGCACAAAACATACACTTCACCTCTAAGTGAACCGGATCACGAACCAGATGATTCGCAATCACTTCAAGCAACACCTTTATATATGAATCATGGCAATTTATGAAACATATCTGTGTTCTTTCATCTAAGAGCCATATGTTGAGTTCATCGGGCAGATCGCAGACCCAAGAGAGATACCACAGAGATAGAGAAAGGACATGTGAGAAGCTGTCAGAGCGAGAGATGACTTCAGGCAACAGATGCCCAATTACCATATTTACATAATTATGGTGATGTGGTTGGATCTGAATGAAGTTGTAAGAGCACAGCTGTTGTTGTCCAGCTCAGGCATAGCTCAGCAGAGGAGCAGGCTGAATATTTATGTGACATTTCATGATATTTCAATTGCGTGGTGCTTATCACAGTCAAATGCAGTGGAGACCAAATTCACAAGCTTGATTACCATCTGCACCAAGGTTTGATGGCAATATAATATGTTTAACAAAATATCATGGCAAAACCATGAAAGCGTTTCACAGCTTTTAGAGAATGTTTGCTGACAATTAAATAACACAATTTAGATGCATCTCTTCTATTTTGTAATAAGGGACCTACAGTAGGTAACCCTTTATTTCGATTGTCCACTTTAGACATTCCAATAACTATAAGTAAATTTGCAACAACATGTAACTCATTAGAGGATTAGTAGATTGTAGTAGACTGTTAGTAATAGACTTTTAGGGGTAAAGGTTAGGTGTTAAGGCCCCAATATGCTCACAGCAAAGTTGCTATTTTGAGGCAACTGAAAACAAATGCGCCATTGACCAACAAAAACCTGGTCTAAAGTCAATAGCGCAGTATTTTTTGTGTGCTCTAAGCAAAAAAAGGGCCCAATGACAACCGATTTTTAACATTATAATCCTATGAACGCACACACTAGATGATTCAGCCACGTGTACACTCTGCTTATTACACACACAGGGACGTATAACAGCATACAATCATTTTAAAACATTAACAATAAAAGGATTCCTCTGCCGAGAAGCGTTCAGTCTATCCGCTCGCAAATTCCGGCATGCAAATAGTGAATCTGCCATGATGCAAGCGCAACTGGCTTTCGAAGGGAATGTGAGATGTCTGATTGGTTTATTGGATGTTACGCACAAAACACACCCATGTTTCATTAAGAGACCAGGTACAACCCTTTTTGACCATGTGCCTGGTGCGGCGACCGTTTTTTTAATTATAATCCTATGATTTCACAGTGACACGAGATCTCACAGAGACTCGCAAGATCAAACGCGAGTTAAGAAAAACAAATGGAGGACAATCGATGTTGTCAGCTGGCTCTCCTGGAGTGCATTCTGTTTGCAGTGAAAAAAAAAGTAGAAAAATAAGAATAAGGGTGATCTTTTTTTCAATACTCCACTTTCGTGGCATGTTTGATGCTCGCTCTCGTTGGCTATTGCGTGTGTCACATCAGAGGCAGCCCGATCAAGAGCCGTAAATATCAAACAGGTTTTGATATATACGATTTGGGATCGTGGAGGCTCTGACACGATCGGGAGCAGTGAAATAATCTTAATGACATCACATAATTGATGATTTTTTGGATAAAAAGCCGTTTACGACAAGCCTCGAATTGAGCCACACCCCCCCGATCGCAAATCGGGCTCAAAATCGGGCTTAAAATCTTTAAGTATGTGGCCAGCCTTTGTTGACATGTGGTTGCAAAGTTACTTATAGTTACAATGTCTAATGTGGACCATTGAAATAAAGTGTTACTAGGATCTATATATTGAGTCTTGAGATGGGACTCAAGGAAACTGTTTTTTGAACAGGAAAATTTTTAATCTTTTTCATTCTGAATTATGCATGGTGAAATTAGACAGGGCGCACAGACTTGAACAACCACCAAAAATAACCAACATCATCTTAGAAATCTGCATGGGACAAACTTAAAGCACTAAAAAGTCTTAAATACGCATTCACTGGAAGTAATCAGAAGATGAAATGAATGAGACACAAACCTCTCTGGAATTTTCCTACTATAAAATACTTTGCTCTCTGCTTCCCCTTTGAAGACAGCTTCTGCTCTAATAACTTCGTCTACAGGCCTGCTGTTCACAGGCTTTGCGCGGTCCTAGCTAGCTCTCGGCCTGAGCCTTTTCAACTTTCAGATAAATTATTCAGACAGATAGCCTATAAATACCATTCTCTTTTAATGAAATATCCTGGTGAAGCACCGCAGTATGATGTAGCAAACGTAGTCTTCCTGACTTCCACACCCATCAATCTAAATGTCTATAAGAAACATATGAGTTACACAAAATCTTTCGCATTATCAAGATCACAAAAAAGTCCTTTTTATTTAGTTTTTTTGAAAGAAATTCATACACTGTAACACACGTTTCAACACGTTTGGGTCAAATATGGACAAATCCAACCGTTGGTGTAAAAATTCAAATTTCATGCATTCTGACTTATTTACACTGTTAAAGAGTTGGATTCTCATTCTAAACATGGCCAAAAAAATGTATGTAGGACGGAGTACAAACCCGATTCCAAAAAAGTTGGGACACTGTACAAACTGTGAATAAAAACAGAATGCAATGATGTGGAAGTTTCCAATTTCAATATTTTATTCAGAATACAACATAGATGACATATCAAATGTTTAAACTGAGAAAATGTATAATTTTAAGAGAAAAAAAAATTTATTTTAAATTTCATGGCATCAACACATCTCAAAAAAGTTGGGACAAGGCCATGTTTCCCACTGTGTGGCATCCCCCTCTTCTTTTTATAACAGTCTGCAAACGTCTGGGGACTGAGGAGACAAGTTGCTCAAGTTTAGGAATAGGAATGTTGTCCCATTCTTGTCTAATACAGGCTTCTAGTTGCTCAACTGTCTTAGGTAAATAGGTGTTTTTCTCTGAGAAACTCCTTTCTGATATTGCTCCACTATTTTTGGCCGCAGCATTGGGGGAATTGGTGATCCTCTGCCATCTTGACTTCTGAGAGACACTGCCACTCCGAGAGGCTCTTTATATACCCAGTCATGTTGCCAATTGACCTAATAAGTTGCAAATTGGTCCTCCAGCTGTTCCTTATGTGTACATTGAACTTTTCCGGCCTCTTATTGCTACCTGTCCCAACTTTTTTGGAATGTGTAGCTCTCATGAAATCCAAAATGAGCCAATATTTGGCATGACATTTCAAAATGTCTCACTTTCAACATTTGATATGTTATCTATATTCTATTGTGAATAAAATATAAGTTTATGAGATTTGTAAATTATTGCATTAATAATTCACAATTTTTACAGTGTCCCAACTTTTTTGGAATCGGGTTTGTATTTCTGTACCCAATACACTCCCTCAGGATTCGAATACGTTTCGGAACGTTTTTTTTGAGTATGGCCCTGTATGACTTTATAAAGGGCGGAATCGCTTGTATGGGCACTTCTCCTGGATGAGCGTGTGTGCACATCAATCAGAGCGAGAGCAAGCTTTAGCACGCCCAAAGCTTTGTTCGGGTTACAGAAGCCAATATATATCGGATGAACGAAATAAAAATTCTATAATTTCATATTATGCTCTATCGTTTATTTCGTGGTGTCACAAAATACATTGTTTACGGCAGCACTTTTTCATCATTTGGATGACTGCAATCTTACACTCCACCACGAGGATGCTAGCCTGGATGCCAGCCGAACTTAGCCCCGCCCACAACATTTGAGGTCGGGAAGTTCGGTCTGGACTTGATACGTTGTGGAGCAACTATGCTTGAACCAGAGCTGTTCGGACATTGCCGGGGTGGGCTTTATACGATGATGGACAGATGATCAACAGTAACGTAATCATCCACGTCACCAAAGAGCGCTTGGGTTGAATTAGTTTACTACGGAGAACTTGTTCGTATATATGCATTCACCTTTACTATTTCTCTCAAAAATGATGTTCATGTTGGTAAGTACTCCGTGTATTGTGTTCGTGTGTCACGATATATATATATTTTTTAATCTATGGTCACAATGCATCAGCGCAGTAGCTCAATATAATCATACACATCTGATGATCCAAAATCGCTTTAACGTCCAAACTGACAAGCCTTTAAACACAAACAATTGACACTTTTGTGAGGACGCTGTCTTCGTGTGTTGACTGTGTTTGAGTTCACCTCCGTGTGGCTTCAATGCCACCGAATAGACGGGGCGGAGTCACGTGACTACTGTAGTGGTTTTAAAGGGGAAAGTATTAACAGGATTAAAAACCTAGAGGTTCTGAATTTCGGTTTCGATTACTTTTCGATTAATTGTCCAGCCCTACGTCAGGTACTAAAAATAAACTAGAGAGTAATAAACATTAGAGCAGGCTTTTGCCCGTGGCACTACATAAAACAGAGACTGAAATAGTTTTCAAGGAGTCAAATGTCTCATTCATCACGACTTTCGTTATTGGATGAATCAGCATTTGTGAATCAATCTTTTAAATGAATGATTCAATGACAAACACTTCTACATAAATTCATATCTTCTTCACATATGAAGTATTTCATTCACTTTTGAGTATATACTTTAAAATGTAAAAAAATTTAAAAAAAACTTTCCATGTGGTCAATATATATATATATATATATATATAAACTATTAATTGATTGAATTTACAGAAAAGGTACTATATCGTGATATATATATATCGTTATCGGGATATGAGATGACTTATCGTGATACCAGATTTTTGGTCATATCGCCCAGCCCTATTCACCTTATTCCGCCCCGCCCACTTTTAATACTTTGCTCTTCTGCATTTTGTCATCCAACTTCCGTTAAACTGACGCGCGCACATCTGGTAGCTAGTTCAGTAGTTAGAAGATTGTTTATACCTAACCATAACTTTAGCGAAAGGACAAATAACATTAATGCCATAAATGATTTTAATTGAGAGCACGGCGAAAACATCATACAATGATCAGATGGTCTCATATTGTCCTTTCCATCATCAGTGTTAACGTGGGTAGACGATATAAAGAAGTGGCCAGAGGTAACCTATGGGGACATATTTAACTACTTCGTCCTGTCAGAAGGAGTTGATGAAGCAGCAATGAAATAAGTATATAAAATAAGAAAATATAAATATTAAATGTTATGGCACCTCCTAACTGAGCATATATTATACGTGACATATTTGCTTTCTGTAATCATCTATTCTACCATTACGACAAGCAACTAGCTTAGGTCTCTCTCAGATGGAAGCAGAAGTCCCTCTCAGCCGGAAGTATGATGACAAAATGAATGCAATGGCGTCACCCTTGTTGTTATGAAAATAAGGTGAATAATGTATGTATACAACAGGAATGTATAGTGAATCGAAAGTTATACAGGGATAATGTCATGATGTATTTTGTTTGTGTGTGTGCACTCGTGTCTCTTTAGCTCTACCCACTGCATGCCTGCATGATCTCGGCTGTTTTCAGGAAGAATCGGTACAGCGTATCTGTCTTTTATAAATATGATAAAACTATAGACTCTTCAGTGATATGAGGGATGCAATAGTACTCTATACGTACTCAAGATTAGCATGAGACTGGCAGAAACTGTGTGTGTGTGCTATGTACCCTTTAAAGCAACTGTTGGATTTGTCCATATTTGACCCAAACATGGGTTGAAACAACCCAGCATATTTTAGAGTGTACTTATTCAGCAAGGATGCATTGCATTTATAATGTTACAAAAGAGTTCTATTCCAAAAAAATGTTGTTCTTTTGAAATTTCTAATTATCAAAGAATCCTGGAATATGTATCACGGTTTCACAAATATTAAGCTATAAAGAAGCACGACTGTATTCAACGCTGATATGATAATAAGAACAAATTCTTGATATTAGAATGACTTCTGAATAATGGCTGCTGAAAATTTAGCTTTGCCATCACAGGAATAAATTACATTTTAAAACATTAAAGTAGAAAACAGTTATTTTAAGTAATAATATTTCAGCATTACTGTAAATACTGTATTTTTTATCAAATAAATGCAGCCTTGGTGAGCATTAAAAACATTTTTTACCGACCCCCATTTTTAATGGTATTTTATGTGTGTTATGTGTTTTAAGTGTGAGTTAAAGAAACAGTTCTCTTTACAAAAATGTGTGTATTTATGATTTACTCAACCTGATGTCAGTCCAACCGATATAATTTAATTTTTCAGAGATCTTTGGAACTCTATGTGAAATCAAATGGTGTTTAGAATTAATGACAATTTGACACAAAATTGTTCCATTTTAATGTGTGTGACATGCCTTGAGGTGGAAAGTTTTGTGCAAATAAGATTTGAGAGCTGCTGTGAAAGATTATAAGCATATAAAAGTGAAATTTTATGCATAGCTCATGGGTCTTATGGACTACTTTTACAGTATTTTACCTTTTTGGAGATACTTTCATTGTATGTAAAAATAAATAAATAAATAAAAGGAAGCCTGGACATTCCACAAAACATCTCCTTTTGTGCTCCACGGAAGAAAAAAAATCATGAGTTCAAGACACCATATGGGTGAGTAAATGTAGATGTAATATGTAATACAGATAGTTAAAGGCTTCAAAGTGAAATAAAAATAGTAGGTGTATTGTAACTATGAGTCTGGAATTATGAGCAAACTTCTCTTTGCATTCCAGAGAAAAAGAAAACATTTGTTTAGACTTCTGCATGTCCTTAAAACAGTGCCGCCACCTACAGACTTGCCACAATTCGAGCATATTCAGAGCAATGCCAAAATCACTAATCTGCATTTATGTGCATACGGCACTATTACTATGCTGACTATACTGTATATTCAAATGCAGCGCTGCTATATTCTAAAGTAGCAAAAACAAATCACTATAAAAGCACATGACAACAAAAAGTGACAGTTTTTGGCCATCTTACATACTAAAGCAGCATGAGGCATTAATTAACATGTGGTAAGACATCTGCCATGCTCCTAATGATCTCCTGAGTGCAACATCTTTCCAGCTAAGCCTCAAAGTCTATTAAATCTCCTTAGCATGATGGAGTCTGTCTAGAAAATAAATATGTAAATGTGAGCTCCAGTGAGGATAGACACACTTCGGTTTTCATGGCTGAGGGCGGACGAAGAGTGACAAAGAAAAGCAGCCTGTGGTATCTCAAATGTAGTAGATAGACAGAGGACTGTCAAATATGATGATGACGATGAAAATGAATGAAATGGAGCTGTAAGTGTCACAAATTGGCACGCCAACACCAAGTGTCACAAGCAATCACGTCATCTCGCGTTCTTCTTCAATGAACGACACAATCAGTTATGATTGTTGATTGAGAGGTAATGAAGCGAGATTGTGACTATTGTCTCACTTTTTCACAAGACAACACACACACATTTGTTCTTCTCTCATGGTCGGAACTTCCTATTGACTTCTACTATTTTTATACTGAGCAAATTATATTTCCTATCTCCTATTTAGTACATATAAGATGATTTTCCTGTGGGTACCATTAATTATGGTCTTATTATTCTTGCTGGGACATTTGGTCCCTACAATGTAGGGCAAAACCTGACCCACAAAACTACACAGAGAAAAAAACTGAAATCAGATATAGGAAATATGACCACTAGATGGCAGAGAAATACCATTGAAAAATCAGCCACATGGCCTCTGTGAAGGTCTTTTGAAATATCGTGTCGCCTCAGCTCATTCTAGGATAAAATTTAAAAGAATAACATATACAAAAAAAGCATACAATTTAGAAATGTCAAATGATAAACAACAATAACCAAGACAAGGACTTTTGTTTTTCTAGATTTCCAACATTCTGGGAAGTTATACGAGCTATAAAATGTATACAAGCTAATCAAAAT
This sequence comes from Paracanthobrama guichenoti, assembly GCA_018749465.1. Taxonomy (NCBI): domain Eukaryota; kingdom Metazoa; phylum Chordata; class Actinopteri; order Cypriniformes; family Gobionidae; genus Paracanthobrama; species Paracanthobrama guichenoti. The sequence continues at coordinate 28,634,861 of CM031948.1, forward strand.
AGAGCCTATCAAATACAGTTAAAAAGGCTACTGATAAAAAAATAAAACGTAATCCGTTTTATCCATAAATTGCAATAATGCTAGGGTATTACCTTGTGTTACCTACCTTGTTTTATCGACGAAAGCAACGGGAGTGTCCTAAACGGTTAAAAACCTTTATATATACAATTAAACCCTTATATTTAAATGTCGTTATCTGTCACTATTGGGATTGACATTCAGTTACTCCTTCAAAAGACGGTTAATACGGTCATTTTGGGACTGTTCTCAGTCCCAGACTGACAGCTTGCCATCAGGACTTATTGGTCTGCACTTACAGATTCTGCGCCATTCAATCGTTTCCAAACAGGTTTCCCTCTCGTCTACCTGGACTGTTCTGTTCACATCTGCAGTAGCTCTTCCCAAGATTAGATCCGCTTTCGAGATTTCTGATTGGCTAACACTCGCGGGCAGACACTTTGAGGCCTGGAGCTTTGACCTGGCTGTCACAGAAACAAGAGTTACTTCTTAATTTAATTACAAAAAACGTCTTTACCCCATACTTACTGTTCAGCTCCATTCATTAGCATTAATTCTGACCATCAGAATTCTAGACCAGTTTTCCAAATAAAGTCCATATTCTAACAGTAAGGGTTTTGTTAAAAAAAAAGAAAAAAAGAAAAGTAAATGCTTCACAGCTGTTGGAAAATTGGTGTGCAATCAGCATTTTGCATATTCTTTTCTGATGCTCGCCATTTATTTCAGTTTAGGCCTGTAATAATTTAATCAAATCACTAATTCTCCTTGACAACAGCACACAAAAGCACAACCCATTGCAAAAATGTAGGTCAAGACTGTGCATTCTCCCATTTGTATATTTATTTATGTTAATTTATTTTTATGTTTATTAAAAATAATCCCAAAATGCTTGATAGCCTAACATTTCTTCATGTTAGTTTCATAAATACATGTGAAAATGTTCAGCTATAAATAACTAATTAATAATCTAAAATGTCATACATGACAAAAATTCTGATTAATATGCCAAATGCTAGCTGTCTTATTGGATTGCTAGATGATCATATTGGCTTAATCAGGTTTTGGCAATCAGGTTAACATGTCAGAATATGGTTACATTTCTAAATAATGGGAATACATCACACCATTGCCTTCAATTTCAACCCCAAACCCCCCCACCCCCTTTTTTTTTTTTTTTTTTTTGATGAAAAAAATCATCATATGATTTATAAGCTGTTTTCCTCATGGGGATCAAAAATGACAAGGCTTTCGGATATTGCAATACTTGTAGGAGCATTTTGTCCCCATAACACAGGGTTTACCAGGACCACACACACTCATACACACACACACATTTACAGAAAATTACAGACCCTGCTAAGCAGTAGCATCTACATACTCACAAAGCGTGCTCACGCATCTTCAGTTATTGTGCAGTGTTGCCAAGCTGTGCTGCTTTCACATTCATGAAAATCCTTGCCATTAATTCCCTGGGATGGAGGCGAGGCTGGACCACTGATGAAATATACGCCAGAAGGCCTGCCAATTTCTATCTGAAAGCCAACAGACATCTCATTCACTTAATGCTGTTTTGGGGAAGGGAATGGGGATGATTTTTTTTCCCTACACCGTGGACTTATGCATCATGATCAGCAGAGAGTGAGAAAGAAAAGACTCTGCCTGAGGTGGGTCATTTATCTGCCTTCCAATAGCTCTTTTATGGAATAATGACATTCTCCGGGATATTGAAATAGATGGTGGAAGAAAAAAAAACAATAAGTGAAGTGAAAAAATTTGAAAAATTCAAGCAACTCCATAATGCAAATACAATTCTAACCTGAAGTATCACCAGTCAATGTAACACTAATTGACTTTCACAGTCCAGTATAGGCATTATTAAAAAAAAAAAAAGGCAATTCTGTTTTTTACATCCTCGGCATGACATGGAAGTTGCAATAGTCTTCTCTTCCCTATTGTGATAAACACTATATTGCCAAAAGTATTGGGACACCCCTCCAAATCATTGAATTCAGATGTTCCAATCACTTTCATGGCCAAAGGTGTATAAAATCAAGCACCTAGGCATGCAGACGCTTCTACAAACATTTGTGAAAGAATGGGTCGCTCTCAGGAGCTTAGTGAAGTCAAGCGTGGTATTGTGATAGGTTGCCACCTGTGCAATAAGTCCATTTGTAAAAATGTCCTCACTACTAAATATTCCACGGTCAACTGTTAGTGGTATTAGCACATCACTGGACTCTAGAGCAGTGGAGATGCGTTATCTGGAGTGACGAATCATGCTTCTCTGTCTGGCAGTCCGATGGATGAGTCTGGGTTTGGCGGTTGACAGGAGAACGGTACTTCCTAACTACATTGTGCCAAGTGTAAAGTTTGGTGGAGGGGGGGATTATGGTGTGGGGTTGTTTTTCAGGGTTGGGCTTGGCCCCTTAGTTCCAGTGAAAGGGACTCTTAATGCTTGAGCATACCAAGACATTTTGGACAATTTCATGCTCCCAACTTTATGGGAACAGTTTGGGGATGACCCCTTCCTGTTCCAGCATGACTGTGCACCAGTGCACAAAGCAAGGTCCATAAAGACATGGATGAGCGAGTTTGGTGTGGAGGAACTTGACTGGCCTGCACAGAGTCCTGACCTCAACCCGATAGAACACCTTTGGGATAAATTAGAGCGGAGACTGTGAGCCAGGCTTTCTCGTCCAACATCAGTGCCTGACCTCACAAATGCACTTCTCGAAGAATGGTAAAAAATTCCCATAAACACACTTCTAAACCTTGCGGAAAGCCTTCCCAGAAGAGTTGAAGCTGTTATAGCTGCAAAGGGTGGACCAACTCCATACTAAACCCTACGGATTAAGAATGGGATGTCATTAAAGTTCATGTGCATGTAAAGGCAGCTCACGCAATTTACATATGATAAACAGAGATGATGGAAAAACATACAGAGAGCAGCAGCTTTAATTTCTGCTCTGAGAGTCACAAGATCACAGCGAACGCTGTGAGTGCATGTTAGAAATCAGGAATGGTGAGAGAACATTTAGCTTGGTATATTTTTGTCTTCAAAGCCGACAAAGTTTAAATCCTGTCTGGCTAGTGTACTTCAAATGCTTTTGACTACCTCTGGAAGTGGTCGAAAGTGGACAAGCTCAAAACGTTTTACACCTGTATTTAGTGTCCTCCACTTGTGATCCGATCGACCAAAACGCATCTTAATACCAGGTGTAAACAGGGCCTGAGAAGAGATGTCATTCCAAGAGGGAGGGGAAGTTTTGATTAAAGATTATGATGGCACATGGATAATTATTTTATTTTTTTTAAATCATAATGTGCATGAATAAATCATTCATAATAAAAACTGCAAAATTTCCACAAAAAATAAAAAAATAATCAATCAAAATCATTTTATTTCATGGCGACTTTAATTGAGAAAAATCATACACGGAAGAGTGCTTTTGTACTGAATTGTACAACTGTGATCAGTAACTCTGTAAGCCTGTAAATTAAAATATAGGCTTTCTCTGATATCAAATGCAATTACATTGTTCCATAAAGCTAATATTCATATTCAATCCTTTTTCAACCATAGTGAACCTTTTACTAGTGGGCCTCTGAGCCTGGTTTCTCCCAAGGTTTTTTTCTCCATTCTATCACCAGTTTTGGTTCCTTGCCACTGCCCTGTAGCCTCTGGCTTGCTTAGTTGGGGACACTTAATATTCAACAATATTATTGATCTGACTGCATTGACAGCATTGTATGAGAACTCAACCGAGCTGGAAGATGGCATCACTATTTTCTCCAAAGCTGCTGTAGATAAATTAGGCCTAACTAAATTAATAACTAATTCATTTTAACAACCAAAATGAATCAACACTGAACTTACTTAAGCTGGACAATGGCTCTATTTCCTTCTAGAGGTGCTGTACAGCCGAAACAAACTTTGTTGAAATATATTCATGTTATCACTGTAAAACTGCTTTGAAACAATGTTTTGTAAAAAGCAATATATTATGGAAGCTTATTTCCGCCACAGAATAAAACATTTAATATAAAAAACATAATTGTGACTTTTTATCTCGTAATTCTGACATTTCTCTCAGAATTGCCAGATGTAAACTCGCAATTGCAAGAAAAAAGTTGCAATTCGTAGGCATGCCAGTTGGCAGGTTGGCATAACACATTGCTCTTGTAGGTACTGGTATTTCAGACAGCCATCTTCCATGCCAAAAGTTCCTGCAAATCCTCTCGCAAAATATTCAGGTGCCCGCAGATCTCAACAGAGCTCAAAATGACCGTACCATTTCAAACTGACCCTGTAAAGGTCCCTCTCCGCTTGGAGAGCAATAACGCTGTGGCTCGAAACGATGCTTAGGGGCAGATATAATTTCAGAGCATAACAAGAACGAGAGGGAGAAACTTAAAGAAAGAAATACAATGCAAATTCCAATATTTATTCACTGTCTTGTGATCTGCATGCATATCGCAATGCAAATACTTTTAGTGCATTACTGTAAACTTTTCTTTTTTTTTTTATCTGACAGACAATTATTGTCTGTGGTAATCAACAGGCAGTCAAGTAGAGGACAAATTTACCCATCATCTTCAAATAAATGTTTACTTTGTTATTTGAACAGGATAAAAGTGGGCCCAAACTATAAACAGTGACTCTCCAACCAGTGAGGGAAAAAGGCACCAAGCATAAAGCTGTGATATAAAAGATATGTTACTCAGAGCCGAAATACAAAAGTAGAGCTATAACTCTCCACCAATATTGTAAGCATAACTGTCTCCTAAAGCTTCCCTCCCTTGGACAGCAGATGATTGGTATGCCTGTGAAATCCTAAAGGCTCCCAAGAGAGGTGGCGCCTGGAGATGATAAGATCCATTCCCATCAAAGGTCAGAGCTGGTCGAAGAATAATATGGTCAGCATCGGGCAAAATCACATCACATTGCTTATCATATTCCTGATAGCTTGCAGAGAGTCTCGGTCAGGGAAAAGTTAAGACTGTATCATCAAAGGAAATAGATACAAATTATTGAAGAGAAAGAAGAAACAGGTGAAGGCCATCTGAAAATTTTCAACATAGTGCTTAAAGATTTCTATGAAGTAAAAAATGGTTGTTTTGTGGATTCATGTCTGTTAGTTCTAATGCCATCAAGAATATTAAATGGAAATAAAATATCATATACAATGTATACAGTATAAAATATCAGATGAATGTATCTGTGGCAAAAAGTGTATTGCACAAAGTTTGAGAATGGGGGCGTGTTTATTCAAAATCCTAAACATAAAAAATACACTATATTGCCAAAAGTATTGGGACACCCCTCCAAATCATTGAATTCAGGTGTTCCAATCACTTCCGTGGCCAAAGGTGTATAAAATCAAGCACCTAGGCATGCAGACGCTTCTACAAACATTTGTGAAGGAATGGGTCGCTCTCAGGAGCTCAGTGAATTCAAGCGTGGTATCATGATAGGTTGCCACCTGTGCAATTAGACAAATCATGAAATTTCCCTACAACTAAATATTCTATGGTCAACTGTTAGTGGTGTTATAACAAAGTGGAAGCAATTGGGAACAACAGCAACTCAGCCACAAAGTGGTAGGCCACGTAAAACCACAGAGCGGGTCAGCGCATGCTAAGGCGCACAGTGCGCAGAAGTCGCCAACTTTCTGCAGAGTCAATAGCTACAGACCTCCAAACTTTGTGTGGCCTTCAGATTAGCTTAAGAACAGTGTGTAGAGAGCTTCATGGAATGGGTTTCCATGGCTGAGTAGCTGCATCCAAGCCTTACATCACCAAAGTGCGATGTAAAGTGTTGGATGCAGTGGTGTAAAGCCCGCCGCCACTGGACTCTAGAGCAGTGGAGACGTGTTCTCTGGAGTGATGAATCACGCTTCTCTGTCTGGCAATCTGATGGACGAGTCTGGGTTTGACAGTTGCCGGTAGAACGGTACTTGCCTGACTGCATTGTGCCAAATGTAAAGTTTGGTGGATGGGGGATTATGGTGTGGGCTTGTTTTTCAGGGGTTGGGTTTGGCTCCTTAGTTCCAAAAGATGTCACTGGGATGTCATTAAAGTTAATGTGCATATAAATGCAGGTGTCCCAAAACTTTTGCCAATATAGTGTATATACCAGCTTGTTTTTACATATTTGTTTTGTTTGTATATTAGTATTTTTTTCTCTAATTTTACTATTAAAGTGCGGATATTACCATTCATGGAATGTGTAATAGCTGTTTGTGAATGTAAAAGGTCTGCAAAGTTCCAAAGATCAAAGTGCAGGATAAATGGATTGATTCTAAGCTGCCTGAAACGTCGTCAGTAATTCCAGTCTTGCCGCATGAACTAAGATTTGTTACAAATTTACATAATGCCAGCCTATTCTTCTTTGCCTGTAAACAACGACACAATTGTTACTGTTTGTATACAAGTGCTGAGGAAGCCTCCAGAACTGAAATTCAGATATGGCAAAGGCCGTTTTGTTTCTGGCATGCGCTGGGAGCGATAAACCGATCACAACAGACAGTAAGTAGGCTCTCGGAAAGGAGGAGTATAGAGAGATTGAATCCTTTATCGAACAGTTTGAGACACTGTGAGAAAAGAGGTGATGCTGCAATGTGTATTATGAGAAAATTAAAGTGTTTTTTGAAGTTTAAACCTATTGTTGGAGACCTCCAAACACAATTAAACTTTTAAAGTAGCATAATTTTTTTTTGGTGGGTCTCAAGATTGATTATACCTCTCTAGGTAGGCCCTACCATGAAAACGTTTGTGACCTCAACCTACTGTACCAGTGAGACATCATTTCCTGGTATTTTAAAACTTTTAAACTTGTACAAGCATAGCCAAGTAGCTGATTGTCTTCTGTGATGCTGCATGTAAAGTGTGTGAAAACCTGTATTGTGAATCAGCTTTTCTTATCTTCTTCTTCATCTTATAACAAGGCTTAAAAAAGATAACATCTTCTTGGCTTGTTGAAAATGTTTGAAGATGACAGAATAAGTCCTCAATGCCCAAACAACCCCCATCTCCTAAGGAAGGAGTGAATGAGTTTATGTTGCCTTACCTTGTCCTTTCCCTCTTTTTGTCTCCACCTCCTTTCCTAACTCATGGGACCTTCTTGGCTGGGGTTTGGAGAAGTTTAGTTTGGATATGACTCATATGGAAACTTATATAGTGTGGGCAGCCAGGCTGCTCTGCCTGTTCCTATGGCCTGTGATGTAGTGTGAATAATGGTCTTTTACTGCTCGTACAGTCCTGATTTAGACATTGCACTGCTTTATCCAAAAGAGAGCAATGTTAGTGATGCAGAGAAAGACCATATGAATGAGAGGGAATGAAAAGGTTTTTGGCTCATTGTTAGGAAATGGTGTGTCTCCCATGACACAAATAGCAATTTTTTTTTTCATCAATAGATACTTACAAAAAACGATTTTATGATTTTATTTTAAATCTGCAAAATTATTTTATTATTGCAATACATTATAATGTCAAATAATAAATCATTTAAAAGCAATTCAATTATTTTAAGCAATTTAGTAAGTAATATAAATGGCTCTGGTACTTCTTAGTAAAATGTGGTTAAATAAAAAGGTTCAGCAGTAACCTTTAAAAAAATTAAAATTAAATAAAAAAATCCTGACATTTTTATAAACAAATATCACAATTTCTTGGGAATGGAATGTAACGTGTGATTATGCAACTTTAATGACATCCCATTCCTAATTCAACTATAACAGCTTCAACTCTTCTGTGAAGGCTTTCCACAAGGTTTAGGAGTGTGTTTATGGGAATTTTTGACCATTCTTCTAGAAGTGCATTTGTGAGGTCAGGCACTGATGTTGGACGAGAAGGCCTGGCTCGCAGTCTCCGCTCTAATTCATCCCAAAGGTGTTCTATCGGGTTGAGGTCAGGACTCTTGCTTTATGCCCTGGTGCGCAGTCATGTTGGAACAGGAAGGGGCCATCCCTAAACTGTTCCCACAAATTGGGGAGCATGAAATTGTCCAAAATGTCTCGGTATGCTGAAGCATTAAGAGTTCCTTTCACTGGAACTAAGGGGCCAAGCCCAACCCCTGAAAAACAACCCCACACCATAATCCCCCCTCCACCAAACTTTACACTTGGCACAATGCAGTCAGGCAAGTACCGTTCTCCTGGCAACTGTCAAACCCAGACTCGTTCATCGGATTGCCAGACAGAGAAATGTGATTTGTCACTGTCTCCACTGCTCTAGAGTCCAGTGGCGGCGGACTTTACACCACTGCATCCGACGCTTTGCATTGCACTTGGTGATGTAAGGCTTGGATGCAGCTGCTCGGCCATGGAAACCCATTCCATGAAACTCTCTACACACTGTTCTTGAGCTAATCTGAACGCCACACAAAGTTTGAAGGTATGTAGCTACTGACTCTGCAGAAAGTTGGCGACTTCTGCGCACTGTGCGCCTTAGCATGCGCTGACCCCGCTCTGTGGTTTTACGTGGCCTACCACTTTGTGGCTTAGTTGCTGTTGTTCCCAATTGCTTCAGCTCTGTTATAATACCATTAACAGTTGACCATAGAATATTTAGTTGTGAGGAAATTTCACAAATGGATTATTGCACAGGTGGCAACCTATCATGGTACCACGCTTGAATTCACTGAGCTCCTGAGAGCGACCCATTCTTTCACAAATGTTTGTAGAAGCGTCTGCATGCCTAGGTGCTTGATTTTATACACCTGTGGCCATGAAAGTGATTGGAACACCTGAATTCAATGATTTGGAGGGGTGTCCCGATACTTCTGCCAATATAGTGTATATATGTGCATGCAAACTGCATAAATACTCCCAGGTCATTTTTCCTATCACAATACTGACATGAAATGCATATGTAAAAATTGTCCAGCAATAAATTGCTTTCTTTTCATCGTCATGTATTATCTGTTGAATTCATATTTGCACATTCTCTATAAAACTATAACATATGTGGTATGTGTGTGTTTGTGTTTGCTTTGGACTTATACACACTCGCTGCCCAGCCGTGACATTAGAGCCAAGCGGTTAAAATCTAAGTTATTAGCGCTCAGATAAATGGAGGTTGCATTTGGTGCAATTTATTCTCATTAATTATTTAGCGGCCAGGGCCTCACATTATGCAGTTCAGATACTTAATAGAAGCAGATCACCGAGTGGGTCAGGAATGATTACACATTGCACTGGCTGGTAACGTGAAAGCATTTGCTGTGAGTGGTAATTACTTGAAATGATAAAGCGTTTGCATTAAAAGTGATAAAGAGAGGGCTCCAATGCAAAGTCACTCATTGCAAAATTAAGAGAATTAGCAACAATTTCGCCTGCCAGTCATGCAAGGGGTTCACATTACTGAGGTTAAATCAGACCATTATACACTACGAACACATTCATACACTAATTGACCATAGTGGATGTTTCTGGGCTTGTTTTAGGACTTTTTATTGTCTTTTCTTTGATTTGTCTGTTTAATCTCAAACTGATATAACCTCTCATTAATCTTTCAAATTATGCATACACTGGCAAATTAGGCACAGAAAGAGTTTGGAATATTAAAATAGTGGAGTAATAAAGGAAACCAAGGTAAAAATGCATAGGACACACTCTCATATTTTTCTTTTACATGTCTCGTGACAGGCAGGAATTATTTAATATGCACAGCCGTAGATGATGTAAATGATGTCAGTAGAAAATATTATAAAAATAGCTATTCAGATTCCAAGCCTCCAGAGGTTGTTGTCTAGAGTTGAGACAGCGAGGCAGTCTTCTTTTGAAGCAAACACAAAGACAAGCCCACAGGAGCTGTAGCAAAATGAGACAAATGAAGATATGACCAGCAGTCGAGTTATTACTCAAGATCGACAGATATGTCCATCTCACACGACACAAAGGCACCTTGGTTATCAATTATTAACATTGGGGTTTTAGTTCAGCATTCATGCTGGTTCTTGAATAACTGCTAACTATGTACTTTAATTCAGGCTGTTTCCTCTTCCTGTCAGAGAATTCCCTTGTTTGTCACTATCTTGTTCAAACATAATGACTTTGGTCATGCAAATTTCATCTCTCCACGGGCCTTTTTTTTCTCTCACGCACATTCTCTAGTCATCATTTTCCATCACAGCTCAATGAAGCACCCAGTCAGAAGCAAACAAAGATTGAGCTTTGTTCAATGGAGAACACACTTGAATGCTCAGCGTGATAACAGTTGCTCAGATTATCTAAGTGCTCCGTTTTAACTTCACTACATTACTTGTAAAGTAAATACATTCCATGTCTTAGGGGAAGATGATTGGTTGTTACATTTTTGGTTATGTCCTGGTATGATCTGTTGCTGCGCCTAGAGAGTTAAACAACAAGAAATACCAGACAGCATTGTTGAGCATCATGTGCATGTTCAAACCTAGTGAACTGCTTAGCATTTTTGGATATTATAGGATAGATAGGATAACTAGTCAAAATCTAGTGGACATGTTCAAACTAGTCAAAACCAAGTAGGTAGACCTAGACAGTGTTTTGGGGCAGCGTAAACCTATTCGCAAGTGAGTGAGACGCCAAGACAGCTTTTTTGGCTATTATAGGCATGATCAAAACTAGTAAAAATCTAGTGTGCTACCTACTGTACCTAGATAGCAATTTTGAGCATCAGACACATCTGAACCTAATCAAGACCTAGTTAGACACATACAATTTTAGCTTCTATACATAATAGTGTGTCTTGAGTAAAGAAGATGCTGTACTTACTCAAACAAAAACAACCAGTTCTTTATTTTGCATTGCGAACAAGCAGCGACAGTTCAAACTGCGTGTGGCACTTCATTCATGATGGAGGCGGGCTGGAGTTATGAGGTTTGACTGACAGTTTGAGGATCCAATGGAGTTACCAGGTTTAGTCACAAGTTGTTTTTAATACATTTCATTGGTTAAATATATGAATACAAATAAAACTACCATGCAAAACCCTACCACATACAGACATTAAAGGTGACCAATAGTAGGCGATTTATGAGGAAAAAAAAAAAGACATGGAAATATAACATGCCAATATTATATTTCTAAATGTAAATGTGTGCACGATGATTATATTAGTTATATTAGTGACACTTCAAAGTTTGAAAATAAAATTTCCAACAGATCTCCATAACTTTTTAAATAATTTTACAAAAAAATTGCTTAAAGTTTCTTGGGAAATCTTGTGAATGTGATTTTTTGATTAAAACAAGAAAAAATATCTGCCAATGGGTTCATAAAAAAATAATAATAAAAATAATAATAAACTTAACTCAAATGTAAGTAATTTTAATACCCAATGACAGAAAATTGTTCTTGTTTTAAGCACAAACTCCGTTGTCATTAAATGTATCTTGATCTAAGGATGCTCCTGAGGAAGAACATAATTTGTTGCAGTGCATGCAGTTTCATTTTGCATAAATTTAGGGCCATGAGAAATCTGTTTTATTTTTTGCTGTTGTTTTATAGTTTATTCTGTTTGAATTTTTCTGGACTGGTTAGAATACATTTGACTGACTTTCATTCATCTTCGAACACAGATGAAGACATTTTTAATGAAATAGGAAAGATTTCTGTCCCTCCATTCGCCTAAGCAACCACCATTTTGACGCTTCAAATAGTTCATAAAGAGATCGTAAAACAAATCCATACGAATCAAGCGGTTTATTCCAATTATTTTCTGAAGAGACTCGATTGCTTTATATGATGAACAAAAGTCTTACGGGTTTGGAACGACATTAGGGTTCATAAATGATGACAGAATTTTAATTTTTGGGTGAAATATCTCTTTGTGTTGACCTAGTTTTGATTTATTAATCTAAAATTTGACAGATTCCATGACATTCTGCATTATACAGTAAATGTATTTTTATTTTATTAAAATTACCATTCATTTTATTAATGGATTCTGCTATTCCGTCCACATTTTCTGCATCGCATAGAATTGTCATAGAATTGAATGCCATGATATTGAATTCAAGACTGTCTGATCCAATTTAAAACATTTTAAGGCCCTGCAGCATTTTTGGCTATTATGGGCACAATCAAAACTCATTTTTGACCACCTAACTTAGACAGCATTTTTGGGGCATTAAAAACGTTCAAACAAAACCTGTATAGACAGATCTATCAGTCCTATCAGCATTATATGCTCATTCATATAGTGAATCACCCACCTAGACTGCATATTTGGGAATAAAAGACATGTTAAAACCAGGTCAAATCCTAAAGAGACTCCTATCTAGACAGCATTTTTCAAGATTCAAGAGTTTTATTTGTCACATACACAGTTATATACAGAATATACAACCGGCAGTGAAATGTAAACAGGTTCGCTCCATGGACAGTGCAAATTCACAGTTAAAAACACAAGGAGGAAATTATAATAGAAATAGTATAATGTGCAAACAGGTTTATAACAGGTTGTTACACATCCACCTTCAAATCTAGTCAGTCACCAACCTAGATTGCATTTTTGGGCATCATAGGCATGTACAAATTAGTCAAAACCCAGTAATCAATTTTTTAAACCTCAAAATCCAGTTGTTTCAAAATACAAATAATATACAGGCGTACTGTAATATCTGTGCCAGATTGATAACAGACTTAAAGAGAAGTTAGTAGGGTGGGGGCTGGATAGGAAAAGAAAAACTTCCCATAGACTAAAACAGATCACCGCAGCTGTCTAAATCTCCACTGCTGCACCATCCTTTCAAACCTTCGAAAACACTATTGTCTTACATTCATCAAACCATGTAAGTCACCCCAGACTGAACAAAGAGAGGCTCAAATTCTAAGCAGGCAAGAATTCCTTCCTGCAAAATGGAGATCAATGCTATATTGACTCACACTCATCAGAGTAAATGATTTTTCTTATTGATTCTGCTGGAAGACTGACATGTGAAAGCCAGAGGAGTTGCGCTGTTTTATAGTAAGATCTGTAAGTGCATTTCTGTGGATATAAACAATCGAACATGCGTGGTTATGGGTTACCTATCCAAATACATATCACAGATGTCATGGGTTATAGAAGCACAACAATCATGACAGCATGCACTTGTGTGGTGATTTTGGAATAGAGTCAATTAGTGCAATCTAATAAACACTGAGACGCATGAATGTGTTCAAGCTGAGTAATTGTGTGATAAAGTCTCATTTGGTGGTCTGAACTGAAGTGTAGAGGTGACAAAAGTGCAGATCAAAAGTGCAAAAATGTCCCATATTACCCAAATTATTAGGAAGCACATTGTTAAAACCATGACACAAAATACTCAAAATTATGATCGAAATGTTTTTAAGCATTTATTTTTTGAAAGGCTATTGCTTTTTTTCCCACTCATCTTTTTATTTTTCATAAAAAGGAACATTCATATAGCTTGCATACAACTCACAAACAGAATATGAAATATGCCATCGATATTTCACTAAATAAAACATTATGGATAAGTGTAAAGTAACAGAAAGGCGTTTTCTTTACGCCAAGTGTAAATATTATACTTATTGGAAACAATGATATTTGCACCTTAGTGTATTCCAGTATATTATATATATAAAACAGTATGTAATAATAACAAAAACATATTTAGTGTATATGATTATATTTAGTAAAATCATAAATGGATGCCGTCTTATTGGGACATCATTGGGATGACATTACTACACCTACCCCTAACCATATCTGTTTTCACACTATTAAATACTTTATTTCCACTTTTTCCATTTTTATTTAAAATAAACACCAACAAAGCAGGCTATTTGCGCTTGGTGTGAATAGACGCTGAATTTTAACCCAACTTCTTGCATAGTTGGTGTTTCTTTCATTCGCACATGCAAACTCTTTTTATGAACACAGTACCTTTTACCCATACACCGGTAAAAAAACAACACTTATTTATTGTGCTATTAAGCAAATTTGTTCCCATTTCTCTTGAGTGAGTCTCTGTTAAACACATACTCTAACCTTTTGGAAAGTGGGCCTGTGCGTTTCCTTCATATAAAAAGCTCTTCCCTTATCTGCAGATGTTCTCCCTTTCCCAGACATATGGAATTTCTCACCCTGTGGTCTGGAGGGAGGGGATGCTGTGGAAGAGACCCATCTGGAGTGGGAACAAGGTGGGTAATGGTAGAGATGAGGCCCCCCTCTCTGCCTGGTTCTCTGGAGAACCCTTGGGCTTGTCTGGAAACGCAACAATCGGGACATACACAGCGGGGCGATCCAGAGCCTGTCACCGGATAGCCCAGGGAGAGGAGTTAAAACTACAATTGGTTGTGCCATTTAATGATAGAAGCTGCAGGCCACTGGAGACCGGACGAGTGCTGAATAGACAGGCTTAGTGAATGCAGCTGAAGGATTATGACAGATTTTGGGTGATGATGGAGGCAAGTGATTTTGAGACTGTGAATAATCACACACAGCCAAACTTGACCACTTTGACATGCTTATTTAGTCTGATTATCATACGTAAAGAGCAAAGAGCAGCATTAAACCCCTTTCACGTGTCAGGGCTTCAACACAAGTGTCATGCGCCATTTTGACCTCCATAGCGTTGCAAATAGCACTACATAAGACGATTTTATGAGGTTGCTGAGTCAAAAGAACGTTGTGGTTTTACCAGTTAAACAATGAAAACAGACAAACAGGGTAACTTAGCTTGGGTGGTGTAGCCTAACTTAACTGCTACTGTATATATGTTAACTGTATTTTTATTGTACGTATAAATGGCTATTAACATTATTTTGTAACTTTCTCCTATAACCTCAAGAACACACGACGTACCTTCGTCAGCGTTGCAGCACACGTTCGAACCGCGTCTCTCTTAAAGTGGCAGTACTTATTTTTCGAGCCATCTATGGCATTAACTGATATGTATGGAAGCCCGTTTCCGCCACTAAATAAAAATAATAAAAAGAGTAATTGCGACTTTTTATCTCAGAATTCTGACTTTTTTTTCTCACAATTGCGAGTTATAAAGTCAGAATTCTGACTGAGAAGTAAAGACAGAATTGTGACTTTATATCACGCAATTGCGAGTTTCTATCTCAGAATGTGACTTTATATCACGCGATTGCGAGTATATCTCAGAATTGTGACTTTATATCACGCGATTGCGAGTTTCTATCTCAGAATTGTGACTTTATATCACGCGATTGCGAGTTTCTATCTCAGAATGTGACTTTATATCACGCGATTGCGAGTTTATATCTCAGAATTGTGACTATATCACGCGATTGCGAGTTTCTATCTCAGAATAGTGACTATATCACGCGATTGCGAGTTTCTATCTCAGAATTGTGACTATATCACGCGATTGCGAGTTTATATCTCAGAATTGTGACTTTTTAACACGCGATTGCGAGTTTCTATCTCAGAATTGTGACTATATCACGCGATTGCGAGTTTATATCTCAGAATTGTGACTTTTTAACACGCGATTGCGAGTTTCTATCTCAGAATAGTGACTATATCACGCGATTGCGAGTTTATATCTCAGAATTGTGACTTTTTAACACGCGATTGCGAGTTTCTATCTCAGAATTGTGACTATATCACGCGATTGCGAGTTTCTATCTCAGAATTGTGACTATATCACGCGATTGCGAGTTTCTATCTCAGAATAGTGACTATATCACGCGATTGCGAGTTTCTATCTCAGAATTGTGACTATATCACGCGATTGCGAGTTTATATCTCAGAATGTGACTTTATATCACGCGATTGCGAGTTTATATCTCAGAATTGTGACTATATCACGCGATTGCGAGTTTCTATCTCAGAATAGTGACTATATCACGCGATTGCGAGTATATATCTCAGAATTGTGACTATATCACGCGATTGCGAGTTTATATCTCAGAACTGTGACTTTTTAACACGCGATTGCGAGTTTATATCTCAGAATTGTGACTATATCACGCGATTGCGAGTTTATATCTCAGATTTGTGACTATATCACGCGATTGCGAGTTTCTATCTCAGAATGTGACTTTATATCACGCGACATTGTAGTTTCTATCTCAGAATTGTGACTATATCACGCGATTGCGAAGTTTCTATCTCAGAATGTGACTTTATATCACGCGATTGCGAGTATATATCTCAGAATTGTGACTATATCACGCGATTGTAGTTTCTATCTCAGAATTGTGACTATATCACGCGATTGTAGTTTCTATCTCAGAATGTGACTATATCACGCGATTGCGAGTTTCTATCTCAGAATTGTGACTTTATATCACGCGATTGCGAGTTTATATCTCAGAATGTGACTTTATATCACGCGATTGCGAGTTTATATCTCAGAATTGTGACTTTTTAACACGCGATTGCGAGTTTCTATCTCAGAATTGTGACTATATCACGCGATTGTAGTTTATATCTCAGAATTGTGACTATATCACGCGATTGCGTAGTTTCTATCTCAGAATAGTGACTATATCACGCGATTGCAGTTTCTATCTCAGAATTGTGACTATATCACGCGATTGCGAAGTTTATATCTCAGAATGTGACTTTATATCACGCGATTGCGTAGTTTATATCTCAGAATTGTGACTATATCACGCGATTGCGCAGTTTCTATCTCAGAATAGTGACTATATCACGCGATTGCTAGTATATATCTCAGAATTGTGACGTTATATCACGCGATTGCGAGTATATATCTCAGAATTGTGACTATATCACGCGATTGCGTTTATATCTCAGAACTGTGACTTTTTAACACGCGATTGCGAGTTTATATCTCAGAATTGTGACTATATCACGCGATTGCGAGTTTATATCTCAGATTTGTGACTATATCACGCGATTGTAGTTTCTATCTCAGAATGTGACTTTATATCACGCGATTAAGTAGTTTCTATCTCAGAATTGTGACTATATCACGCGATTGCGAGTTTCTATCTCAGAATGTGACTTTATATCACGCGATTAGTAGTATATATCTCAGAATTGTGACTATATCACGCGATTGCGAGTTTCTATCTCAGAATTGTGACTATATCACGCGATTGCGAGTTTCTATCTCAGAATGTGACTTTATATCACGCGATTGCGAGTTTCTATCTCAGAATTGTGACTATATCACGCGATTGCGAGTTTCTATCTCAGAATGTGACTATATCACGCGATTGTAGTTTCTATCTCAGAATTGTGACTTTATATCACGCGATTGTAGTTTATATCTCAGAATGTGACTTTATATCACGCGATTGCGTAGTTTATATCTCAGAATTGTGACTATATCACGCGATTGTAGTTTCTATCTCAGAATTGTGACTATATCACGCGATTGCAGTTTATATCTCAGAATGTGACTTTATATATCGCGATTGCGAGTTTATATCTCAGAATTGTGACTATATCACGCGATTGCGAGTTTATATCTCAGAATAGTGACTATATCACGCGATTGCGAGTTTCTATCTCAGAATTGTGACTATATCACGCGATTGCAAGTATATATCTCAGAATTGTGACTATATCACGCGATTGCGTAGTTTCTATCTCAGAATTGTGACTATATCACGCGATTGCGAGTATATATCTCAGAATTGTGACTATATCACGCGATTGCGAGTTTCTATCTCAGAATTGTGACTATATCACGCGACGCGAGTTTATATCTCAGAATTAGACTATATCTCAGTATATATCTCAGAATTGTGACTATATCACGCGATTGCGTAGTTTATATCTCAGAATTGTGACTATATCACGCGATTGTAGTATATATCTCAGAATTGTGACTATATCACACGCGATTAAGTAGTTTCTATCTCAGAATTGTGACTATATCACGCGATTGAGTAGTTTATATCTCAGAATTGTGACTTTATATCACGCGATGCAAGTAGTTTATATCTCAGAATTGTGACTATATCACGCGATTAAGTAGTTTCTATCTCAGAATTGTGACTATATCACGCGATTGCGAGTATATATCTCAGAATTGTGACTATATCACGCGATTAAGTAGTTTCTATCTCAGAATTGTGACTATATCACGCGATTGCGAGTATATATCTCAGAATTGTGACTATATCACGTGATTGCGAGTTTCTATCTCAGAATTGTGACTATATCACGCGATTGCGAGTTTATATCTCAGAATTGTGACTATATCACGCGATTGCGAGTATATATCTCAGAATTGACTATATGACTATATCACGACTTTTGCGATTGCGTAGTTTCTATCTCAGAATTGTGACTATATCACGCGATTGCGTAGTTTATATCTCAGAATGTGACTTTATATCACGCGACTAGTTTCTATCTCAGAATTGTGACTATATCACGCGATTGCGAGTTTCTATCTCAGAATTGTGACTATATCACGCGATTAAGTAGTTTCTATCTCAGAATTGTGACTATATCACGCAATTGCGAGTTTATATCTAGAATTGTGACTATATCACGCGATTGCGAGTTTCTATCTCAGAATTGTGACTATATCATGCGATTGCGAGTTTATATCTCAGAATTGTGACTTTTTAACACGCGATTGCGAGTTTCTATCTCAGAATTGTGACTATATCACGCGATTGCGTAGTTTATATCTCAGAATGTGACTTTATATCACGCGATTGCGAAGTTTATATCTCAGAATTGTGACTATATCAGCGATTGCGAGTTTCTATCTCAGAATAGTGACTATATCACGCGATTGCGAGTTTCTATCTCAGAATTGTGACTATATCGCGCGATTGCGAGTTTATATCTCAGAATTGTGACTTTTTAACACGCGATTGCGAGTTTCTATCTCAGAATTGTGACTATATCACGCGATTGCGAGTTTATATCTCAGAATGTGACTTTATATCACGCGATTGCGAGTTTCTATCTCAGAATAGTGACTATATCACGCGATTGTGAGTTTATATCTCAGAATTGTGACTATATCACGCGACTGCGAGTTTATATCTCAGAATTGTGACTTTATATCACGCAATTGCGAGTATATCTCAGAATTGTGACTTTATATCACGCGATTGCGAGTTTATATCTCAGAATTGTGACTTTATATCACGCGATTGCGAGTTTATATCTCAGAATTGTGACTTTATATCACGCGATTGCGAGTTTATATCTCAGAATTGTGACTATATCACGCGATTGCGAGTTTCTATCTCAGAATTGTGACTATATCACGCAATTGCGAGTTTATATCTCAGAATTGTGACTTTTTAACACGCGATTGCGAGTTTCTATCTCAGAATTGTGACTATATCATGCGATTGCGAGTTTATATCTCAGAATTGTGACTTTTTAACACGCGATTATAGTTTCTATCTCAGAATTGTGACTATATCACGCGATTGCAGTTTATATCTCAGAATGTGACTTTATATCACGCGATTGCGAGTTTATATCTCAGAATTGTGACTATATCACGCGATTGCGAAGTTTCTATCTCAGAATAGTGACTATATCACGCGATTGCGAGTTTCTATCTCAGAGTGACTACTATACGCGCGATTGCGAGTTTATATCTCAGAATTGTGACTTTTTGTGAGTTTCTATCTCAGAATTGTGACTATATCACGCGATTGCGAGTTTATATCTCAGAATGTGACTTTATATCACGCAATCTCAGAATAGTGACTATATCTCAGTTTATATCTCAGTGACTTTATATCACGCGACTGCGAGTTTATATCTCAGAATTGTGACTTTTATCACGCAATTGCGAGTATATCTCAGAATTGTGACTTTATATCACGCAGCGATTGCAGTATATCTCAGAATTGTGACTTTATATCACGCGATTGCGTAGTTTATATCTCAGAATTGTGACTTTATATCACGCGATTGCGAGTTTATATCTCAGAATTGTGACGTTATATCACGCGACTGCGATTTTATATCTCAGAATTGTGACGTTATATCACGCGACTGCGATTTTATATCTCAGAATTGTGACGTTATATCACGCGACTGCGATTTTATATCTCAGAATTGTGACTTTATATCACGCGATTGCTAGTTTATATCTCAGAATTGTGACTTTATATCACGCGATTGCGAGTTCATAGCTCAGAATTGTGACTTTATATCACGCAATTGCGAGTTCATATCTCAGAATTGTGACTTTATATCACGCAATTGCGAGTTCATATCTCAGAATTGTGACTTTATATCACACGATTGGAGTTCATATCTCAGAATTGTGACTTTTTAACACGCGATTGCGAGTTTATATCTCAGAATTGTGACTTTATATCACGCGATTGCGAGTTCATATCTCAGAATTGTGACTTCATATCACGCAATTGCGAGTTCATATCTCAGAATTGTGACTTTTTAACACGCGATTGCGAGTTCATATCTCAGAATTCTGACTTTTTAACACGCAATTGTGAGATTGTGACAATTGTGTCGCAATTACTCTTTTAATTTTTTTATTTAGTGGCGGAAACGGGCTTCTATAGATATGACCTAAAGTGCAGTGTAATCGAGAAAAACAAAACAAACCAAAAACATAAAACAATATGAACAAAAGAACAAAAGAAGCCATAGCAACTAGCCATAGGAGAATCTTGAGTGATAGTAATAAAACAGTTTCTTTCTCCATATGTCATACAAAACTGAAGTATGTAACTTATTCGGTGTCAAAATACTTTCTCTTGTCCCCATTTAATATGTAGAGATAACTATAATAAGCAAGCCATTCATAGGTTAATTTTCTCAAAACCCTCTATGGCGTTATGAAAATTAGATTTTAGTGACAACTCTAACCCAACAACACAACACCTGTGGTCCGTTCTTCATACGTCGCTAACTCAGTTAGCTGGATTTGATTGTTGACGATTTGGCATGATCTCGGATTGTTTGGTTCTTCAGTGCTCATCCTGGACTTGCTGTCATAGCAACAGGTCCGTAAATTTAAACCTGCTTGCGAGCAGGCTTATTTCATGTAAACAGGATTAGATTGCATCTTGAGGTGATACTTAAAATCTGTCCCAGCCACTGCTACTTTATTACAAGAGTTCATTACTGAATGTTAAATAATAATAAAAAATAATATACAAATGTATTTGAAAACAATATTATAATGTTGTGTAAAAGGTGTATAATACTAGACACAGGCACTTGATTGAGAGATTTATTTGTGATGGAATAATTACTTTATAATTTTATTGGTGGCTTACACACGTTGTGCAGTTATTCTGAGGCGTGCATTCATTTGAGTGATGACGGGTATGATGGGATGGCTTGATGCAGTGCACGAGAAGCAGATAACTTGATCTTGACCCTTAAGAAACTTTAATTAATGCTGTCACGTAACAAATCTGCTTCAAATTGACTTAAAAATTAAATTAATTGCTAATTACAACACTGAAATAAAAACGTAAAAGGTGTACAAAGACTATAAAATCGTGAATATAAATAATTGGGAATCATGTTTAAAAAAAATATAATAATAATTTATCTATTATAACTTTTATGTTGGTTTGGTCATTTGGCTGTTTCCTTAGGTCCAGAAATTCGTGTTTTTCCTTTTTTCTTTTGTCAAGTTTTTTTGCCAGGTGGCTTTTTTAATTATATGATGTCATTATGTTGTCTCTACGTTTTACTGTTCGTGGTTTTGAGTATTGAGTATCTGCCCTCTTCAGTGAACACAAGAATGCGCAGTAATCTTAGATAACTCAATCCAGATATTTTAATCCAATCTACAAATTCGTAGAATTCAGTATCTATCAAAAGTGGTCCAAGGAAGCATGGTGAACCAGTGACAGGGTCATGGGCGGCCATGAGCGAAGACTGGCCCGTGTGGTCCGATCAAACAGACGAGCTACTGTAGCTCACATTGCTCAAGAAGTTAATGCTGGTTCTGATAGAAAGGTGTCAGAATACACAGTGCATCGCAGTTTGGGTGTGTGTGCGTCGCTTACCTGGGGCTCACATGGCACCAGGATGCACTATAGGAAGAAGGCAAGCCGGCGGAGGCAGTGTGATGCTTTGGGCAGTGTTCTGCTGGGAAACCTTGGGTCCTGAAATCCATGTGGATGTTACTTTGACACATACCACCTACCTAAGCATTGTTGCAGACCATGTACACCCTTTCATGGAAACGGTATTCCCTGGTGGCTGTGGCCTCTTTCAGCAGGATAATACTCCCTGCCACAAAGCAAAAATGGTTCAGGAATGGTTTGAGGAGCACAACAATGAGTTTGAGGTATTGACTTGGTCTCCAAAGTCCCCAGATCTCAATCCAATCGAGCATCTGCGGGATGTGCTGAACAAACAAGTCCGATCCATGGAGGCCCCACCTCGCAACTTACAGGACTTAAAGGATCTGCTGCTAACATCTTGGTGCCAGATACCACAGCACACCTTCGGGGGTCTAGTGGAGTCCATGCCTCGACGGGTCAGGGCTGTTTTGGCAGTATAAGGGGGACCAACACAATATTAGGAAGGTGGTCATAATGTTATGCCTGATCGGTGTATAGTTCAATGGATTGTAGAACACTGATGCGAGTCATTTAGCTAGAGGAAGAAAAGAGCTGAATTTCTCAGTAAGGCTAAAGCACTTGGTCTCCTCTGGGTCTAGTGTCAGTGCTTTACATGAAGGGTGAGCGCTCTACTCTGACATCTCCATCCCAGATGAGACAGCTCCCAGCATGCCTCAGGGTGCCAGGACTCACTATCAGAGCAGAACACATCACTCAATGGGTGCTTCTCAATTCTACAGAGCCCCGCACATGACATGCAGTAAAAACTAGTAGGCTAAATCGTGCGCACGATTTATAAATCGAGGGAACGAAATAGTAAATCGTGCGAATGATTTACTTTTTTTTTCTTGCATGTCATGTGCGGGGCTCCGTACAATTCTTATTTGTGCATCCTCGTTTCCTTTCCTAGTTTCCTTTCCTCATGTCTTAGCTCCACCCCTTTAGGATGCGAGGGAAGGACGCAAGGAAAAGATGCGAGGATGGAGGAATTGAATCAAGTGAAATGATATATCCTCGCTCCTTTTAGCGTCACTTCAAAGCGTCGTCAATTATTGATGAACATTCTTCAACATTAGAAATAATTATTTATATTGTAGTAGTTTCAACCTCCACAAAATACCACATTTGTTCATATATTTATATTGCCAGTTATTAACAATGAATTGATCTCAGTTAATAACTGTTATTTTCTTGTGCTTTGATATAATTCTGCAACTGTACTAGTTGTTGTAATTTGACATTTGTGTCTTGTACATGTAAATATGATAATTATAATAATTAATAAACTGTGGCAAGATGTGAAAGGGGAGGAGCATTTATATGTGCGTCACGTTTAGTTGATAAAACACTTCCGCAAAGGATACACCGGTGTATCCTCGCTCTTGACTCCTCGGGAAGCCTCCTCACTCCTCGATCCTCGCCTCATTGTGGTGCAATTAAAGAGTTGAGATGCCCTGATGGCTGAGCTCGATCGGTTTCCGGGTCATAGGATGGAGGACGGAGGAGCGAGGAAACGAGGAGGGATATTGAGAAGCACCCAATGTGCTGAGGAGAAAGCTTTTATTTTGCATACCAAATTATTTGCATCAAAAGCGGACAAAAGAGCATTTGGACAAACAGCTGCATCAAATGTCAATGCGTTAGATAAAATATAAAACCAAATTACATTAATTTTAAAGAAATATAACATGAAGATATGATAATGCACATGTCCTGGTGTAAAACGACCTTGAGATCAGTTGGTTTAAAAAGTAATTGCAAGTGTCTAATTGCATTTTGGGGTCACTGTATTCGCAGTAGCTTTGGGTGTGTTGAAGTTCAATTGTATGAAAAAGACCAAAAACAACACGTTAGATAAACTGAACATTTTATTTGTGGAAAAAAACACAAGCAAAATGCATCAACAGACATTTCTACTGGAAGCAAGAGAAATGATAAAGAAGCCTCCAAAAGCAACGTCGTGCACATGCCAGAAGTCTGTTGAATGTTAGCATTGTATCAGCTACAGACAAGGAGCAGTGATCAATTAAAAAAAGTCAAATGTACATTTACAATTAAAATAATGAGCTCCACAAAATTTACAATCAACAACTACTAGCAAAAACAAAAGGAGGAAAGAAAAAAAGATTTTTACCAACAAAATTAAAAGTTATTATGCAAAAGGAAACTGTAAAAGCATTTTTTTTTTCACAAGATATTGACAAAATGAAAGGAGCCAGGACTATACAGGTACACTGAAATCTCACAAGGATAACGCTATAGCATATGTAAACAAGCATTCTATATTTGGGTTTCTGACGAGGAAAAAAAGCTAAAAAAGTAACCATCTTTACACAGTAAATTAAGGTTACTGGTCGTACACAAGAACAGAACTGCTTGCGCGTAAAAAAGGAAAAAAACAACAACAAATGTTTAGCTCCATTGCTATTCATAGCCTATTATGTTGGCTTTTGCACCATTTTGAGTTATACATAAGCCATTTAAAATCAGCAATAGTTTTTTCTCCTCAAATTTAAATAAATTAAGATAAAATTCATTGCTTGTTCTTTTTTTTTTCCTTTACAATTTTACAAAATTCAGGTAACCGTTTCTGACAGCGGATAAGGCAAGTGAAAAAAATGGCTATATTCATACATTTTACGAAATGTTGTCTTAAGCTATACATTGCAAATTCGATAACTTTGCATGGGTTGAAATGTAGTAAAATCTCAATAATCTAAACAATGCAGAATAATTGACGCCCCAGTGATTTGTGATGTCAAACATCTCCCATTCTGGTTATTACTTTGCATACTTCTGAGAAAAAAAGTGTCCATCTTGAATTGCACTGATCTAATTGGGTCAGAAAACAAAATCATTATATATACACACACACACACACACACACACACACACACACACACACACACACACACACCTGAAATGCTTTGTATCCAACAATCAATAGCGGTTTGGTTGGTTAACATCACAAATACATAAGACACACACGTTTACCCTCTCAAAACAACCCAGTAAAGCCTTCATTTACACAAGATGCTTAGTCTGTCTACTTCTGCTAATGAAGTGAAACTCAAAGGTTGTTGACAGAAGCAGTATCCCATTCGAAGCATCAAAATTGTCCATTTCTCTCTTCATTTCAAAACATACAAAAGATTAAAAGAACAATTCAAGGAAGGAAAAACAGCTTGATGGGAGTTCACTGTAATAATTCTATGCCACAGCAGAGTTAACACGCAGTACAATGACAGAAGTCAGTGTTGTCTTTACAGATTTGACTTGAATGTCTATGAATTATACAAATATTCTGCATATATCAAGAGGACAAGAATTACACATTTGAAACAGATTATATTAGACTTTATTAAAATGTTATATATCACACATATGGTAATTACATTTTGAATTATTAATTTGTCTAGCATGTCATCAATATCAAATTCCTTTGGTCCTTCAATAAATAAAACTCATATCATATACACATACTTTGTACAAGTTTAATACAGTTCAAAGGGACGATTTGCTGACTTTGAGATTTGTGGGAATCGCCAGCTAGACATCTTGAGTATTTTGAATCAATGGGGAGCAGTAATATTGAGTGAAATCATGCTTGTGTCAATTTTGTGACACTGTAGTAAACAAATTGTGAAAGTGTTGGTAGTGAATGCTTCAATGACAGTTTGAAGTTCATGTTCAGCATGGCTCTGATTTCTAGCGGTGGGACCGTTTTAGTGACTACAGCACCGCCATCATGTACATTTTGGAAAATAATAGGAAAAAAAAAAAAAGTCACAAGTTTGTCTTCGGAATAAAACAAGGCTGAGTAAAGCCCTAACATTAAAATCAGTTTCTTTCGATCAAAAATAACTAGAAAACGCAACAAAAAAAAAGGCCTACGGACCTTTGAGACGTCAAACCCTTTTAGTGTTTTTACAATACATCATATGTAGACCATGAAGGACATCAAAAGCTGTCAAATAAAACGTTTCAAATACATTTGCAAAACCAGACGTTAAGCCAAGTGAGCATTAAGAAAACTCAGTTCCGAATGTTCATATCCAAAGCTCACATCATGCTCGCAATATCTCTTTGCAGTTTTTGAATCCCAGCTGTCTTCTCCATAACAAAGCGGATGCAAAACTCCATCCGTTTAGTTCATTGACGAAACCAGATCTAGGGACCCGCAGTGCACAAATGTTCAACTCAAAATCCCAAAACAAAGCAACAGAAGAATGCAGCCTGACACTAGGACACAAGTATTTCCATTGTTTTCAGGAGTAGAGGGATCTGTTTCTATAGTGTGAACGTCAGTCTGAGGACTGAAACCATTTCACAGTGTATCTAGCACCATTGTGGGAAGTTTCTCAGGAATCTCCGGCGTGATCGTTTCAACACAAAAGGGGAGCCGTCGGCTAGAGCTACTTTAGCAGTGTGAAACTGACCAAAAAAAACAACAAAATCAAATCAAATCTCTAAAAGTAGAAAGATGCAACATAATAAATAAGAGCAATAATGGCCCAGAATAGTTAAAATGTCGATGGTTATTGCGCACAGCGGACATTTACATATATCTTTTTCTTTTTAAACAAAACAAAAAAAGTTGATTCAGCTGCACATCCACGTACAAATATAAAACAATACATACAAGAGTGGGATGTCTCCAGAAAGGGAGAGGTACAGTTTGCTCAACGGCCCAAAGCCATGGCCCAGTTTGCACCATTCACACAAATGTACGTTTATGTATGCGAGTGTGTGTGTGGGTAAGAGGACCATTCATCCCCCCTTTGATGGAAATGAATATGAGTTGGCTCAGGGCAAGGTGAGGGGAAAATGGAGGCGAAGTACATCCCCGCGGTCTCAACAGCGTCCATGGCGCTCAGAATGACTCATCATGCCCAACCAAGAGGTCTCCCTTTGGGGTCGAAGCACGGGATGAGCCCTTGTCCATGCTCTCGGAGCCGGAGCTCTGGTGCTGCTGTTCAGAGCTGGCGCTGGAGGTGACTGTCGAGGACGAGGTGGAGGAGGTGCGGGTCTTCTCCTTAAAGTCTGTTATGATCACTGTGACGTTTCCCACAGTGATGGCCAGCTGCTGGGCTGTGCTCCTGTCAATGTTCTTCAGCTTGGGCCTGCGGATGTGGAGAGAGATCAAAATATTCAGGCGGGTAGTGCCACAAAGAATTCAGATCACAAAGATAGTAAAGTAACATGCACATGTATATTCATGTTTGCTATTGCTTTAAATGTTATGGCCAGTAAAATATAACTATTATAATATTACTGTGTAGTGTAATTTAGATTGAGACACAAGATCACAACTATAAGAGGGTTGAGTCCCCTTTAAAGTTCACAGACTTTTTTCTTTGTTCAATTTGCACAGTGAATATGCACAGTGTCCCCTAGAGGGACCAAGGCCCACCCACCACAGTTTAACCAAAATCCCATGGGAAACACTGAAAAGGATCATGGTTTC
>CM031948.1:28667325-28824825 GCA_018749465.1 Paracanthobrama guichenoti
GGACAGGAGTCAGATTTCATTCATCACGAGAGCAAACAGCTGACAGACAAGATGATGGTTTCAAAACGAAAATGTAAATTTCACTTATTTAAGTGAGTTTGTCATTGTACCGCTTTGTTGTGTTTTTCCTTTAAGAATAATAGGCTAATGAACCCACAATTCAAGTAACCCGCCAACGAATTGGCGCTAATTCAAAACCGAATCTAAAACACGGCCGCCCGGCATTCATTCACGGCCACACAGGAATTCACGGTGCGTGTCCAGTCTGGCGCGTTTTCAGTTCATGCCTATGGAAGCTTAACTTTCACAGGAATTCACTGAAAAGACTCGTGTTGCTCCGACCTCTCTGTTATGAACGCCCGAGCCACAGCCGTGTGCATTTACATTCTGTGAGTGCGATCCAACCGGGTTGAAAACATGCGGAATTAGCTCCTACTACTGGCTGTAGTCTTTAGCCTTTGGGCAAAAAAGCCTCCAATGATGCAAAATGACGATATTTGCCGTCATCGGAGGCTTTTTTCCAGACATAAAATACATAAATCTCTGGTCTCAGGAAAACATTGGGGGGTGCACGATCATTCGAATATACTACCGGGTTTTTACTGATACAATGCTTAAATGTTAAATCGCTGAAGTAACCCTTTAATAGCAGTTGACCAGAAATTTTATTAATCTCGAAAAGATAATTCATTACTAAACAACCAACAGTTTAGAAACGTTTAGACAACTTTCCAGATTGAACTACATTTGTTTTTGAAAAACTACCAGATGGCTTGGAGGTACCGTTCATGTAGTAAACATTCAGAACAAGTTGCATTGCCACGTTTGCTAACAGTGGTTAGGGGCTCATTTAAAAGTCTAATTTCAAATACGAGGGGCAGTTATAATCAAGCAGCACTCACTAGAACAATGTACAGTCCCTAAAAGTCTGCTCTTCATCGCATATCTGCATGTACTCCACCTCAGTCAGTGTTTACACAAAACTATTTTAAAAGCACAGATTCTGTGGATCATGAGAAAGACATTAAGACATACCCAGCCAGGTAATGTCCTCTACAGGCATTTCAGTACCTAAAACCCTTTCACTGTTCCCCGAATGTGATGACAGCACATCGCCAGCTGTGTGGGTCTGCTGAATGTGTAATCTCATTACTCTACTCCTTTAATAAATGACTGAGGATCATAGGGTGGGACATTTGCAGCATGTCATTGTCATAGGGACTAATCAGATTAGCTCAAAGGTTTGGCCCCATTTGTCACAAACCGGATAGAAAGCCGTTTTCAGTCTGGCAGTCCTCTGAAACAGACAAGCTCCATCAAAACTTGGGGTATACATAAAGTAGCACAGAAGGGGAAAGTTTACATAAAAATTATGGTCAAAAACATTTTTAATATTATTCACAAAATTAGAATATCCATGCAGTTCTTTTCTACCAAGTTACCAAATGTACTATAAGAGTTCCATAAAAATAGTCCATACGACTTGATCTCAAGTCCTATTAAGCCATATGATAGCTTTGTCTGAGGAACAGACCCAAATACAAGTTATTTACTGAAATCAGATATTAATATAAGGTAATTTCTTGCTCTCTGATTTTCTTTATATGGTTTGAAAGTTCAAACACAATTTATAAAACCAAGCGGGGCTGGACGATTAATCAAAGTAATCGAAACCGAAACTCAGAACCTCTAGCTGACGTAATTCTCATGGCAGTTATTTCGGGGGGTTTTTATACTGTTAATGCTTTCCCCTTAAAAACATAATACCATGTGTAGTCACGTGACTCAAACACCAACTGACAGTTGCTCGCACATGAAGTGCAGTTTGATTCAGGAGCAGTTATCTCCGTTTATAAAATCTGGATATTCAGTATTGCTAGGGTAATTGCATGTTTTACACAGTTTATTGTACAATAAACGGTCTAATCGCTGTTCTTATGCGCTGCTATACGCACACACATATAGACAGCACACAAGCCCCGAAGCGAGATCACTTTCGCATGCATCCTCACGAAAGTTTGTCAGATGTTTGTGTTTAAAGCCTTGCCAGTTTAAACAATCAAGCGATTTTACACTATTCAGGAACAACATGGAAAACATCTCATCTCATTTCAGTGCTCGCAAGCTATTTTCTGTGACGGAGAGCCGAGCCGTGTCTCTGACAGAGCGCAAGCCCAGAAATTAGATCACTTTCGTTTGCATCTTCACAAAAGTTTATACATTTTATGCGTTTTAAGGTTTGCCAGTTTGAACATTCAAGCGATTTTAGACCATCGGACGGGTATCATTATATCACAGCTTGATAATAAAGGCTGTGTGTCCACCAAAGTGTTTTCACTCGGCTGGCTGGCTGGCGCATCCAATTATTTTCAAGTGGAGCGCCGTGTTTTTAGAACGTCATGTGCGTAATGAGGTGCTGAGCGTCTATTAAAAGCTCAACAGCTGAGTGCTCTGCATTTTTTACCGGTCGCCGAGAGTTGAAGAATGTAAAACGCAGCACTCATCATTGTCACTTTTCACCCAGCCGTCCAATCACAGTGGAGAAGGGGCGGGACGAATACAACACCAACCAACAGCCATATTCTGCTTGTACAAATTCAACAGATGACAAGCAGCATAATAACGGATCAAAATTATTTAAAACAAGAGCCAGAGCGAATACTTTACATTGTCAACATTTTTATATAGAATCAATACAGAAACAAACTATCTGTGAAAATGAGATACTAGCAACACTTCCGTGGATATTCCGTATCATAACAAGCAATGAGTCTCAACTGAACAAAAAAAAAAAACGCTGCGCTGCCAAAACGCTCTCAAGTGCTTCACAGCATGGCGTTTTCAGCTGGCTCAAAAACTCTTTGGGTGGCCTAACAGAGATAATTTGACTAATTCACACATGCAATCGCCCGCTCTTTAACGCATTCAAATAAATGTACTCTGTGCGAATTTATCCATATCAGGTTTATAACAAGCAGAAATCTGTAAGAAATGTGATGACCCATAGACTAAATAACTGTGGGCAGCGCCATGACATTTGCCATATCTCTGCACAAGGCAACATGAGTTCAAGTTCAAGCCAACATCAAAGATTGTTTCTTTCAATTCATTTTAAAATCACAAAGATAAGAAATCCACTCTTTCATTAGAAAAATATCTCACCTTTAATATTGAGCATATTTACAGTACAAATCTTGTCAGTAACTATGATGAAAAAAAAAAAAAAAAAAAAAGCAAAAAAAAAAAGAACCCTGTAAATTTTAATCAAGGGTCTATCGACTAGAAAGGCTTTTAGGTCATATCGTCCAGCCTAAAAACTATGAAAATATGAATCTCTTTACTAATGAAGCATAGCATCTATGTGGGTGAAGAAACCTTTTTGCTTCTGTGCGCACACACATTCTGTAAGGGTGGAAACACAGGCAGCGGCTGCATGCTGGAGGCTCTCTCTCCTCGGCGCGGTGTTGAGTTAATTAAAAGCCGAGGGGCTGTGTCTGAGATCTGAGGCAGAGCGCCATGCAGCCCGAGCCAGCTCACGTTCCTCAAGCATAATGGCCAACATCTGGCAGCAGCTGGGGGTAACAGAGGATTTCAACTGATCATGGGGGAAGAGCTGAAGCCCACAAGTGTTTTTTTGCTTTGTCTAAACATTTAGACTCCTCACCTCAATATTTCAGATCAGTCGCAGTTGGGAATGTTTAGATGTCGGTTAGATTCTTAAAACTCATGAATGAAAGATTAATGCCAGACACATACTCTATGCAAAAATGCACAAACATGAAGGCTTGGCCAGTGCATTGCACTGTCCCGCTTAACAGGTGTGCTTATAAGGGTAACCACAGAAAATAAGCCTGAGAATGCAAGGAGAGTTATCACATTTCGGAATGTAAAAACACACGAAAACAAGTCTGAATCATTGTGCATGTAGAGGATGTTTGTGACTGCAAGAAAGCATGCATAATAACAACCCATCCACAGATCACACTGATGTGCTGCACAACATTTGTTGCAACAGGTTGTCACTAGGATCATGTCATGTTGTGCCTGGTTAGAAGTGTAAGAGGTCACAATAATAAACAAGGCAGAATGCAATGGAAGTACTGATAGAAGCAGCTCAAGTGATCCCAAGACCTACTGGTCCTGTTGATGCCCTTCAACTCAAAACCAATAGATAACCCTGGATAAAACTAACAGCTATCTACTGGTGGTTTGACGAAAACCTGTGGTCCTTAGATAGCGACGGTTCTTTCACTCCCTATGACTGATGGGATACAAATGCCTTTTTCGCAGAGACCAGCCAATGAGAAACCAATCAATCCCTCATAATGGGGAATCATGTTCAAGAGGCCAGCACAACTCCAATCAATACAACCTCTGCAAGGAATCTAGATGAGCTTGAGGGCCCGCTGGCAAAGATGCTGGAGAGCATCTTTTAGAGCATGTGGGAATATATGCGAGTATGCATCAGGTCTGTGCTGGTCAGGGGAAGAGAAAACAAAGATCAGGAACTAACACACTGCAGAAAAACTGAGGGAAAGCAAACAATTTTAAAAGTGAAAATATACAGTTAAATTCATGCTATAAAAGGCAACATATCCATTCCAGGCTATGGGAAGAAAAAAAAAAAAAAACAACAACTATGAAGGATTAAAAATCAATTTTGGTTTATAATTATTAAGTTACTTAGTCATACAAAAAACTCGCCAAGACAGGCACGTTGACAATTTTGTTTGAATTTGTCCATTCAAGTGCAATAAGTCGTGAAAGAGAACTTAATTTGAAATTTGCACGCAGAGATGCGGCCTTCCATTTGCGTGCTTCAGATGTGCATACAGAAAACCTCTCAAACAACACGCATAAGTTATCTTGCGCTTGTTTATATTGGCAAGGCTTAAACATGCAAATGATACACTTCTGTGGCCATTTGGGACAGTGACAGTTCCGTCATCTGTCCCGAACACCTTTCACACTGGCCTCCTTGTCAAGCTCTATCCAGCGCTTGTGTTATTGTTTTGTGTCTGTCTGAATTAGGAAATGTGTGCGGTTTCGGTCTCACCTGCACCTGGGTGATGACGGCATAAATGGCTAGTCATGTTAGGAGTATTGCCTTGAGCATACGGCATTCTCATTGAGCAAAGTTAACCAAAAGTGACTTTTGTCCATGTTTTTTGACCATCGCAGTTATAACGAATTGGGAAGCCAGAAGGTTCCCAGACAGGAGACGTATATGATGCAGGCAGCAGGCTCTATCAGCAATGTGTCTCCTTCACTTGCCATGCTGATCAGCAACACCAACACATGAGGAATTGTGATGTCAGCAATAGATTTACATACTCACAGTTGACTAAACAGCTACTCGCACATGAAATCCGTGCAGTGCGTTTAGACTGAAACATACACTAGCGGAACTCTGTTCATTTTACACAGTTTTTTTTTCACCAAACTATATTATAGACGTATAGACGATATTAACCATGGTGTAAATGTGTGCATATGCATCCATGTGTTCAGTCCATTCACTGTAGTACATTTAGCACAGGGGAGTTTGCTCTAATCCTGACTGAGGTTTTGTCAAAAGTGCACGATCCTCCACTTAACAGGTACTTGGCTTAGTTTACCTCCTGAGGGGGATCCAGAAATCCCTTCCAACCTGAGGTTAGCCTGGGAGTCTAGCGGCAGACAGGCATGTGATTGATTTGATTAACCTCCCCTCGGTGGATCTCCTGCCACGCGGGGAGATTTGTATCAGGGGCAGTTCAGCGAGACAGAAACAGGCTGAGTGGTTGAGCCATGAATCAGTGCCAGCTGTAACTCAGCCACGAGAGCTCACTGGCATGTCAGGACTGCTGTCAACACTCCCTGTGCACAACAAAAACCACACAATGCATTATTTACTGATCGACACATGACCGCCTCATCCTGTTGACTGGGCCTTGTGTATGAACACAGGTGGCACCGCTCCAGTGGGAAGAGAGGAATGGCATACAGTTTGAGATGGACACTGAACAAACTCACATTAGCGAACAGACATTGGTTGCCAAGTTATGGGAAACTTGAGTGGAGCTGGATGAGAGAAGTCATCGTGGTTGAGGGAATGTGATAAGGAATTTCATACTACTTTTACTATGGATTAGTCAGGGAATATGCCACATTTAATTTCACTTGAATGAACACAACGCTGTGAAGGACAATGTACTGTTGTATGGCGTCTATTAGGAGTGTGACAAGATCTCATGCCACGAGATCTCGCGAGACTAAACTGTGACGAGATTTCTCGTCGAGGTGAAAAGCTGTCTCCCGTCATATTTTCATGACGGCGTGTGAGGGTGAAGTTAGGATAGAATATGCCAATGCTACATTCACATTATGCCTCCACTCTAGTTTTGCTTTTAATAGAAATAAAACCAATTTAATTCAGCTGGATAATCATAACAGTCACTTCAATTCCATCAGCTCATTCAACACGAGCTGTTTGAGTCGTGCATATTGCGCAGCACTGATCACTTGACGAGAAGACGCGCACGTTATGAGTGTGTGTGTTACGTGTTAGTGAAGCATTGAGCGCGTGTTATGAGTGTGTGTTACATGTGAGTGAAGCATTGAGTGTGTGTTAGATATTAGTGGACTAGTCCATGACGGAGGATTCGCTGCACAGCAGAAGACTTATATTTTAAAATACTCTACCTATTCACAGAGTACGCACGATCGCGAAAGTAAACGGGATTGCGCATTCAAATGTGATTTCAATACGTTACTGCTGTTTGAAAGCGACTCCCTGAGGCACGCGAATATCTCCCAATATGAAAGCTATCTAGTTGTAACCATCTCTTAGCTCTGTATCATGCTTGAAGGAAAATGTGGTCTCTATTTGCACTTTGAATATTGAGCACTTTGATTATAGTTATTGTTTGCACTTAATATCTATGATCAATTTGTGGGAAGGAGTTCAGTTAGGAGGTCAAAAGAAGCTCGTGTGCAGTTCTAAGGTCTGAAGAGACGATCATACAGGAGAGACGCCCGCCAGTTGAGTTTTGGCAAAACCTTTACAGTGCTTGTTGTCTTTTACTGTATATGATGATAACTCATACTCAGAAAGTAGAAATGAAATGACATTCATTACAAGATGAGTTAAAACATTTCAAATGCACCTGCAAACTATTTTTCTAGTCATGCATTTCATCATCGAGGATTTCTTAAAAATACTAATGTAAAAATCTCGTCACACCCCTAGTGTCTATCATAAAACTGAGTATGTCTCTTCAAAACATTTTCTGTTGACAAATAAAAAAAAAAAAATACAAAAAAAAAAAGTGTGTAAATTATACAATAAGACAAACTACTGAACAGACTGCATCTCTTACCCTCAGAACCTTATTTTCATTTGCATTAAATTAAATATTGCCTGCCTTTAACTAATGTCCATTTCTGTTGTATATAGTATGTATACTGTCTGTGCATTTTCTTTATGCATGGAGTATCCGGACAACCTACATTTCCCACTGTACAATACTGTATGCCTTTGACAAGTCCTTCCATTTACAGTTTGACTAATGAACTGGAAGAAACATCAATAATTATTTACCCTACAACTTGACTCAAGATTTAACCTGGATAAAGAATTGTATAAGAATTTCCTATGCAAAAATATATTAAAAATGTAAAATATTCCTATTTACTTCCAAGAACAAAAACGGATGCCACTTAATGAATGAAATTGCAATGTGTTGCAGCATACTAACGTTTACTGTGTGGTATACAGTAAGAAGTATGCTAGTATTCCACTCCAAACATAGTCCCAATGCTCTCCTAATGCTTTGTTGGAAAGAAACCAACTTGAGTATAAGGGAAGCCTCAGATTAAACCAAGTGAAAATGCATGGACCTTTAAGAATCAAAATCACTACACAACCTTCAAGATCCACCAGTCTCATTACAAAGAACTGGACCCAGTTACAACAAACCCCTTATGGAAAGGGGCTTGATGGACCCGCCAATTGCCCTTTCAGTTGAATATTAAACAAACAAAACAAAATAAAAAAAATATATTATTTATTTATTTATTAAATATATATAAAACTGGTAATTTTCTAAACGTAGCACTGTGTGAAGGCAAGCCTTGGTCTGAAAAGGCCCCCATGGTGGCATGTGTCACTTTAAACTGATGCACTGTAATTAATGACACCACACATGGAGGCTCTTTAATTCCTGGAGCAGTTGACATTTCCGTGAGGCTCCAGTCTAGGCTTCAGTTACACAAACGTTAGCGGTGCAGTAAATTATGGCTGCTGTGTTAAATGAAACAGATTGCTTGTAGAGGCAAGACAGAATGAGAGAACGCTCCAGTGAAGAGAGGCTACAAAAAAAAAAAAAAAAAAAAAAAAAAAAAAAAAGCGCTCAATTAACACTGCTCTCCAATTCAAGTGCAGCATAAGCAGGCAATCACGGCCATTGACTCTTGCATGCTATGGGGCCACAAAGTGCCCTGGAGAGAGGACAGTTGGGTCAATGGGATACATATCTGCTACTTCTGCATAGTATTGGACTACAAGGCGCTGCACCAGTTTATAGGCAATCTAAAAAGCAATCTGTTGTCATTTAAAGGACAAGGCTAGTTAAACTGAACCCACTCTTCTCTACTGAGCATATGGATTTAATTAATCTCAGATGGAGGACTCTGAATGTGTATTAAAAATTTTTTTTTAAAAAAAAGTGTGCAAAAAAAACATTCATATTTGTCCTAAAAATACGCTACACTTTTTAGACATTTCTTGACAGCATCCGTGAGATTCACCACTAGATTTAACATCATTCGCCTCTTGCATCACGGCAAACATGACAGTTATGTGCAGTGCCAGTTCGCGGAGCGCCTTGATCCTCTGGCGTAGCAGCATTAAGCGTTTGGCTGGTGGGGGATGATGAAGCTGCCATGTGTGCGCGAGTGTTGAACAAGCTCTGGGACCGGGCTCCCATAAGCCATTCTACTAAGCGATTAGTGGCTTTGTGCCTGCTGTACAGAACGGAGATAGTGAAGAGAGCACCTAGAGAACAGGCACTGGGTTCCTGTGCTGTCGCTCTCGACTGGGTGGAGGACATTAAACATTCATCTCCACCTTCGGGAGGGATTCTGCCCTCCTTCTTCCCAGAGGAAATTGCTCTCTGGGGAGAAGATCTCAGCTGTGGTGAAAAATGTAACTGCTCTCACAAGACGTGGATGTGAAATGCAATGTGAAAACAGGGTAGTTAGCAGATAAAGTAAATATATAAGTTTTTATAAATATATAAAAACACCAAATGGTTGCCCAAATGCAATCTGCTGGATTTTTTTTATTTTCTGCACCAATTTTGGGGGAAAATCTGTTATGCTGGAGAATAGATTTAAACATGGTAAAAATGTACTACACAAATTCTACACAAATATAAAAAAAAAAAAAGCAGAAATGCTGATTGTCACATCATGGGCTCAAACTAAATATTAATTTCTAGGGGTGTGACGAGATCTCATGCCACGAGATCTCGCGAGACTAAACTGTGACGAGATTTCTCGTCGAGGTGAAAAGCTGTCTCCCATTATATTTTCATGATGGCGTGTGAGGGTGAAGTTAGGATAGAATATGCCAATGCTACATTCACATTATGCCTCCACTCTAGTTTTGCTTTTAATAGAAATAAAACCAATTTAATTCAGCTGGATAATCATAACAGTCACTTCAATTCCATCAGCTCATTCAACACGAGCTGTTTGAGTCGTGCATATTGCGCAGCACTGATCACTTGACGAGAAGACGCGCACGTTATGAGTGTGTGTGTGTTACGTGTTAGTGAAGCATTGAGCGCGTGTTATGAGTGTGTGTTACATGTGAGTGAAGCATTGAGTGTGTGTTAGATGTTAGTGGACTAGACCATGACGGAGGATTCGCTGCACAGCAGAAGACTTATATTTTAAAATACTCTACCTATTCACAGAGTACGCACGATCGCGAAAGTAAACGGGATTGCGCATTCAAATGTGATTTCAATACGTTACTGCTGTTTGAAAGCGACTCCCTGAGGCACGCGAATATCTCCCAATATGAAAGCTATCTAGTTGTAACCATCTCTTAGCTCTGTATCATGCTTGAAGGAAAATGTGGTCTCTATTTGCACTTTGAATATTGAGCACTTTGATTATAGTTATTGTTTGCACTTAATATCTATGATCAATTTGTAGGAAGGAGTTCAGTTAGGAGGTCAAAAGAAGCTCGTGTGCAGTTCTAAGGTCTGAAGAGACGATCATACAGGAGAGACGCCCGCCAGTTGAGTTTTGGCAAAACCTTTACAGTGCTTGTTGTCTTTTACTGTATATGATGATAACTCATACTCAGAAAGTAGAAATGAAATGACATTCATTACAAGATGAGTTAAAACATTTCAAATGCACCTGCAAACTATTTTTCTAGTCATGCATTTCATCACTGAGGATTTCTTTAAAAATACTAATGTAAAAATCTTGTCTCGTCTCGTGAACCCAATCTCGTGTCTCGTCTCGTGAGATAAGCGTCTCGTCACACCCCTATTAATTTCCAATCAATTTTATATATATTAAACATTTCTATGACTAAATTACTAAAAATTACAAACATTAAATGAACAAAATTGGACAAATAATATAAACATACAAAAAATGACTGTTGCAAGTACCAGGAATTTTTCCCCCTCAAAACACAAACATGGGATTTGTTTAAGGGGTATAAAAAATTTGACCTGCATTTAGCATTTAAAAATGGGCCCGTCTATAACTAGCAAAAAAGCAAAGAGTAAAAAGAACATCTCCTCCTCTCTAAACATCTTTCTCTTTTTGATCCATCTGAGAGAAGCTTCCTGTGTTGTCTGACCTTTCACCAAAGGAAACTGCACAATTCCCCTCATTACTCTGACTGCAAACCAGGTGTAGTGTTTGTGTTTAACCCACATAGGGATCCATCTATCAGCAGAGGCTTGTTTCTTTTCATATGATGACCTGAAAGAGCGATTCCTTTTCTATCAGACTCACTCATCCTGGTGTCCTGCCGTTGCCTCTGACCTGTGTAATTACAGGTCACTTTTCAAATTAGTATGAACGAGCTAAAGGCTGTGTAATATGTACCCTATTCAACACAACAATTTACTGAATATTTATGTCTAGACTGGCCTGCGCTGCTAAACTAATAAGTAGAAATTCAACAAAGAAGCACTTTTTGTTAAGCGCTCAATAGGAAACCATGTCTTGTCGCTGAACTACTCCTTTGTGATTTACTTTTGCACTCAGAGAAAAGTTTCAATACGGAGTTGTACTCCCACACAACTAAAATATCTGGAGACTCTGGGCTAGGGATGTGACGGTGAGCAAATTTTCCCACCGTTTAAAGCTGGGGTAAGTGCTTTCTGGTAACCAATGTTGATATTTCAAATCACCAAAACAAACACGCCCCTATTTTAATAGCTCCGCCTCACACATACGTAACCCAGGCAACGACTATGGTGGAATGTGTGTGTTACTATGGTAATCCAGGTCAACTGCTCAATGAAAAAGTCATCCCTTCCATCACAAAAACACAAACAGTTCTCATGAACAACTCAATGGCACGAGCACGACTAACGAACATATTACAATTATGACAAGATTAGAGGGATATCGATTACAAAAAGAGGAAACAAACATATATTAGGAGTATATTATCTTACTTGTTGGACACACTTTGGGAGCTGATGCTTGAAAAAGACAGTGAGGAGGTTTAGACGATCCAGGCTTATACGGTGTGGAAATGAACGGGTCTTTATCATCGCTGAGGTGAATGACGATACGAGTGCAAATGGACAATCAAGTGAACATGACACACGAGCATATTCAAGCAAAAGCCAGCATATATTAGTTCTGTGAAACAAAAAAATAAATGTTACTCGCCTATCAAGAAAAAATAAAGCAACCTCGGCCTTCGCTCCTTGAGTTCTCTCTAGCGCTGGAAAGCTGATACTTCTTGCCTGATCGTAAGCCTTCTTTTGTTCCACAGACATCTTCCACATTTGTTGTTTTATCTGCCATCGCTCAGCTAATGTCTGTCTGTCCCGTCCCGTGTCTTTTGAATAACGACGTGCACTGAGCGCTCTTCTCCCTGCCATTAGTAGACACGCCCCTTACTGCAGTTTGTTATGGCACTCGGCCCAAGTCACATTTCTAAAGCAGTTAGCACTAAGCTCAACATCCATAGGAATGAACTGAAAACACTTGCTCTGCTCGGTTTGGCCATGGGCATTTTATTTTCGCTTAGTGTCAATTGCTTGAATGGTGGGTATTCTTAAATGAAAAACACAACAACAAAGCAGTACAGTGACAAACTCACTTAAAGGGATAGTTCACCCAAAAATGAAAATTAGCCCATGATTTACTGAAATCACGCTAGGTGTATGACATTCTTCTTTCAGACGAATAAAAACTGAGTTGTATTAAAAAAGTCCTGGCTCTTCCAAGCTTTACAGCAGTGACTGTTGATCTGTTTTTGAAGTCCATAAAAAAAATGCATCTGTCCGTCAAATAACGTGCTCCACACGGCTCTGGGGGATTAATAAAGGCCTTCTGAAGCAAATTGATGCGTTTGTGTAAGAAAAATATCCATATTTAAAACTTTATAAAGTTCCGTGGAACAGTGTTTCAAAATGCCTTCTCGCCGCTCAAAATACTTGCGCTACGTCTGACGAGCGTAACTGGTAGCCCAAGCATTTTGAACTGCAGAGGCACTTTCAACACTTTTTCATAAATTGAATACGGAAGGCGATCGGCCGAAACTTTAATTTATAAAGTTTTAAATATGGATTTTTTCTTAAACACATCGATTCGCTTCAGACGGCCTTTATTAATCCCCCAGAGCCGTGTGGAGCACGTTATTTGACGGACAGATACATTTTTTATGGACTTCAAAAACAGAGCAACAGTCACTGCTGTTATAAAGCTTGGAAGAGCCAGGACTTTAATATAACTCAGGACTATAATATTTTATTCGTCTGAAAGAAGAATGTCATATACACCTAGGATGGCTTGAGGGTGAGTAAATCATGGGCTAATTTAAATTTTTTGGTGAACTATTCCTTTAAATGGGAGCTTTTACATTCAGTTTTGAAACCAAATCTTCCGCAATTGTCTTGTCGGTCAAGAGTGAAGCAAAATAGGTGAAGTGAGGTGAAATCTGACTCCTGCGACTCGTTCAGCTAAATAATTTTTATTAGTATAAAAATGGACGTTGGGCAAGTGATGTAACCAGTGTTGCGGCTGAACACTGTGTAACAAGTAACACCGACTATCGCAGATTATGGGCCTACAAAGTATTTGAATACTAAAGTCACTGCATTAAAATATAAAAGCAAGTGGCATTTAAAGACATTTTTGAAGCACACTCTGCAAGCAGAACATTTTACAAAAAGTATCAAATTATTAAAACAATAAAAGCACGATTCAAAATGAAGACAAACTGTATTTGGAGACAGGTAATAAAAGGTAGCATTTCTTTTGCAAATGTTGCTTGATTTGATATTTTGTATGTGACTTGTAAGTGTCCAAATACTTTTGGCCACAGAGTTTTCAAACAGACTGCTGTTGTAAAATAAAACTTTCACATGAAGAGTTCATAGAAAAGATATTTCCCTTGCCATCACCTTCATACATTATCTGCAAATCCGTGCCCTTACTGCTCTGAAGAATTTCAATGTCATAGAAAAACACATCAACAAGCAATAAAGTAGGCTGACTAATCCTCTTAGCACCAACATCTATATACACACAGAGCTGCAGAATGTAATAGCTTTATATTTCCTCCGGCAAAAACAGATTCCAGCTCCTATCAAGACAAGCTGTCAGTCACTTCGTCTTCCATTGTCTGCCTTACCATCTTCATCAGCGCTCTGCTCCGCAGACTACAGCGAGGCAGCGTCCCTCAATCGAAACAGCTTCAGTTCCTATTCAGTTAGCTGATTAAGTGTGGTCACCGAACGTCACTGACTGTGTTACGTGATATATGCATGAGTCAGGCGAACGACAGCCTCCTCTGCTCCACTGACTGAATGACATGAGGCGGGTGAGGAGGAGAGCGGGAGTTGAAGGAGGGTGAGCCCAGTGCTTCCCTGCGCTGGGTAATGATGTGCTCCATTCTGCCTTCCCTCTGAGAGCCTCTTGGCTGAGTGAGCACATCCCAACAGAGCCGTCCATCAAACTCAGCATGCAGTGGCCCACAACCCCCTCCTCACAGCACACACACGTACAACACGCACACTCGTTCTCTTGCATTCATTCACTCTCTCTATTCTTTTGGGCCCTTTTTTTATCTCCTCCCTGGTGCCTTGTCATCTGTCTCCCTTCAGAATCACATGGCCAGCAATTTCTCTGTTGCTAAATCACTTTCAAGCCAATTTCAGCCCACCCAAGCGCGCACACACACACGGTTCAGACTCAATACTAAGCATCAACCGGTATCACCAGGGCAGTGATGAACAAACATCTGAGAATACTCTGAAAATCTGGGATTCAACATACTATTTAAACCTGAAAATAACCAGAAAGGTATAAGCGTTAGAAAATTATCAAACACAATATTAGTTATAATATGTAAAACAAATAAGAAATTATCAGGTTCTGTAAAAACTTGTGAAATGCCTCTGTCATTAAATTGAATAAAACACTGTTTATTAAAATCACTCAAAAAAATTACTTGGATTTACTTAAAGCAGCAGTAAATGGTTCCACGTAACTATATTGAGTAATTTTTACAAATAACAATTTAGTTATATGAACAAGAAATACAAGTAAAGCTGACAACATTTCTTTGAGTAAATACAAACCATTTGAATGTGTCACTGTTACATAATGTTATGTTAAATTTATAAAAGTTTATTACATAAGGTGAACACATTTATCGATTTAATTTACCTTATTATATTAGCTATTTGGTCTACAAGTGTAAGTGGAAAACTATTAAATAAGCATATTTATAGATACAAAATAACTCATTGGACAAACTCAATTTAATTTAGGGCAGGAATTCCATCCAATAAATGTGTATGTGTACATGAGTGCCCACAGCCTAAACACAGGCACCACTCTTCTGCATAACGGTAACCACAAAATTACAGAAACTCCTCTAAATGTCCAACATAACTGAACATTAAACACTAACAAACTAACAACATCTTTCCCTTTACTGAAAAACACATAAAATAACACTTTAATCCCTAAATTTACTCTCATAATGCAATCCTTTGCAAAGCATGCTGGGAACTACAGATCCATTGCCCAGTTTGTTCGTTTCACTCAGCAATGTTAAGTTGACCAAACAAACCCTTAAAGCTGATAATACTCATTTTTAGTAGAAACAACTCAGTAAATTTAAGTTCATGTAGTTACATGAGTTTAAATAATGTGAACAAGGATGATTTGAGTGCAACTAACAACAGTGAAAGTACATTGTTCATGCATATGCATTTTTTTTTTCAAATTAACTTTTCACTCAGACTATAATATAAGTTAATTTGAAAAATTACAAAACCTTTTCACTACAGTGTATATAATACAATTTAAAGACAGTAAATGAGACGCAAGTAAAATGTACTTAATACTGTCGGTTGAGTTACACAATTAGAATTAGCTTAGGGGCTGAACGATTAATTGCATTTGCGATAATAT
The DNA here is from genome assembly GCA_018749465.1 of Paracanthobrama guichenoti. Lineage (NCBI taxonomy): Eukaryota > Metazoa > Chordata > Actinopteri > Cypriniformes > Gobionidae > Paracanthobrama > Paracanthobrama guichenoti. Next base: position 28,683,007 of record CM031948.1, read on the forward strand.
CGCAACATGATAAAACGCGATTTTGTAACCGCAAAGGCTGCGATTACAGTCTGGTCACATGACGCAAGAGTAAAGCAGTCTACAGAAGAAGCATAAACTTGGCACGTTATGCCTGCTACAGGAAAGAACAGTTTGCGTTTAATTAATCTAATAGTGTGTTGGTCATACTATACAATCGTATTCCGCTTGCTTCCACTCGCTCTCTCTTTCTCACACACATGCACACAAACCATAAAATTATCTTTCATAACGTTCGGAAAGGTTGAAGCGAATCACAATGACATTCGCAGGCTTCATGGCACAAGACATGCGCTTTGAGAAACTCAAAACTCGCCTGTCGATATTTTCCTTATGAATACAAAGGTACGCTCTACGAAGTCTTCATTTATGTCGTATGGAATGCAGTGGGCTTATATAGTCAACATAGTAAACTCACTGACAGAAGGCTTTCAGTTTCAGTTTCAAATGCTCGCGTCGCCGCTTTGTGAAGAGCGTTCGCGCATGCGGCTGCGCGCGTCTCAAAATGCTTTTATGACGCAAAATTTATGTAAACAGTCAGTAATGTCTCAGGGAATTAAACAGACAAGACAAACCACATCTTATATTTTAAAAAAGATCTGTGCGTTAGTGTAAGTGCAGATCTCCCGTTGTCTATGTCATCATTAATAATCAAACAACAGTAAAGATGAGAAAAATCACTCTCAATATATAAGATAGTCTTAAATATTGAAAGCACTCTTTGTTCATTGCTTGTAATGTTTTTTGTTCCTCATTATTTAATAGCTTTTATGTTTTGAAGCTATATTAGTTTATATATTTACAATTCTTAACATGCAATTGTTTTAATTAAATTTGTATAATTATTTAAAAAGTACTTATTAAAAAAAGATTTAAAGTTTTATTAATAAGATTAATTAACAAAAAGTTCAAGAACTGTTTTGGAATTATTTATTGCTCATCATTGTTGAATAATACAGAAGATAAAGAGCTTAAAAATAAATTGCATACTAAATTGCAATATTGGTATAATAAAAAATAAATAAATAAAAAAATCCATCCATCCATCCATCTCTCTAAAATGACAGCAAATTAGATAAAAAAGATTTAAAAAAGCATTTAACACTAGAATACTCACTCAAATATTTTTATGTTAATATAATATATAGTATTTATATACAACTATAAATATCTTAGCATGGCTAATACACTGGTCTATCACTATTAAACACCTCTATTTGACCTCTACAAAACAGAATCTCATCCATGAATTCCGATCTCTCATTCTCACTCTAGCGAAAGACAACTATTGTGCTCATTCGCTTAAATGTCTACAATCTCATTAAGAAGTTTTAAACCCTCAATTAACACACTGGTGTAGATTAAAAGCTTATGCCTGTGGTTTAAAGCAGGTCTAAATGCTGATAACTGTGGATAAGCAAAAGTGTGTCTAAGTGTGTTTGTAGAGGCATGGGGGAATTTGACACAGTGTTAGCACAGCCTGATTATGTAATTTCATTATCCTCAACAATCTGCACTCAAGCAACGACAAAGAAAATTACTGGATTGTAAATCTCTGCTCCAGCAATTACACACCGAATCTCTGCCATCCTTGTTGATTTCACAAATCAATAGTGTCGAGACAATATTATGTCATTCCAAGCGGAACAAGGCACTTAAAGCCTCAATTTCCCATAGAAATCACGGAAAAAAAATACACATCAACTGAACATCGTATGAAATTCTTGCACCGTGACATACTTATTATTCCATCGCTTTGCTCTGTGTGTCTACCTTTACATGACACACGAGAGAGACTGTCAACACTGAAGCGGTCTGTTGAACATGGGTGGGAATGTTTAAGACACCTCACCATTTGATTGAATTTTGATTCAGCAACTCTCAAATCTTTGAGTTAACGAGTTGCCAAATTCTATGAAAAGATTCTGTTTAAAAAAAAAAAAAAAAAAAAAAAAAAAAAAAAAAAAAAAAAAAGGCCATAGTAAAATGTCTGCTCTGCTTAATCAATAGAAATACAATAAGAGCTCTGCAGCTTTCATTCACTGTAAATGAAATAACACCTTAAACTATGTCAAACAGTGTGTGTCTTGATTTCTGTGCATGTTGCGAATCAAATACTGAGTGCGTGTAAACACATATACACTGAGGAGTTAATACATTTACATTTATGCATTTTATGCATTTGGCAGACGCTTTTATCCAAAGTGACTTACATTGCATTCAAGGTACACATTTTTACATTTTTGTCAGTTCTTGCATTCCCTGGGAATCGAACCCATGACCTTGGCATTGCTAGCGCCATGCTCTTATTGTTTGAGCTACAGGAAAGCTGATGGAAAGCTTAATACATATTCCCTTTAAATATGAATGCATTTATGCTGATTCCTTTAGAAAGCCATTTCTGCAAGGTTGCACACAGCAAGCATATACATCTCTAATGATTTGTATCAATAAACAGAATTTTCAATAACATAAAAATCTAATGATTTGTGTGGCTTAGTCCAGAGCCGTAAAGGAACTGCAATTCATCTGTGAATCAATTTTCCCCACCAATATCGAGTGAGTTAAATATAGAAAGTTTGAGAAAACTGGACACCGTGAGGGAAATCTACATTCAATGAATTAACATTAGCTATTGCATTAGGAATCATGAACTAATAATGTTAATTTCTATATACATTTTTATACAAGTTGTATAAATTAACAATCCATTATGAACTAACATTAACTAACAATGACCAAAATCATAAGTTAGCATTATCCTAGATTAATAAATGTAGTAAAAATTGTTTGTCGATTTTGCTACTGTTAACAGATTCTCATACATTCTTGTGAAGTGTTGCCTTTAAGGGAATCCATTAACATTCGAAATCAGACTCACTTCATTGAATATGGTTAATGTTTGCTTTACATTTGATTAGCAATACTGACATAAAGAAACAAATCTACTTGGACACTTGTTTAAAGGAGGAAAAAGTTTGGCTGGGACCTGGAAGGGAAGCTTCAGGGGAAGTAAAAGTACAAGCGCATTGGAGATCAAGGTAACACAAAAGCCAAATGGCACTTCCCCTTGATCCGGCACATCAATCAACTTAAGAAAGCCCTAATGGATTCTTCCCTCTAACCTGTGGGTGACTGATATGCATCTTGGAACATAGAAACCACGGAATCTGATACTGAAACAAGGTGTCGCATTCTTCACTCCTGTTCTCAGGATTCCAATGTAATATTAAAACATGATGCTTTAAGGTCTGCAAGGAATGCTGTGTGAGGAAATTTGATTTTGATGGGTTCAGAGGAAAGGAGAACGTTCTGAAACTTTAGTAAAAATGGAAAATTAATGCCATCTCAAGGCAACTTGAATCCAAAAGTGCTACCTCACAATTAATATAGACCACACTTCTAACATTTCATGCAACAAGCCCACAGTGATTCGGACACATTTCTGCTGGGTTGACAGTAGCATAACCCTAGATAACCTCTACTGCCATGGCAACACAAAGCGAATGAGTCTATGAAGAGTGCAGCTGCTGTGTGGGAAAAAACAGCGAGAGACATGCCCTCCGGCAAAGATGTCATCCAATTCATACAATCCTGCAAGTTGTGGATACACGGGCCTGAAAGCCATACATATAATTCATTCAACACTTCATTAGCACACTGTTGAGCATCAAATTGCCCAGTCTATAAGTGAACATCCAACACTTTATGAGGTCTGTTAGTGATTCAATTGAGCAAAAGAGAATCTGTTATGCTCAATTAATATTTTTCCCTAAAAGTTGCCTTTAATTTTACAGATCCCGTGCAGACCAGATCAAGGCATGATGCATGAAAACAAACGATGTGCCTGAATCCAACGTGCTCAGGAATCAGATTAAGCTTTGCAACCATCCCAACACTTTAAACAGATTTTCTTTACATGACAAAAAAACCCCCAAAAACAAACAACAACAACAACAACAACACATGCATCGCTAATCTACAAGCGTCACTGCACAGGGGGCTGCTACATTCTTTGAACTCCAAAGACCAACAAAGATAAAATAATTGGTGAGTGGAATGCGTTATCACACCACAAAGACCTATTCACTGAGGGAAACGGAGATAAAAGGTGCTGAGATGGGAGCATAAACTACTGCACCCTTGTAAGAGCGCATCGTTCCTCTGCGAGCACCCCACGCTCCCTCCCGTGCACCACTGGAATACATCAAACGTGGACAAGATGGCTAATTAGTCCTCATTACAAAGGGAGCCAGGCTTCTTACATCAGCAAACAATCGCATCCATCAAAGCTTGACAGCGCAGATCAAACAGAGACAGAGCGGCTCTCATCAGCAATATCGTGCGATTTCTATTTAGCAGACTGATAGGAGCTGGGCTGCTGCCAGCAAGAGTGAAACGAGGGGTTTCCGACACGCATGGCATCATTTCCTGTCATTACCACGAACGTAACACGCCTGCTTTTCACAAACAGATCCATGAGCTAAGCTCGGTTTTCAAAGGCAATAAACAGACTAATCGTTATTGACAAATACAGCGCTTTGGAGTGTCTGACTACTCCCAACACCTCTTCTTTCCCCCAAATGTCAGAAAAGCACTGAGTGTAAAAGAGCAGATGAAAAGGTTAAAGCCCTGGGATTGCTGCGTGTGGCCACATATTACTCAGAGCTGTAGACACCACATCAGTCAGCTGATGAGAAGTGTTGGCGGGTTCACACATCATAAACACAGCGGCCAGACAGACGTAGAACATACGTAACTGGGGATACACAGCTACATTCGCTTACAGGAAAACAACCACAATGGCATTTCAGGCAAAACAAACACATGCGTTGGTCGATTTTAATCAGTGGTTCTGGAGTACCCCTTATTTAACACACCTAAAATATTATCAGCATACTAGTATGCAAAAAGCAGTATCAAATAAATCGTGAAACAGCGGGCGAATAACACATGGATACTGAAGCATGCAGCCAGTAGTCACTTTGACATCCTATGAGGAGCTTAGAAGCTACTAAAATTGGAAAAAATGGCAAACAAGCCAGGTATCAAAGTTGTTCCTCATGGTTAAATAGTTTAAAAACAAAGGATACATCCAGACATCCTAAACTAGGGGTCAAATAAGAGTGACCTCCAGGATAAAGAATGAGAACCACTGGAATAAAATGACCTTTATGAATAGACAAGCACACCTAGATCTGTTAGTGAGCTTCCAAAATGAACAGCATAGAAATGAGTAATGAATCATTCAATTAGGCAAACCAGAAAAACAACATTAACTTCTGGTTATTTGCCCTTAACTTTAATACAAGTGAGCAGCATGTTAGACTAATTCTTAAATCAAGCAGGACTTGTTACACTTGCAGATGTGTCAAAACAAAATGGCACATTCTGAAGAATTTCTGACACCTGATTGACCTTTAAAAATGTTCTGGATCTGAAGAGCAAATGTCTCAATAGCAGTTTGACAGATTCTAAACACACCCCGACATGTTATTCCTTTGATCAAACCCAATAAATGCCAGCCATGGGTTTCAATTGGAAATCTGACTCGAGCCACACATGCAAACACTGCAGCACCGCAATAAGCAGGTATGCATCTGCAAGCATGCATGACCACGGAGTTGCAGTGAAGGAATCTACACGCAAATCTAATGCAATAAATTGTGTTCAAGCTTATGCAGGACAAAGAAAGTTTGCCTATCGCTGCAGTGACTGCCACACTCCATTCTAGTGCCAGTCATCAGACTGAATAAATGACATTTAACTTGCATGAGAGGACTGGTGTTTCTATGAATCTTAAAGAGCAAATCAACAAGTAAAGCAGCACAATCAGCTGCATTAGTGACAATGAGATCAGCATTGCAATGCTGCAGAAATCCAGTGTAAATGCCCATACCTGGTAGACGTGCCCTTCCGTACATCACAGATGCTGCATTTGAAGGCTTCGGCACTGTTTCTGAAAGTGCACACGCTACAGTCCCAAAATCCGTCGTCCGCTGTCGGTTTGGCTTGTCTTTTTGGCCTTAAATAAAAAAAAAGAAGCCCAAATTATAAAAGGTCAACCTCCATATTTGCCCCCTTACATCCTACACCCCGACTTATTCTGTCTCGAATGCGTTTAACATAACCGAAGTGGCACAGAAAGTGACAGAAAATCCGACCCGTGACGCGCGAGGGCGGTTTATTAGAACCGGAAAATACTGGAAATACACGCTAACCAGCTAACTAGCCACGGTTATTCTCCACAGCTCCTAGTCACCAGGCTTAACACAGATATAATACACTCTCTAGACTGGTGTCCGCTGGCACGGCAGCTAACATTAGCCAGCGAGCTAAAGATATCGTGTCGGCGAACGGCGTGAAATTGAATGTCAAAACCCGTCCATTTAACGGTGAACTTCGACCAAAAAACCCCGTCCGAAGAGGCCAGGCGTATCCCGTAGAAAGAAATTCTCTTTGTCTGAGAGGCACTGAATCGTGTTAAGAGTCCTATGTGAAGAAGAAAAAGCCGCCATAGCTGCGCTTGTTTCTGAGAGAAAGGAGAAACACTCCTCGAGAAAAGCATCCGAATATCCACCGAGCGAAAAACAGCCGCACGGACACCAAAATCGCCTCGGAAACTACCGACTGTTGTCGCTTGCTTACCTGGTCGGGCTCTTTTTGTCGCCCATGGTGGAAAAACAGACTCTCAAAAGACCGAGAAGGGTTCAGTAATTCACAATAATTGTGTGTGAAGGTCCGTGTGAGCGTGTATGTGTGTGATGGTGGATCCACACAGAGAGAAGCGCTTGCAGGCAGACTCGCCTTCCCCCGACTGACTGACTGACTCTAGGCAGGGCGAAGAGACTGCGGACCCCGTGACTGCGCCGCCCAATCACCGCTGTCGTCGGTTTAAAAGTCTCGCCAGAAATAATCGGCACGGATAGAGTAATACTACTACACTACTCTCCGATTGCCAAACGTAATTAGACTGTGTGCCTGTCGAGGTGAGAGAAAGCAGCAGTGAGAGACTGAGTCGATGTCTGAATGACTCTGCTATATATCAGCAGCAGCACTGAGAAATGAATTGGGCTGCATGGGGAGAAAAGTCAAGTTCAACTTGGGACACCTGAATACTGAAATAAGCAGGAATTTACTTTGTCTTGTGTCTTACCATCTCAAGTCATATATGAAAGTGAGCCAAGGATTAAATAATCACATAGCCACAGTTTTCAGTCTGTCTTCAAGCAGTGTGCAACAAGTTTATAGCAGATGATATTATTATTATTATTAATTTTTTTTTTTTTTTACAGCTGATTGCAATATCATATTTTTCTGATAAATAACCTGTTTTTAATAATTTTATTTCTGCTTTTTGATGGAATAACTAAATAGTCATAAGAATAAAAAAATCGTCATTGTAAAGTCATGATGTAGAGTAACGACTTTTTTTTCTGTATGCATAGAGTGAAAAAGATTAACGAAAAAAAGTTGAACAGGGAAACTGTTGGGCATATGTCAAGGTACGTTCATGCCATGTTGTAATTTGTAAAAAGTGTTCACGTCCTTGTAGAACTCGGAATTACAACTTGTACACTGGGAATTTTCTGAGAGCTCCTACTTGTACCACCTGACCGCTGCAGGTTCATTTAGGCATTGGTAGTGTTGCCACTGAAACACATAATTCCCAGTCTGAGGATGTGAACAGCTCCGTACGTCACGTTGTCATCTCGAAATTAAGGGAATTACGACATGGTGTGATTTGTGAACGCAGCATAATCAAAGAAAAGTGTGTTGTTTCACCAAAAGATCGAGCTGTGATATTTTGATTAAAAATTAAAAAAAGAAATGAGTATGGATGACTCAGTCAAAATAAGATGCATTTACAAAATAATGATGAATTTTGAATTGATTTACCAAATAGAGGATGAATTTTTATTTCATAATCTTTAATCTTAAAATGATGCAATTTTTATTTTTGTCACCGACGTCAGCGTAATGATATTTTGCATGTCATGGCTTTTTATCTGCCTTGACAAGCATGACCAGAAATTGTGCCATAACAAATGGCAGTCTTATGGAGGATATAACAAGTTCTAAGTATAAACACAATTGACCTCACCAGTTTCTCTTGGTGCGAAACACATACCACCAACACCACACAGCTAAGAGATCATGAAAGGAACACACACATAATGAGCAACAGACGATGATATGAGGGTTTTTTGTGTTTTTCTTACAGACTTTTCATGATTTCAATTTCCCAAGTGTCCAGTCCTCATCTGCGGCTCCCATTTATTTTGGATTGCACAGTGAAAACAAACCCTCGAAGAGGCCCCTCATGGTAGACACAAGGGCCCCTGTGTGGGGGGATATGAAATGTGAATCATTAGCTGCTCTCCGGGGTTCCAGCCCTTCTGTGCCCTCTTTTCTCTTCATGTGCTGCTGGATTCTCTGTTGCAACTTCATGACAGACTCTTGTAAGTTTATTACCGGCTGATGTTGATTGGAGGTTTGATCTGGAATTCTTTGCAGATGGTTCCTTACAAAATCCAGGACGGCTAAGAATACAAACGTTTAAGGTTCGGAAAAGCCAAGAGCTTCAAAGGCCAATGCCGTATAAGAAAATGACACTAGAATCACACAATTGTAAATATACAAAATACAACACAGATGCTGTCAAAGTGTTGTTGTTTTTTTCACATCAGACGAAACATGAAATATTACACACTGATTACCTGAGCTTACAAACCTCAAGTTCACACTCTGCCTTCAAACACTGATTCATAAATGAATGCAGAGAACTTGTGGAAATGTTGTAAGAACCTGTCATATCCTTAATTTTGAGCTTGCCTGTGATGTCTTAAAATTAGAACAGTACATTTGGCTGTCACCTTTGCGGTACCAGATTGATGCCACAGATTTCTAGCTCTTGCGTGTGTGCTGTCTCACGAATGATGAGATGTGATGTGGGAGTAGGTGAATTAGAAAGATGACTCAGATGAATGCTACGATCAGAACTGGGACTCCAGCAAACAGATGAAAGAGACAGAAACCGAGAACATGGTTTCTTTCTGTTCTCGATGTGACTGGTCAACCTTTATTTGATGATACATTTTAACAGCTCACAGTGTTTGGATACATGGGGTTTAAAAAAGAAAAAGTTTTAACAAAGAAAGAAAAGAACTATGAAAAACTTTCTTATTTGGTTTACACAAATGGCTCAGGATGCTCATACTTTTATTTATTTCTCATTTATATTGTAATTAATATGAGAACCTAGGAAGTCAGAGAAGGCATGTTGCAAATGATTTTATTTCAGTGCTGTGACGTATTTCCAAGTGAAATGGAATATTGAATAGAGGGAAGGGTTTTACTTCAGCGCTCCTCCACTCCATCCCTCTCTCATAGCAGACTAACGGTTGGAGGGGAGAGGTTAAGGATATTCAAACCCAAGCCGTCAAATTGACGTCATTGGAAAGGGAACACCATTCCAGACCGGAAGTTACTTTTTAGATTTTGATTAAAGATTACCACAGTTTTGTTTCTGTGTATTAACTTGCACAGATTAAGTGTTCACCCTAAGACCTTTAATATGTGCTAACAAAGTAAATAAGATCAATTTTGATTTCATGAGGACTATCAGGATTTTAATAATTTCATTTAAAATGTCACTGTAGATTTTTCAAGAACGTATGATTCTTTCTCAGAAAATGCAAAAAGCATCTTAGGATATAATCACAAAACACAAAGTGTATGAAAACAGGACTGCATCTCTAATTAGATTACATGAAGAACCAGAATGGCATTTAAAAAGCCACTTTTATTTGACCTGCTTGCTAGGACATTTCAATTCATTTAAAATGTTTTCAGGATAAATAAAACACATTATGAATCAGTTTAAATCACATGGGGCCAATGCATCCTGAAAATAAATGAGCATTATATGCCTGGCTCAAGGCCAAAATCAGGGTGACCTCTAGATTTCTATCATTTTGTTTGTGTTGGGTTCATGTTCCCTGATTAGTTTCGAACCAGTAATTCGACAATTACCTCTGATGCACAACCTTTACTGCCATTTATGTACCTGTCTCACTTAACAATCCGCAGCACGTTTCCTTTCTATTGGTAAGTTAAGGGAAAGTATAAAGAAGCGAAGTGGAGCCTGTTCATTTCGTATTTAATGTTGTTGAAGCCAAAAGAAATTTGGATGCATATCTGCAGCCCTGTAGATAGTGTTCTTGCTACTGGGAATGAGTTTATGCAATTTGTTCTACTTGACCTTTCACCTTACAGATAAAACACATCTGGCTGCCGCCCCTAGGGCTGCTTCTTGTTGGCTAAACTCACTTTGTGTGCGTGTGCTTGTGTTGGACTTCAAAAAGTTTTCACTGATCAGTAAACACAGTGTTTGGTGACACATTTGAGCTACTTATTCTCTCTAGAGACAGATGTGGTTGACCATTTATGCATATCTGGCACTGACACTGGGAATTTGCACTTTTTTTTTCCAGAGCACTGACTGATTCAAAACAAAATTTGGCCTGAGCTCTGAGCTCTGAGCTGGCACGCTACCAAACGAAGGACTCCAACGATAGGCATATTTGAAATGCACATTCTTTTAGGATCCCACACTATCACCCATGACTTAGAGAAGCAAAATATCTATCTATCTATCTATCTATCTATCTATCTATCTATCTATCTATCTATCTATCTATCTATCTATCTATCTATCTATCTATCTATCTATCTATCTATCTATCCATCCATCCATCCATCCATCCATCCATCCATCCATCCATCCATCCATCCATCCATCCATCCATCCATCCATCCATCCATCCATCCATCCATCCATCTTAGTATGAAATAACTACATGCTGGTCAGATTCTCAGTAATGTCAACTCAGAGAGGGACATTTTTTTTCATGTGTGCGTATGTGCTCTGGGAGAATGAGGGGGGAATGGAGGACACGATTTCCTTTTCCACACAAGGAATGTATCCATAAGAGTTCCTGTTTGGAAAGTGGTTCTCTCACGCTGGTAGAAAGCCAAGAGCTGCTTATGCTCTGATGAGCCCATGGTGATAAGAAGAAGCGCAGCCAAATCTTCAGGAAGGTAGATTATCCCACCAAATGCTGGCAAACGCTCAGAGCGTGAGTGTTTTATTTGTTAGAGAAAGAAAGAAAGAGGCAGACTGCTAAAGTCAGGTGAAGAGACTGAAAAAAATTATGACAAAGAGAGCCAGACTGAACGTTGGGGGGAGCGAAGAGGGAGAGAACGAAAGAGAGAGAGAGAGAGAGACTTCTTTAGTCTCACTCTACAGCATAGAGCTTTGCTGAATCCAGGGCAAGCTTCACAAAAGGTTGCAGAACAAAGGCCTGCGAGCTAAGTGTGTGTGCAGGAGAGTATGCATATGCGCACAGGCAGCGCGGTGGGAAGGCTCAATCCCATGGTTTGTTAACTCAGAGGCGCACTGTAACTTTAAACAAGAAAACGAGACGCTTTGCGTCAGCTGCCAGCTCTCCCGCTTTCACTTTCAGATGTCGTTTCTCTCTTTGAAAAAGAGAGCGGTTGCTTATCTTTCAAATTGTCATCCTTCACAGTTCCTAAAAGGTTTATCAAAACCAAAGTCACTTGAAAACAATCAAGCATGACAAACCAAGAATTGTGGCACATTGTGGATCAGAAAAAAACTCAAATCAAGCCCTTTGAGCATAGGTCACCTTTAGATGAAGGAATGAGAGGTTTAGAGACTGTAATGCTTTCATGTGGTTCTTCTGACAAGAGCTGTTTATACAGAGGAGTATAAATCACTCTATGTGGTCAAGGAGACCTTAGTCTCGCAAAGCTAGACATTAAGATGTCTTACTGACATTTAGCCCAACCACAGTTTATTTGACTTACCATTTAAGGGTGGGTACATCTGAAATCAGCGATACCACAATAATATAGTGCAATGCAAAGAATTTCAGTCCATAAGAGAATGTGTGTACATTGCGAATATGTACAGTAGTTTACCTCATAAAAAGTGCCTAAATTTAAAACACTAAATACCTTTGATGACGAGAGTACTGATAAAAATCTGTCCGGAACTTCAGATTGGAACAAAATTCAGAATTGGCTTCTTTTCAATTCATGATGTGGAATTTGAATTGATTTAGCCATAAGCCACAGGAAGTTGAAATGGAATTTGACTTGAAATGACAGGAAAAGGAATTTACTAAATTGCAATTCAAAAGACACAGATAATGCATTCTGAGTAGGTTTTGGTCCACAAAATATGATGAAATATAAATATATATATTGCTTTTTATATTAGGGTCCAATTCTCACTATTAACTATGACTTTTGTCTTAATAAACTCCTAATTACTGCTTGTTATTAGTTAGTAAGGTAGTTAAGGATGTAGAATATGGTCATGCAGAGTAAGGCATTAATATGTGCTTTATAAGTACTAATAAACAGCCAATATCCTAGTAATATGCTGCTAATAAGCAACTAGTTAATAGTGACAATTGGACTAAAGTGTTACTAAATATATATTTATCAGTATATGTACACTCTCAGAAAAAAGGTACAGTGCTGTCACTGGGCGGTACCTAAGGTACAAAAGTGAAAAGGTACATCTTTGTACCTTACTCACCCCTAAATGATACATATCAGTACTTTAAGAGTGCGATTAGTACCTTTTCGGTTTTGTACCTTAGGGGTACCGCCCCAGTGACAGCAATGTACCTTTTTTTCTGACAGTGTAACTTCAAGGCTTTATTTAAAAACGTTAAAAACGCCAACATTCAAAGTTTGCCATGACAAACTTACATTTAAATTTCGGTTCATTTTAATTGTGCTTCCTAAAATTTGCTGCCTCGATATATAGATTCGGGAACTGAACTGGAATTTAAAAGGCATTCTTAATTCAGTTCTAAATGGTGCACAAACCTGTTTTTGTGTGCAGTATATGCATCAGATGCGCATGTGCTAGCCATCAAAGGTTAAGGAGGCTGAATCAAGCGATAGAATCTCACCAGGTAACACTGGGTTCCAGTTCAATTTGACTGATTAGTGCATTGACGAACACAATGCAATCAACCGGCCAATCAATCCCCCGTGCGCTTCATTTACCAGAGTACCCTTAGAGGACTCTTGCTCTATTTGTTCCCCCTTTTCTTTCATTCTTTCTGGTGACTCAGCTGGATGTGAAGCACACAACCCTATGTGAACTGTGAAAAAATAACTGAGGACAATGCTGAAACTCTGGATATTTTACCTGTTCTCTTCCCAGATGATGAAGTTATCAGTAAATCTCCATCTGGCACTTGTTGGAGGAGAGGAACAAGATGCTTTACGTGTTCATCACTTTCCTTCACACCCTAAGCTCCATTATGATGTGTCTGCAACAGTTTGAGAGGGCAAGAAACCTTCACATTAGACTCATATTATTACATGTGATAAGTGTGAGACTCAGAATAGCAGAGGAGGGAGAGAGAGAGAGGAGCAGAGAGGTGTGGGTGGGAAAATGCATTAAAGCCAGAGACAGAGGCTGAGAAAGGCAGAGAATGGGGGACAATAGGTTAAGTGGGATTGGATAATGGAGAGTGTTTCATCAGAACATAAGGCGAGAGACAGATTCAGGAAAGAAGGCAGGGGGTTGTTGCTGAGGTGAGGGTAGACCAAGGCTTTTTTTGGCTTCAATAACAAGCGAGGTGACATTCTATCACAAGCAGAAACCTTTCATGATGGTATTAAAGCTATTGTGTTTGAAAGACTGATCAAGCAGGCAACCTCAGGCAAGTAGCTAATGTCAAAAGGAACATACAGAGTTTTTCCAAGAAAAGCCAGATGAAAGAGTCTTGACCTGAAATGTTCCGGCTTTAATGAACCCAATGAACTCAAACTAAAGTAGTAAGTGAGTACAAAAACTTTACACAGAAGATACACTGTATCTTTACTGTTCCCCACAATATATGATGAAATCATAGCTTAAGTGTCAGGAAAAATGTTGTGATGCAATCAAAGGAATCCTTAAAAGAAGAAACACCTGAAGTCATATCATGAAGAATCAAAATGTTCTGTCTTTTCGAGATTAAAGAGCTTGATGCACTATAAAACATACTGCAATTCTTAATTCTTCCCCAATCTAAAATAAGAGTTTATTGAAACAGCACAGGATGATTGAAACACCAGAAGAACAATATAAGAGTTATGCAACAATATATCAATGTATAATGAGGACATTTTGTCAGACCTTTGCCAGCCTGTTTTTGGCTGTATAGCACCTGTTACTCTGTCCCATCCATCCTACCCGATCATTTCAGTATGATCTTAACTATTTATGTAGCACATTTTCAGCGTGGATTGATCCTGTAATTGAGATACAGTAAATAGGAGGTGATTATGAGAGGGGGAAAGAAAAATAGTTGCTGTTTGGATTTAAATAGGCATCTATGATTGGATCATTATTATTTCCTGTTGATGAAATATCATCACAACATTTATTTCCATCAAGAGGCGCATCAATGTTTAGTCAAGATCTTGTATTGCCAATGCAAGAGTCCAGCTCCACTCTGTAAAGTCTCCTCCAGCACATCCCAAAGACTTTCAATGAATTTAAGGTCTGGACTCAGAGTGCCAATTCATGTGTGAAAATGATTCTTCATGCTCCCTCCCGACCATTCTTTCACAATTTGAGCCTGATGAATCTTGACATTGTCATCCCGGAATATGCCATGATGTGTCTTCCTACATGGCTGTTTAAGAAATGAAAAGCTACACACTCCATCATTTAGGGTTAGAAGAACTGTTGCCAAACATATAACATGCTAGAAACATAATCACTGCAATAATAATCTCTTAAGCATTTGCCTATTTAAATCCAAACAGCACCTTTTTTTTGGCCGGGCAGTGTATATAGGCTATGGTAGCTCAACAGCATGCCACAAATGATCTTGTATTTAATGGAAAATTTACCTTTAAGCCTTCAAAATGTCCATTTGCTTAGCAAAATCGTTTTTGTGACAGGTGGTGAAACAAATCTCAGCACTTTGCTTGCTACAAAACATATTTCATTGAAATAATGCAAAATACAGTTTTCTTGGTTAGTAAGAAATATTTAAGTCTGGTTAAAAAAAATTGGACAAATTAGCCCTTTGCAAATTCTCTGATGAATGATTATCACTCTCACAAATTACTCTAATCTGGAGCCATCATGGTGCGGTTTTACATGAAAAAGGACATTACATGAATTCCTTGCTTAAGCATACATCATAAGGTACATGCAAGGGTTATTCCCACCGAGGAAAGAAAAAGGGGTCAATTTGTCTATATAAATCGACAAAAAGAACCAGAGCTCAATTATACAGCCCAGAGCAGTACATGATTCCAGTGAAGGGTGGTATTATTTGTATTGCAAATTAGTGCAGTACTTCTATTAGAGTACACATTTGCAAGCTACTATTTTGCCAAGCACTCACCCCTCAGGAGAGTTCATTTGGCTGTAATTGAAACACCACCTGCAGCTTTGAGTGAAATCATTAACAAAGGTCACATGTGTCTGCAGTAAGATTACCCCACACATGATGTTAGCATTGACTTGCTAATCCACCTGGCCGAGCTTCGCCGGGGGTTGGAGTTTGCCCTTTCCCGTCAATAAGGGGATTCTTGGCACAGCGTGTGTGCATGCTTCATGCATTAAACAGTTCTGCTCCGGGTCTGCTATTGGTCTCAAGCTTTAAACCTGTTATAGCTGTTCAGCATTTCCATTAGGTGAGCGATGCGCTCACTCATGTTGCAATGGAATGCAACAGCTTGCTAGAGTGTGCAACAACATCTAGCTCTGGATTTACAGCCCATATTGTCATTAGACTACCATTTGATTTATTGCATGATATTATGTAAAGAGACAAATCAGATCTGATCAGAATTAACTGGAAATATAAAGTAAGTTAATGCAACAATTAACAAGAGCTGTTGCAATTTAACTAGTTAATTGAAATATATTAAAGTGCACAACCAGTCAAATGTTTGGAATAATTACAATCAAAAATAACGGTTTTCTATTTTAATATATTTTAAAATGTAATTTATTGCTGTGATGGCAAAGCTGAATTTTCATCAGCCATTAGTACAGTATTAATGATTGTCAGTTATTATTGGTGCTCAATTATTAATAATGGTTCTTAATACTGTCTTAATTTTGGAAAAGTTTTTGTGGCTTAATATTTTGTAGAAGCTGTGCTACATTATTCTTTGATTCTTTGATGAATAAAACTTCAACAGCATTAGAAATGTCTTTACTGTAACTTGTATTTAAATTGTGGTCAATTAAATAGATAAATAAATATATGAAAAAAAAATGTTGAATGACTATCACAAAAAAAAAAAAAAAATATATATATATATATATATATATATATATATATATATATATATATATATATATATATATATATATATATATATATAGCCTACAAATTCATTTTGGTGATCCAATTCAGTTGTGGGTGAACAGTGATTATACAGTTTCGAGAAAAACTGTTAAAATGACAGTGCCTGCAGCTTCCCCCCGTTGGCTTTGAGATTGAGATGAAAGTGACTGAGCGAGAGGGGTTGCGTCGTGGCAGGCTCGCTAGAGCGAGTCACTTCAACTATAAAACATGCGCCCAGGGCAGGTCATGCGTTATGCATTGATCCATGTAACTGTGGCAGGAAAACACCACATGGCAATTCCCTGCTGCTGCCAAATCAGTTCTTTTTAGACTGGAAAAGTGGCCGGCGTGGCACGATCCAACAGCAGTAAAACCAGACTCCCTTACATTAACAGGGCGCATTCTTTGAAATGGCAAAGAAATTTGTTGACAAAATGCAAGTGAAATGCATTTTTTTCAATGCATTTCACAGTGGTATACAATAGGTCAGACTAACCATGTTAATTCTTACATTTTAATACAAACAAATACTATGGGCCAGTTGCATAAACTTAGTCATGTTAAGACTGTCTTAAGGACTAGTTTGACCAACTAGCAGTTAACCAAGGGGTAATCAGTCTCAAAATATAACAATCTACCTTTTTAGGTAACTGAGTAAAAAAAAAAAAAAAAAAAGTTATGAAGAGTCTTGAAAAAATAATTGCTTTAACAGTTTATGCAACTGCCACTATCTGTACTCACCATTATTATTAATTTATGTCAATGCCTTGTCAGCGGCAATTGTTAAAAGTGGCTAAGGTAAATTTGGACAACTCCTTTTTTACTGTTTCTAAAAAACTACACTATGAGAGTGACCAGAGATAAAAATCCAAAAGGAAATGAAACAAGACTAGCACATGTGAGTAATGCACTGATGTATCATAATTTCATTAT
Organism: Paracanthobrama guichenoti; assembly: GCA_018749465.1. NCBI lineage: Eukaryota > Metazoa > Chordata > Actinopteri > Cypriniformes > Gobionidae > Paracanthobrama > Paracanthobrama guichenoti. The sequence continues at coordinate 28,700,370 of CM031948.1, forward strand.
AACAGCACAATCTTGATTAAAAAAAAAAAAAAAAAAAAAAAAAAAAAAACAGCATCTGGTCTGCAGAAACAATTCACATCTGACTTCTATATAATTTAAGAGAGAAGCTAAATATGTGGTCATTGGAAAATTAGGCTGGAGTACATGAACTTTTGATTGTTTTTTAGTCAAAGCTTAATGAACCGTTGGCTGAACATCTGCTGCATATGGCACACTTATCTGGAAACACTTTAGGAGTTTCAAAGTCGTCATCTGATTGGTTGAATTCTACAGGATGTCCGCGAGATGAGTGACAATGAGCACTTACCAGGATCAACTAAACGCTGGATTTTCAAAAGTATGTGAGGTTCGCAGCTCCGTTGTTTCAGTAAAGTTGCACAACGTTCTTTATAGACGCATGCCGGTCTGTTATTGCAGGGACATCGACTTTACATTTTCACACCCCTAAACATGACACGGAACAAATCAAACTGCAATCGGCTGAGTTAAATGTCAGTCAAACGTCCTCTTGGGCAGCCCTTGACCAATGAAAGCTGCGATAGAGTCTTTTTGCAGTCAGTGTGAAGGTCTGGCTACCCGAGACTAAGCTTAATGTACCCCTGTTATGCTTTTTCGAATATTACCTTTCATGCAGTGTCTAATATAGCTGTTTTTGAATGTGAAATGTCTAAAAAGTTTTAAAGATCAACGTCCACGACCAAATAAAGTTATTGTCTCCTAAAAGAAAGAATAGATTCTGAACTGCAGAAAGGAGTCGTCAGTATTCCAGTCTTACTTCCAGTTACATACCTACGTAACACATTTGTATAATGCCAGCCAATGGTCTAAAGCAAAAAGCATAATAGGGGCACTTTAAGACATCTCTACAGTTTCAGGGATTGAAACACTGCTTGCTGAGGAAGAATCCATAGGATCAATGTCATGTGAACCACACTAAATTGTTGATCCAATACGATGCCAAATGTGATCTCATTTATAGGTGTATACTCGACTTTGCAGCGTTTCTTGCCCAGCTGGGGTGAGTGGAGGACGCCTTTGCATTTGCAGGATTCACAAAGCGCTTGTAAATCTCTCAGTGTTGCTAATGCCATACAGATGTGCGGTGGGTGAGGTTTGTGCTGAAGCTAAGAACAAGTCCATGGCAGACCGCAGCAGATGAATCGCACTTGGGTGGGCGGTTTATTGATCTGGTGTCAGAAGCAGATTAGACTATGTTAAGGTTACACACACTCATGGATGGGATAGATTAGAAAGAAATGGACACCCTTATGCCTCAGCCGTAGGTCCTGTCAAGTCAGAATACAATAAAGCATAATGTTGTCATACAACATTGTTCATATCAAGTTTCAATGTATAACAGTACATAAAATAATCACTTCATATTGTTCTCTAATTAAAGGGGTCATGAATTGAGAAATCAGCTTTCCCTTGAGCTTTTGATATATAAGTTCATCGTGATATAAGAATATCCTGTAAGTTTTGGAGCTGTCACAGCACGCTGTCACAGGCTGGAGAATCCCTTATTTGTGGTGTTGTTGGTTCATTGTGCTGCGATTCGGGATCAGACTCAGACATGTATGGGCCAGGGCTCGCAAAGCCCAACGTTCCGGGGCTATGTTTTCCAGATGGGCTACCAAAACATATCACCGGCCTGCCAACGGGCCATCTTAAATAGTGAAATAACATTCCTTTCTTGGTGTGCGTTGTTCACTCTCTTGACTTGATATCTGAAGGAAAAATACAGTTGCGTTTTGATCATGTTCATTGTCTGACTCTGCAGTGAGGCTTGTGTGTGCATGCATGTGTGTGTGTGTGTGTGTATTAGTGATACACGGTTCGTGGTTATATCCACCGATCAGGCCAGTCAAGTTATAAAAAATAACATTCCAATTAATTGCAGGTGGATGAGAGGTAAATCATTGTGTTTGTTTGATAAAGACATTTTGCGAGCCCGTGGGCGAATCTTTCCGGTTGCCGTTTCCTACGTGCTTTCAAAACAATCCCTCATGTGTACTCACGGGGGAGCCGGAGCTCATTATAATATGCAAAGCTTATCCAATCATTGCAGTGGCCGTTTACTTCCAAGTCTTCAGTGCGGCACGCCCATAAAAACCAAGAGTTCCATGAGAGAGGCTCAAAACCAGAATAGAAAATAACCTATTAATTATTCATTATGATGTTTTTGAATGTAAAAACCACGCGAACGTCATTAGTTGACCTCAGACAACAGTATAAAAAAAGCCAGTTCATGACCCCTTACTAAATGTCCTTACTAATAACAAACACAGTGCAGCATTATCTACTCTACTCCAGTTATCTACTCTCACTATCTACTCAAGTCTAGGAAATCATTTAGACCTCAGTGTTAAGTGATTCTAAATTCCTCAAAATATTATCTATGGCAGGGTGCAGCTAGTTTATTTTTACATTCATTTTACGTAACGCAGTTTCATTCCTCCTGTGTAGTCCTGAAGATAACAACCATTGAATAATGAACAAACATGGTTCCAGCCCTATATGAAGGTTATAGAAGGGTGAAGCAATCACTAAAGGTTCAAAAGTCAGCAATCACCTTGAGAGTGTAATGGACTCTGTAATAGTGCATTCAGAGATTACATAAGAAGGATCAGCGCAGTCAATAGCAACGAATTCCACTAAAGTATATTAGCATCTTATCTCACTTGACACACTTACCAGGGTTTGACTTCTAAATACCAAGTTACTCATTCCGCAAGAATGTTACACAGTCAACATCTTTTACATCTCAAGAGCTGACGATCATCTGGTGTTGCCACAGAGTGAGCCAAAATACACAAAGCAATTCATTAATGACATGAATTAAAAACACATTCACACCGTTCATTAGTTTCAATCAGAGTTAAATTCCTGATATACACTACCATTCAAACGTTTAGGGTCGGTATGACTTTTTTGTTGTTTTTGAAAGAAATCTACAGCTAGATTTATTTGATCAAAAACACAGTAAAAACAGTAATGCTGTGAAATATTATTACAAATAATAACATATTTTAAAATGTACTTTATTTCTGTGATGGCAAAGCTGAATTGTCAGCAGTTATTCCTCCAGACTTTATCGTCACATGATCCTTGAGAAATCATTCTAATATGCTGATTTGCTGCCCACAATTATTATTATTATTATCAATGTTGATAATAGTTGTGCTGCTTAATATTTTTGTTTAAAACATGATAAAAAAACATTTTCAGGATGTTTTTCAGAAGTTTATTTATGATATTATAAATGTCTTCACTATCACTTTTGACCAATTGAATGCCTCCTTTCTTAATATAATATATTAATGTCTTTATTATTGTTATAATGTAGGCCTATTATATTATTATCAGCATTTTTTCAAATGTTGCCAGCTACTGCCAGCATTTTTGATTATTTTCACAAACTTTTCATGGCCCCCAGAATCTTTTTTTTGTATGAATATATGAACATGCAATATATCAAAAGAAATAACAGCCTCTGCTTCTTCTGCTTCGTTTTATTCTAGCTTCAAATTTCAGTGTGTACATTTTAGCAGCATCTAGTGGTGAGGTTGCAAATTGCAATCGTCCACCGCTCACCCCTCGCTTTCGAAGCACATAGAGAAGCTACGGTGGCTGACACAGCACAAAGATGACATCATCTGAGACAGCAGAGAGTAGCCAGCGCTCTGTAGAGCAGTTTGTCTGTTTAGGGCTACTGTAGATACATGGCGGCGCAAAGTGGTGACTTCACTGTAAGGTGACCCGCGGTGTATGGAGACATAAACATAACGGTACATTATGTAAGGTCTTTATACACCACTGAAAACAGTTATGTATATTATATTGCATTTCTGTCAATAGAGCCTCATAAACATTGCACACTGCACCTTTAATGTGTTTTTTTAATTTTATTTTATAAACACTTGAATGTGGGTAAGTTTCATAAAAAAAGTTACATTGAGCAAAAAGCTGAGAAAATCATGTTTTTCTCAAAGACTACACCAGATTGGATTCAAAACGAGAAGATCGAGTCCATTGACTATAACATTTTTTTTTTTAGAATTTCTTCCATTTTAGAAAAGTGAAGCTGCTAAAGTCCCAATATGGCTCTGATATCTTGCGCTGACTCGGGACCCGAGTCTGTGCAGTAGTGAGCATGAAGTGAAGCCGCAGTATCAAGTTCCCTGCCCACACTCTCGCAGAATCAGTTAGTACAGTTTACAGCAGAACAACTCATGTTGGTGTGAAATAAACAGTTATGGAAATGTAGAAATGAAAGTTGAAGCACAGATCACCTCCCGAAAAAAGTCTGTTGGTGCCTCAGTGAAGCTGTTAATCTCAATTATGACGTCACACCTCCATTTTTAAAGCATCAAATAACTAACTAAACATCAGCATAAACTACCGAAAATGACAGAAAACATTTATTCCAAGTGTAATTTGATTGTTTAGTTTGCTTCATGTTCCGTTAGAATACATGGAGATGGAGGGGTTTATGACCTATACTTGGACCAGACACCTAGGGGCAATCGAGACGTTTTGGCTTCACTTTTCAGGATGTGTGCGAAGAGCTTGATCGAGTCCACCAACATCCCCTAAGCTTGCACAGTCCTATAGCCTACCTCGTAACATTAGGCAGTTTTGATTTATATGCTGTTTAATGTTGATGATCATGTTATTTTACAAGCAACTGCTTACATATGATATTGCTTGTTTCTGCTTCTTCTTCACCTGTGTTTTGAGCAGGAGATTCAGTACTCTTTCGGAAGATAAAAGGAAATTTACATTAATGGCGGGGAAGCGCTGTCTCATAAATTACGCTGTCATCATTTACTCACCCTCATGTCATTCCAAACCCGTAAGACTATCGTTCATCTTCGGAACACAAATGACAACTTTTTAATGAAATCTGAGAGCATTCTGTCCCTCTGTTGACAGCTATGCAACTATCACTTTCAAGCCCTAGAAAGGTAGTAAAGACATCATTAAAGTAATCCATGTGACTCCAGTGATTTAGCCTCAGTTTTATGAAGAGATGTGATTGCACATAAAATGGCGCCGCTGTGTTTGGTCGCCGTTCAGGTCGCTCCGCGAAGACTGTGCTTTTATTTACTATTTTACTTTCTTTTACTCTCAGTTTTTACAAACTTATCATCTGCATTGATCTACTACGACAGCAAAACTCTTTTGGACATTGGTTACCTCTACACTGGACTGTTTCAGGACACTTTCGCCGATCCTCTGTGGCCATCTGAGATTCTTCGGAACGCCGAGTTGAACAATGGACAGAGCCAGCGGCGTAGAACAAAGAAACACCGTGGGAAACGTGCTGGTATCCGTAACAGACTGAGGAAAAGGGCATTCAGACCTCCTCTCCCGAGCATTCTTCTAGCAAATGTTCAATCCTTGGATAATAAGATGGACGATCTTAGAGCCAGGATAAGTTTTCAACGGGACATGAGAGACTGTAATATCTATTGTTTGTCTGAAACATGGCTCACGCCCGCGGTCCCGGACACAGCTGTGACGCCGTCGGAGAACTTCTCTGTTTTTCGGATGGACAGAACAGCCGAGGCGGTAAATCCAAAGGCGGTGGAGTGTGTTTCATGATCAACAAGAAATGGTGCGATCCCAGGAACATCACCATTCTCTCGCGGTCCTGCTCACCTCATCTGGAACATTTAACAATCATCTGCCGCCCATTCTATCTGCCTAGGGAGTTTTCTGCGGTTGTCGCGACCGCCGTTTACATCCCACCGCAGGCAGACACAGCGCTGGCTTTATCTGGCCTTCATGATGTTGCCAGCGGCGTCATAAACCAACATCCCGACGCGGCATTCATTGTCGCGGGCGATTTTAACAAAGCAAACCTAAAGAAAGTCCTGCCAAACTTTCACCAGCACGTCTCCTGCCCCACACGAGGAGCAAACACACTGGATCACTGCTACTCCGTTTAAGAACGCCTATAAAGCGCGGTCACTTCCAGCGCTTGGCAAATCGGATCATGCCGCCATTTTCCTCACTCCCGAATACAAACAAAAGCTCCTCCAGGAACCCCCAGTGAGGCGGGAAGTTAAGCGTTGGTCACCCCACTCAGAGACCGCGCTTCAGGCAGCTCTTGATGATGTGGATTGGGACATGTTCCGAGCGAGTTCAGCTGACGTAAGCGAGTTCACAGACGTGGCGCTTTGCTTCATCAACACGCTTACAGAGCAAGCCACGCAAACAATAACAATAACGTCCTTCTCAAATCAGAAACCGTGGGTGGACAATTCAATCCGCGCGCAGTGAAGCATACGCACTGCTGCTTACAACGCCGGTCTCCATTCAGGGAATATGAATGAATACAGATCGTCCTGCTATGCTCTCAGACGAGCAGTTAAAGCCGCAAAACTCCGTTATAAAGATCGAGTGGAGTCTCATTTCCAACTCAACGACTCGCGGCGCATGTGGCAGGGTCTGAGGTCCATCTGCTCTTTTGGATCTAAATCCTCTGCAGAGGCAAGCGTTGATCCGTTGCTCGTGAACGAAGTTAAACTCTTTCTATGCTCGCTTTGACTGTAACCGCGCAACGCGACTCCGCCAAGTGGCGCGTTAGAGGAAATTACTCAGAGCAGCAACAATCACGTGATCTCTGTCTCGGAGGATGAAGTTCGGAGAGCACTCAAGCGTGTGGACGCCAGGAAAGCTGCTGGGCCGGATGGTATTTCAGGTCGTGTTCTGCGGTCCTGTGCTGATCAGCTCACCGGGTTGTTTACATCTATCTTTAATGAGTCCTCGCTACATCTGTGGTCCCCACCTCCTTCAAAAATCCACCATCATCCCTGTCCCTAAGAACAGTAAACCCTCTTGCCTAAATGACTATCGTCCAGTGGCTCTCACGTCTATAGTCATGAAGGTCTTTGAGAGACTCATTAAAAACACCATTTGCGCCTTCATTCCTGACACTTTGGACCCTCTTCAGTTTGCCTATCGTCCCAATAGATCGACTGAAGATGCCATCTCTCATGTCCTCCACTCCTCCCTCACTCACATCGACAGCAAAAAAGTGGGAACTACGTAAGACTGCTATTTATTGACTATAGCTCAGCCTTTAACACCATAGTTCCCACCAAGCTAACCTCCAAACTCCTGGATCTCGGCCTGAATCCTTCTCTCTGCCACTGGATTGAGGACTTCCTCACTGGCAGGCCTCAGGTGGTGAGAATAGGCCAGTCCACCTCCACCTCCATCACCCTGAGTGTGGGAGCTCCACAGGGCTGTGTCCTGAGCCCCCTGCTCTACTCTCTCTACACGCATGACTGTTTGTCCACACACAGCTCCACCTCTATCATCAAATTTGCTGATGATACTGTTGTCCTGGGCCTCATTTCCAACAACAATGAGACGGCATACTTGGACGAGGTGGAGCATCTAACATCATGGTGCCAGGACAACTGTCTCTCTCTGAATGTTGGCAAGACCAAAGAAATGATTGTGGACTTCAGGAAAGAGACAGCGGGACATCTCCCCCTCATGATCAGCGGGTCACCAGTAGAGAGAGTGAGCAGCTTCAAGTACCTGGGAGTAAACATCTCCGAGGACCTGACCTGGACTGCTCACATTCAGACACAGGTGAAAAAGCCAGGCAAAGACTGTACCACCTGCGCCAGCTGAGGAAATTCAGGGTTTCACCAGCTATCCTGAAAACTTTCTATTTAGGGGCGATAGAAAGTGTTTTAACTCAGTGCATCACAGCGTGGTATGGGAACAGCACCAGTCATGACCGCAAAGCCCTGCAAAGAGTAGTGCGCTTATCCGAGCGTATCTCAGGGTCAGCTCTCCCGTCTCTGCAGGACGTCTACACCAAAGCGCTGCAAAAGGTAGAGCTACCAAGATCATCAAGGACTCTAATCACCCTGCAAACCCTCATTTCACGCTGCTACCATCTGGTAAGCGCTTCCAAGCCTGATGGCCAAAACTGAGAGACTCAGGAGGAGCTTCTTCCCCCAGGCCATCAGACTCCTGAACTTAACATCACGTGACTTCACGCCAGGATAAACATCGATACACTGACATTGCACTGCACTTTCTGTTCTCGTTGTTACTGTGTAACAACCTGTCATAAACCTGTTTGCACATTATACTCTTTATACATTTGTTAACCACATATTTATAAGTCTACAGTTTACTCACTGCAAAGTCTACTTCAATTATTTTATTCCACTTTATCCTTATTTGTTACCTTTTTTTTCTCTTGACTTGATTATTTATAATTCTACAGATATAGACATATATATATATATATAGATAGTACTTTTTTTTATATCCTATTTCTATTATAATTTCTTCCTTGTGTTTTTAACTGTGAATTTGCACTGTCCATGGAGCGGACCTGTTTACATTTCACTGCCGGTTGTATATTCTGTATATAACTGTGTATGTGACAAATAAAACTCTTGAATCTTGAATCTCTTGTTTTCAACACACATGCGTCGTTGTGCTGTCGTGAATGAAGAAACCACTTGGGTCAGATGGAATACTTTTATGATTTCTTTACTACCTTTCTGGGGCTTGAAAGTGGTAGTTGAGAAGGCAGTCAATAGAAGGAAAGAAAGCTCTCAGATTTCATTAAACATACCTTAATTTGTGTTCCAAATATGAACGAAATTACATTTTTGGGTGAACTAACCCTTTAAGTGCACAGTGTCTCGCTACAAACAACAGAATTCTGGTGGCACTGACAAGGCGAGGGAAGTCCTTGACAATCCCAGGAATCCTTGAGAGAGAAGAAGGAGAGAGAAAAGGAGGGAGGTAGCAGACAGCAGCAGGGCGACACATTCTAATGACGTGCCGAGTTGATGAGACCTCTGAAGCAGCCCCTCACGCGTAGTCCTCATTGTGTGTGCGTGACTGTGTGACATTGACAGAATATGTTTGCAACCTAGAAATGTACAATCTGTTTGTTAGTATGTTAGCTGCAGATGAAAGTGAGAGATGATTGATGGATTTGACTTTCAAAATGTAAATTGGACTGAACATGTGTCGTCTACATGTTTGCAGGGCATGCTGTTCACTCCAAAATCTAGTGAGCTGCCTATCTAGACAGCATTTTAAGGTCTCATAAACAAACCCCCTCTGTCTCAAAAGTTACTCTGTTATGCTGCCTTCGAAGATGCATAAATTTAGTGTATCATTCACTGAAAAGGCAATCTCAGAATGCAGTGCAGCAAGTTCAACAAACAAAATCCATTCATGGTGATTCTATACATTTAGATAAATATCAAAAGTATTGCTCAGGTAATAAATGTTAATAAACAGTCAATCTAATTGGAAATGTACTGGATTCAAGTGAAATGAATTATGTACACTATTGTTCAAATGTTTGGGATTGGTAAGGTTTTTTTATGTTTTAGAAAGAAGTCTCTTATGTTCACTATAAGGCCGCATTTATTTGATCGAAAATTGTGAAATATTATTACAGCAAAATTACTTTTTCTATTTTAATATATTTTAAAATGTAATTTATTCCTGTGATGGCAAAGCTGAGTTTTCAGCATCATTACTCCAGTCTTCATATCATTGATTTATATGTTGATTTGGTGCTCAAGAAACATTTCTTCTTCTTATTATTATTATTATTATTATCAATCACGCTAATATTTTTGTGGAAACTGTGATGCATTTTACAGGATTCTTTGATGAACAGAGAGTTCAAAAGAACAGCATTTATTTGAAGTAGAAATCTTTTATAACATTATAAAATGTCTTTACTGTCACTTTTGATCAATTCATCCTTGCTGAATATCATTTCTATTATTCTACTGTTTGTTTATTTGTATTAGGACACTATGAAAAAATCAGCATAAGAAAACTGAAAAAGATGTACTTATTATATTTAAAGAATATAGCACAACTCTAATTTGCATCTATGAGCCTTGTCTGACAAAACAAGACAACAAAAACGAACAAAACAAAAGCAATGTTTAAAAAAAAGAAAAAGTAACGTACCAAATCAGTCACTTTTATGAGGATGCATCAGGATGTTATATAGACTCACTAAGTTTTGTAACAATGCTTGCATGTTTTGTGTGTGTTGGCTGCTTCTGTCTATATGGATTACTACCATCATGCTTCATATGTATGTGTGTGTGTGTGTGTGTGTGTGTGTGTGTGTGTGCAGTGAGCAGATGTAATGCACACCACTCAGGCAGAGAGAGCTGTGCTGCAGGAGTCACAGAGGGCAGTCTAGGGGGTGACAAGCTAACACATTCAGCCATGCACATGTAAGGAGATCTGTCTCTCTACACTATATCCCTATGGGCACTCTGTGTGTGTGTGTGTGTGTGTGTGTGTGTGTGTGTGTGTGGTGTGGAATGAGAGAAAAGACAAAAGCCAAGCATGTGACAGCCCCACAACCTTGCAAACTATGAACAGATAACAAGGCAGTGGATAGAGTGAATGGACACCAGGCTCTATCAATGCTGAGCGCTGTATGTAACAGGAGCTTAGAAAATGAATGGCTAGTTTACAAACAAACAAAACTAAAGGTAATCTTTTCACAGTTTTTTTAAGGTCAAAGGCGAGAGCAAGTGTTGCTTAAGTCTGACTTTATAAACTTGTTTCCTTAGCTGATAAAGCGTGTCTCTCGTAAGGCATATAGCGCAAAACTGAAGTGGTCACAGTCTGTAGTTCATGTCCACACACTTGCATACCCCCTTTGCTCTATCTATCTATATCACATTTTAAATATAATTAATACTGTCAGTGGGGTCAGTAAGTTTATTATCTTTTTTTTATAAGATTTTATTCAGCAAGGATGCATTAAACATATAGGGCCGTATTTTAACGATATGAGTGCATGGTCTGAAGCGCATGGTGCAGGTGTACTTAGGGTGTCCGAATCCACTTTTGCTAGTTTAATGATGGAAAAAACGGTCAGCACGTCAGGTGCATGGCCCGAAAGGGTTGTACCTAGTCTCTTAATGAGTCATGGGTGTGTTTTGGGCATAACATGCAATAAACCAATCCAAGTCTCATCTCCCATTCCCTTTAAAAGCCAGTTGCGCTTGCATCATGGCGGATTCGCTATTTACATGGCGGAAATTGCGAAAGACTGAATGCTTCTCCAGGGAGGAATCCTTTTATTGTTAATATTTAAAAATGTTTGTGTGCTGCTGTGAGTCCCTGTGTGTGTAATAAGCAGAGCGTACATGCGTTGTGCACCTGCCTAGGTGCATATTACTAACGCGCCCTTTAAATGACACAAAAAATACTACGCTATTGACTTTAGACCAGGTTTTTGTTGTTTTCAGTTGCCTCAAAATAGCAACACATGCCAACAATGCGCATGAACACACCTTGTTTTCAGACCAGCACACCCATGGGCGAACAGATGGGCGCCTATTTGCAAATGCATATACAACATATACAATATTTTTTTGCCTGAATGTTTAAACATTTCCATTGTTGCAGCAGCGCTCTTCCCAGTCTGTCAGTAATGCTATATTTAATTCTTGTCTCTTCTGAATTCTCTGGATTCTCCTTCTGAAAAGCGCAATGTGCTCTGACTGGTCGGCTGGACCAGTGGGTTGTGATTGGTCAACACTACTTCACTTTCATTTTGCTGTTTATTTTTGGATTAAAGTTTTATGTTAAACATTCGCTGGCTCCCGCCTCCTTCCCTGAGTCTTTTTTTTAGGGGCAGTCGTGACTCTCTAACCTAAGGGTTAGAGAGTCAGACTGGCAACCTGAAGGTTGCAGGTTCGATTCTCAATACTGGCAGGAAATGATAGAGGTGCCTTTGAGCAAGGCAGCTAACCCCCATCGCTCCCCGGGCACCGCAGCAAATGGCTGCCCACTGCTCCGGTTGTGTGCGTCCATGGTTTGCAGCGTATGTGTTCACTACTCACTGCTCCTAATGTGTGTGCACTAACTTGAGAGGATGCAGAGGAATTAAATGCAGAGGACAAATTCTGACTATGGGTTACCATACTTGGCTTTCCCATGTCACTTTCACTAACATTTCTTTTTTATATATTTTTAAATGACTGACTGCCATACTTTGGATACATCACCATGCAAACATATCATTGTGCACCTACACAAAAAAAAAAAAAAAAAAAAAAAAAGTATTTCAGAAATAAACATTTAGAAAAAAAAATGAAAGGATGCACAACGGCACCGTTGTTACCCCAGCTTATGGAAAGAGGAAGGGAGGAATGGAGAGAAGCACTTTGACAGGTTGGCTTGCTGCTTCTGTGGCTTCCAATCCCCCTAGTCTCTTCCAGCAAAACTTCTCTCATCCAACACCAACTTGTGCTAAAATATTAATAATCTCTGACTTTTGTTTAAAATGGAAAACAAATAAGGGACTGTGGCTTCTTAAAGCAGCCACTTTACAAAGTCGAGATCTATGGTGTGGTTTAGAAAGCTCAGTGGTGAGAACTTTCAGATTGAATTCTGAAGACTACACTTTGCTACACTGACTTATGAAGCTTTTACACAAACATGGCGCTCTTGAAAAGTTGAATGAATCTAAGAAGCAAGCCTCTGGCACAAAAAGAAAAGCCATCTTCTTTTAGGCAGGAAATGCCTTCAATGGAGCAAACAAAGGGAGTATATTCACATTACAGTCAAGCTACTTGAACTTGACACCTCGGCTAATTGTTACCGTAGCCTTGGGAGTAAAGCTATACAGCGCGAGATTCAGCGCAGCGTAAAGTGCCTTTGCAATCTGAGAGCTAGCGATGGGACAATGGTTTATAGACACTCACTCTCTCTCTAACATGCAGTAGTGTACCAAACATCGACCTTGTTAGATAGGCAGGGGTAATCGTTTCCATAGGCTGACAGCAAACGTCTGCGGCGAGCGAGGAGTGATTTAACACACACTCTCAGGGACTTACTATAATTTCTCAGTTTAACAGGAGCGATTTAACGGATACTGCTTACGCCAATTAGAGTGCATCCGGAAGCTCGGCATGTGGGAACTGTTGATGCAAGCACTCTCAATGGGCCTCTCTATAGCTCGGTTGCTTTATGCTTTTCGCTCTAGTTGTCATGTGAATGAGAGAAAAAGCCTCCAAAACATGAGACATCACAAGGACTTTTACTTGCAACTAAGTCCAGACAAGAGGATTTGCTCTTCTTCTAAGTAACAAATGAAGGTTCATTACATCCCTAACATTGACTAATGAGGAGATAAAGATTCAACAATCAGAGAGAGAGACAGAAAGGGACAGATGGCACAAAAGAAACCATACTTGCACAGTCATTGGAGAAGCCAAGCCCCGGAGAGGAACAGATTAATTTCTCCTTTAGGGTTATTCATGTGCTTGAGTACTGGAATCGCACCACTTAAAAGGAAAAGAGATTGAGTTTTCTATTAGTATGGCACACTGGGGGATCCTGTGTGTGGGGTGAACACATTGTCCTTGTTCTGTCAGCAGTAAACGTAATGCAGGTCAGGACAGTTTGAGGCAATGTGTCACACAGATTTCACCAGCCTAACGTAATGACATCTGACAGCAGAGGAACCGAATCTCACCTTTAATGGCGAAGTATGAAATATTTACAGTTACAATACTTTCTCCTACTCAGATTTAATGTAGGCTACAACTATAAGTAGGCCATTAGTAATTTAAGTAACATTAAAGTAGGGAATTTATTCATTCACATTCATTTCACAATTACGGAGACATATGATGTTGGGTTCAGTCAAAGGGTCCCACATGTGCATTTTTTACACGGATATTGGAACATCGTACTAAAATACTCTTACAGAAATTCTTGCACTAATATTCAGTGGTGCCGCAAAACTGCTACAGAATCTACAGCACAAGTCAGATTCCTGAACAAATAACTTTTATGAGCTGGTTTTTTTTTATTTTTAAAAACAGTCAATTTAAAACAGTGCGAGCAGTTCAGTTCACCTCCAGAACGAGTGACTTATATGATTTGGTTATTAGTGAATCAAAACATACCTCACAAACAGTTCAGTATAATTCCTATATGAATGTCTCTTATGAGTCCGTTCTTTTTAATGAACTAAGAACATACAGTGTGAGCATCTCAGTCCGAAACAATGAAACACATATTACTCATACTTTAATGACAACGTTTAGTTGAAGATACAATTTATGTATTTTGTCAGTATCTCACCACTGATAAAAATGGTTCTGTGGTGAAGTAAATACTACAGAAAAAAACAAATGTAATTTCTACATAAAAGTTAAAAGTAAAAAACCACAAAAAAAAAAAAAAACATAAATATCAACATTATAACAAGTAAAACTACTCAACTTTTCTTATACTGGTGTTCCCATCATGCACTGGGGCTTGAATAATTAATAAGGTTGATTTTTCACTGATTTCCAGCTGTTTTATCATTGATTTTATTGTTAGGCTTAGTAATTTGCCATTTTGTGACACTGGCACTGACACTTTGCGTCACTGTGTATTGTGTACCAAGTATTGAGGTCTCTGTGTTCGGGTGGGTACTGAGTTTATTAGATATGGTGTCTACACAATATCTACTGTATTATTTACTTAGATGGTTTTAAGTAAAGCATACACTTTAAAAGCGTTGTTTAATTCAGTGTTATATTGTCTGAGTAAAAAGTATCACAAAGGAAACTTCTAAACTTCTCTGTACTAAGTACAAACTCGATTCCAAAAATGTTGGGACACTGTCCAAATTATGAAAAACAGAATGCAATGATGTGGAAGTTTCAAATTTCAATATTTTATTCAGAATACAACATAGATGACAAATGTATCATTTTAAGGGGAAGATAAGTTAATTTTAAATTTCATGGCATCAACACATCTCAAAAAAGTTGGGACAAGGCCATGTTTCCCACTGTGTGGCATCCCCTCTTCTTTTTATAACAGTCTGCAAACGTCTGGGGACTGAGGAGACAAGTTGCTCAAGTTTAGGAATAGGAATGTTGTCCCATTCTTGTCTAATACAGGCTTCTAGTTGCTCAACTGTCTTAGGTCTTCTTTGTCGCATCTTCCTCTTTATGATGCACCAAATGTTTTCTATGGGTGAAAGATCTGGACTGCAGGCTGGCCATTTCAGTACCCGGATCCTTCTTCTACGCAGCCATGATGTTGTAATTGATGCAGTATGTGGTCTGGCATTGTCATGTTGGAAAATGCAAGGTCTTCCCTGAAAGAGACGACGTCTGGATGGGAGCATATGTTGTTCTAGAACTTGGATATACCTTTCAGCATTGATGGTGCCTTTCCAGATGTGTAAGCTGCCCATGCCACACGCACTCATGCAACCCCATCCCATCAGAGATGCAGGCTTCTGAACTGAGCGCTGATAACAGCTTGGGTTGTCCTTGTCCTCTTTAGTCTGGATGACATGGCGTCCCAGTTGTCCAAAAAGAACTTCAAATTTTGATTGGTCTGACCACAGAACAGTTTTCCACTTTGCCACAGTCCATTTTAAATGAGCCTTGGCCCAGAGAAAACGCCTGCACTTCTGGATCATGTTTAGATATGGCTTCTTTTTTGACCTATAGAGATTTAGCCGGCAACAGCGAATGGTACGGTGGATTGTGTTCACCGACAATGTTTTCTGGAAGTATTCCTGAGCCCATGTTGTGATTTCCATTACAGTAGCATTCCTGTATGTGATGCAGTGCCGTCTAAGGGCCCGAAGATCACGGGTATCCAGTATGGTTTTCCTTGACCCTTGACCCTTACGCACAGAGATTGTTCCAGATTCTCTGAATCTTTGGATGATATCATGCACTATAGATGATGATAACTGATGATAACTCTTTGCAATTTTTCTCTGAGAAACTCCTTTCTGATATTGCTCCAGTATTTTTGGCCGGAGCATTGGGGGAATTGGTGATCCTCTGCCCATCTTGACTTCTGAGAGACACTGCCACTCTGAGAGGCTCTTTTTATACCCAATCATGTTGCCAAATGACCTAATAAGTCCTCCAGCTGTTCCTTATGTGTACATTTAACTTTTCCGGCCTCTTATTGCTATCTGTCCCAACTTTTTTGGAATGTGTAGCTCTCATGAAATCCAAAATGAGCCAATATTTGGCATGACATTTCAAAATGTCTCACTTTCAACATCTGATATGTTATCTATATTCTATTGTGAATACAATATAAGTTTATGAGATTTGTAAATTGCTGCATTCCTTTTTCATTCACAATTTGTACAGTGTCCCAACTTTTTTGGAATCGGGTTTGTAGAAATAACTCAACCTTTTACTGGCTAAGTTAAAATTACTTATTGTCTTTGTTAATTTTACTTAACTTAGTTAAGTAGAGTTTACGTAAAATTTACTTTAAAAAAATGTATGCAAAAAAAAAAAAAAAAGACACTATTTGCATCCTGAAACATATCTCAAGACAAAAATTTCATAAAGACTTAAGTTATTGTTCACAAGAAGGATAACTATAATTATATTAGCGTCCACATTAAGTTTTAATAATCGTTCTATTATATGAGAACCGGGAAGTCCACACCACAGCTATAACGATAACGACAGAGAAACAATATCGCTGGAATAATTTTCAGACTTTCCAGAGCTTGAGCATTTAAAGTGGCAGATGATACAAGTATGCATGCTTAATAATAGAAAGGATTTTATCCTATGTTACTGTGGATGCTATTATAATTATTACTATGGTTATCTTTGTAGTTCTCGTTTTTGGTGTGAACAGGCCTTTTGACTTTGAACCACTTAGAAATCACCCAGAACACCACTGTAACCACCTAGAATACCTTCGTAATGCCCTGGTAACCCTGGCTAGAAGTGTGGAGTCAACACTGCACAGATAACTCATATTTGCTTTTGGTTCCACCTGTCAAGAAAAGTTTAGACTTCATGGAATCAGTTCAGAGTTCAGAAATATCATGATTAATGAACTCTTTAGAATTGGCTGCATGCAGGGTGGGTTTGCACTTAACTGGTTTGGGAGAAGAAATCACGCCATTTAATGATTTTTGCATTTAATCATTCCAATTGGTGTTACTAGTGTCAAAATGACACCTTTAATGAGAAAGTGACAACTGGGAATATTAGTACCTTGTTCATGCATTTACAAGCAGAGGAGAATATGTGGAGAATACCAGCAAAGCAAATTTGGTCACTCACTGTTATGAGCTTCCTACGGACAATACATGCAAACAACAGTTAAAAGATGAGACATATCTGGACTTTAATGAGGAGCTCACAGCAGAGTGTCAGAGCTGCTCATAATTACTGCAGAGAATGGAGGGGGGGAAAGCCTCTTGAAACACGACCGCATTCATCCAATTTTTTTCAGCTGAATACATTTAAAAGGCACAAATGTCCCCTTAGCTGCAGGTGAAACCTATTAAAAACTTGTCTGGAAAACGCTCAAGCCAACATACGGTGTGAAGCACCAGCCTGGCTCCCAGGGGTGGGCATCATAATGGGAAATATAGGCACCTCTTTACCATGAAAAACAACGATTCAACAGAGTGTCACTTAATCAATGGTGGACCCCACAGGGGAGAAGCGGCTACAGCCTGTGGGCTCCCACAAGCTACTGAGCAATGAAGTGAGAATAAAAGATGGAGGGATGAAGGAGGAGTGTTTGATAGAGGTCGGACAAATGATTAGGCTCCCAAGGTGCTGCTGGAGAGCTCGGCTGGCCCCTCTTGGAGGAAGCTACTTTAATGACATCATCCATCCTCAACACAGTGCGACAGAAAAAGAAAGAGAACGCAGAAAGGAGAACTGTGAAGAGACGGAGCGATAGTGAGACGGACAGAAATAAAGAGCTCTAGTTACAGACAGAGACAGCGTCCGTCTCCAAGGTATCAGACAGACTCAGTCAGAGAGTGAGCAGGGTAGACAGCCAACAGGAACACACAGCCTAAAACAGCATTTCGTCCAAGCTGCTCTTCACTTCAACAGCTACCACACTGTCAAGTCAACGCGAAATGCCATTTTTTCGCCTATTTTATTTCCATATGGAGACACATTTCTCAACAGAATTTTGATAGAAGGAAAAAAAATCTAGGGTGGGACTTGATTGTATCCATTAAATTGATTATATCATGAAAAGTGAGTGTTACATACCAGAATGAAGCAAGAACTGAAAGCGATTGTGTGGATCTACTCCCTTCCTGTAAAACATGGCCTCACTTTTGACAAGAGCAGAACAAAGGATCAAGAAGGTCAAGTTCACCTTTAAGAGCATCTTGACGTATTCCAGTGTCAAATCTAGCATTAACTACTGTATGGGTACGATTTTAGAAAGGCTCTTTTCTTAATGGCTTTGCATGCTTAATCTGAACTTATCTCCTTCAAAGCTGTTGCAACCCACTTTCACAGGAAAATGTAACTATTTCACAAGGTGACAATTTGTATCAATTTGCAACATTTTTAGAAAAGAAAAGTAAGTCCACCCTTAAACATAACCACCACTGGGGCGAAAGCAGAAAACATGCAAATAACATTGTATGAATTCATGAGAATTAGCTACCAACTTGCCAAAATGTAAAAAAGACACAAATTGCCAAGAGATTGTGTTGGTTGTTGCTGTATTTTAAAGCTCTTTAGTAGATAAATGTCTGTTAATGGGATAGTTCACCAAAAATGAAAATCCTGTCATTAATTACTCACCCTCGTGTGAATACAGTATATGAATAAAAGCCTAAATTCAATCTGTTCATCATATAAAATGATCAACTCTCTTCAGAAAATTTGGACTAACCCGCATGATATTCACGAGGATTAGGAGATTCATATGGATTAGTTTTACGATCAAGAAAAAAAAAGCGCTCAGATTTCATCAAAAATATCTTCATTTGTGTTCTGAAGATGAACGAAAGGCTTACGGGTTTGGAATGACATGAGGGCGAGTCAATGATAGAATGTTCATTTTTTTGGCAAACTATCCCTATAAAAGTGAGGTGTGTTTACTGACTGCAGTCAGTTAAACTGTCTGCTTTCTAAAAGGAATCTTACCACCTTATCTCAATTTCCACTTGCACATTACACAATGCCCTTTCTATCTGCCTGACAAATGCTTCCCTGTTTATCTCGCCTCTCCATGATTGATCTGTTTTCACCGACTCGTCTATTCAGAAACCATCAATCAATTCAATCAACTGCACTCAAAACCGATGCAAGTGGAGCTGATCTGATCAAAAGTGGATTTGTATAACGGATAGTAAATCTAAAGCAAGAAACAACTTTATACATTACAAAATGAGCTTCAAGAACATCACATTGCAATTGAGCAAACTTTTAGAAGCACAAAAACAACAAACAAAACGACACCCAACAATGCATGCTTTTAGTTATCTTGATATCTTTTTTCTCAAGAGAGGGCTGTAACTAACATTTCCTGTTGATATACCACCACCCCCACTTTTTCTTTTTTGCTATCGTCAAACGACCACCTCCTACTCTTGACTTCCAAGGAAATGACAACATGCAACATGTTAATCTCACACTCATCAGAGAGGGGGCTAACACACGCGGGATCGCGCTTCACCGCAAACAGGATGCATGTAAATAACAGCAGCATCACAGACTGCAGAAACTCACTGCACAAGATCAGTATGTAGAGATACAAAAACCACAGAATCTCTCTGAAGTGCGACAGGAATGAAGACATTTACCTTGAATGGGTATTTCTTTGAAGACACTGTATAAATGACTTTTGTTGAGTAAGCCTTTAAATAGCATGAATATGCGTTACATATCTTTATATACTTTTTTCATAAATGTATATAAACTTAATTATATATATAGGAAAAAGCAGCATATACAATAAAATACAAGTATAATTTTTTTTATTGTTATATTTTGCAACAAACTGACAGAAATGTACAGTGGAGAAAGTCTTATTTTCAACAGCAGCGGCACTGTGAAACAAGCAATTACAACAATGCCACAAATAAAACCATCATTTTAAGTCAATATAATCCATGAATAAAGAAAAAGCTCTTAGATAGACTTAAGGATACATCCGTTACTCTTAGTGTGAAGGAATCGTGATATCCAAGCAATAATGTTTCCACTACGGTCCTTCTTTTGCCACTGAAAGACGTAGATCTCCATCATCATCACTGTCCAGTTCTTCAGTGCTTATGATACGCAGTGGATTCCTCTGAAGACACGGATCAAGTAGCTCTCTACTGGTTGCTGCTTTCGTGGCATCTCGTTCCGTCTCAGCTGCACACCGAAGGTATTGGTCTCCCTCTCTCTTTCTCTCTCCCTCTCCCTCGGTGTTACTGCCGCTAATAGAGCGTCTTCCCCGAGGCACATCCTCCTCAATCGTCAGCCCCTCCTCCAGCCTCTCTCCCAGCTCTTCAATCATCCGTCTGGACTCACACGGCTCTCCACCACCACACTGGAGCTCAACACAGAGGGGGAAAGCTTCAGTCACGGCTGCTTCTTGCAGAACCTGAGGTTCAAGAGTTCTGAATCCCGTTTGGTTATTTTCTGTCCTTTCTTCAGGTTGCATTTCTTCAGGCTGCTCTTCCTTGCTCTCTTCCTCCTCCTCAGAGTCACTACCACTGCTGGAGTCCTCTTCATCTTCATCATCATCCTCCTTCATTGCAAGTTCAGCAGCTTGTTCAAGTACCTCCAGCTCCAGTTCTAGATCGTTTTTCTGCAGTTTGGCATTGCGTAGGGACTCGGCTAGTGCGTACACATGCTTGGATCTGGTGAAGAAAAAATATGATACTTAATTGAGTGGTAACACTTTATTTTACAGTGTCCTTCATATATGTGTTACATATACACTCACCTAAAGGATTATTAGGAGCACCTGTTCAATTTCTCATTAATGCAATTATCTAAACAACCAAATCACATGGCAGTTGCTTCAATGCATTTAGGGGTGTGGTCCTGGTCAAGACAATCTCCTGAACTCCAAACTGAATGTCAGAATGGGAAAGAAAGGTGATTTAAGCAATTTTGAGCGTGGCATGGTTGTTGGTGCCAGACGGGCCGGTCTGAGTATTTCACAATCTGCTCAGTTACTGGAATTTTCACGCACAACCATTTCTAGGGTTTACAAAGAATGGTGTGAAAAGGGAAAAACATCCAGTATGCAGCAGTCCTGTGGGCGAAAATGCCTTGTTGATGCTAGAGGTCAGAGGAGAATGGGCCGACTGATTCAAGCTGATAGAACAGCAATTTTGACTGAAATAACCACTCATTACAACCGAGGTATGCAGCAAAGCATTTGTGAAGCCACAACATGCACAACCTTGAGGCGGATGGGCTACAACAGCAGAAGACCCCACCGGGTACCACTCATCTCCACTACAAATAGGAAAAAGAGGCTACAATTTGCACAAGCTCACCAAAATTGGACAGTTGAAGACTGGAAAAATGTTGCCTGGTCTGATGAGTCTTGATTTCTGTTGAGACATTCAGATGGTAGTCTGAATTTGGCGTAAACAATGAGAACATGGATCCATCATGCCTTGCTACCACTGTGCAGGCTGGTGGTGGTGGTGTAATAGTGTGGGGGATGTTTTCTTGGCACATTTTAGGCTCCTTAGTGCCAATTGGGCATCGTTTAAATGCCACGGCCTACCTGAGCATTGTTTCTGACCATGTCCATCCCTTTATGACCACCATGTACCCATTCTCTGATGGCTACTTCCAGCAGGATAATGCACCATGTCACAAAGCTCGAATCATTTCAAATTGGTTTCTTGAACATGACAATGCTAAGTACTAAAATGGCCCCCACAGTCACTAGATCTCAACCCAATAGAGCATCTTTGGGATGTGGTGGAACGGGAGCTTCGTGCCCTGGATGTGCATCCCACAAATCTCCATTAACTGCAAGATGCTATCCTATCAATATGGGCCAACATTTCTAAAGAATGCTTTCAGCACCTTGTTGAATCAATGCCACGTAGAATTAAGGCAGTTCTGAAGACAAAAGGGGGTCAAACACAGTATTAGTATGGTGTTCCTAATAATCCTTTAGGTGAGTGTAGTTCCTATAGTAATAACAGCAAATTATGCATAATTACCTGCAACTAACCCTAAACCAAACCCTACTCCTAACCCTAACCCTATAGTAAGTACATGTAAGGGCTTTTCACACTGCTTTTTACCCGGGTTTAAGCAGCACTTTTGCAGTGTTAACTCCGCATTGCAGTGCCAAACTTGTACAGCTAAGAATGTTACAGCTAGACGCTTGGCAACAGACAACCAATCGCGTACATATTTGCATGCTTTGAACAGTCACGGAAACACTCCACATTCAGCATACAAGAGAAGAAGAGACCTTTATAGTCCGAAGTATCCATTCAGTATAAACTCGATTGTACAGACGGCTATACGAGGATGCGGAATGCTACAGCTTTTATGTAAATAGGTTGCCTGCTGCGTTTATCCAATCAATGACACTGACACTGCAAATATGCAAATAAGAACGTTAACCCAGGGCTTAGGGATGTACAATGTGAAACGTCATTTTATGAATACCCAGATTGAGTAGTGTGGAACGTGAAGCAGTTTACCCAGGGTTTAGAATGACCTAGGGTTAACTATTTCAAGTGTGAAAAGCCCTAATATTACTCAGAACTTAAAGGTATAATTACAATGTAACAAAGAGACCTTTAAATAAAGTAATCAAATTGCGCTTATCAAAAGAAGATATATTTGTGAGTGGACTTCTGCATCAAATAAGGGACTGTTCACCAAGTGGCTCATGGTCAATATATGACATAAAATATTGAAAGATTAATATGTACTCATCCTCATATGATTATTTTACCATAGACATAAAATGAGATTAATTCACACTCTCACTAAAAATGTGCAAAAAATTTACCTTTAGAGGTATAACAGCTTGTCACTGGGGCAATATCCTTAAAGGAACAACTTTGTACCTTATTTACACATAAAAGGTTCTAGAAGCGATACTAACCTTTTTAAGGGTAGATAAGGAACAAAGTTGTCCTTTAAAGGTACTATCCCAGTGACAAGCTGCATTCTAATTAAAAGCTGATATGGTGTTCAAGAAACATTTCTATCAAAACAAGATTATTATCAATCTTGAAAACAGTTGTACTGCATACTACTTTTGAGGAAACGGTGATGCATTTTTCTTCAGGATTCTTCGATGAATAGAAAGTTAGAAATAGCAGTATTTATTTGAAGTAGTGTAATGTGGCAGAGGATATTTTAGTATTCAGTTCACAATACAGATGTCTCCATAGCTACAGTAGGAAGAAATCTAGGACTTCAGCGCATGAGTATCAGCTAAAAGAGAATTCATTTTAAAACTAAAGACTAAAGTACTTGGCCAGTAAATCATCTGAAAGACATATCTACATACAACAAAACTGTTTGTGTAGAAATAATTAATCTGAAAATTAGGGAATAACCATGGCTCATGAATATTAATTAGGTGATACATTCAGCCAGTAGTCATTGCAGAATTGCTGATATCAAGTAATCATCATATAATTTCCATCATAGGATTTCTGTTTATTGACTGCAAGTTTGTTTGGTTTTTGACATGTTTTCTTCTCACTGTGGCAAATCAAAAAAGCTATATATATATATATATATATATATATATATATATATATATATATATATATATATATATATATATATATATATATATATATATATATATATATATATATATATATATATATATATATATAAATAACAGAATGTTTTATTAATTACAGAATGCAATTAATGAATTAATCTATTCAGTCATTATTGTGATAATTGACAATTTTAACGTGTTATTTTTCCCCATAACTACACAAATAATATATTATATATGTGAGGAGTGGATTGTGAAAGAATGGGTCGCTCTCAGAAGCTCAGTGAATTCAAGAGTGGTACTCTGATAGGTTGCCACCTGTGCAATAAGTTGATTCGTGAAATTTCTTCACTGCTAAATATTCCACGGTCAACTGTTAGTGGTGTTATAACAAAGTGGAAGCAATCGGGAACAACAGCAACTCGGCCACGAAGTGGTAGGTCACGTAAAATCACAGAGCAGGGTTCAGCGCATGCTGAGGCACACAGTCAATAGCTACAGACCTCCAAACTTTGTGTGGCCTTCAGATTAGCTTAAGAACAGTGTGTAGAGAGCTTCATGGAATGGGTTTCCATGGCAGAGCAGCTGCATCCAAGCCTTACGTCACCAAATGCAGTGCAAAGCGTCGGATGCAGTGGTGTAAAGCACGCTGCCACTGGACTCTAGAGCAGTGGAGACGTGTTCTCTGGAGTGATGAATCACGCTTCTCTGTCTGGGAATCCGTTGACGAGTCTGGGTTTGATGGTTGCCAGTAGAACGGTACTTGCCTGACTGCATTGTGGCAAGTGTAAAGTTTGGTGGAGGGGGGATTATGGTGTGGGGTTGTTTTTCAGGGATTGGGCTTGGCCCCTTAGTATCAGTGAAATGAACTCTTAATGCTTCAGCATACCAATACAGTTTTGGACAATTTCATGCTCCCAATTTTGTGGGAACAGTTTGGGGATGGCCCCTTTCTGTTCCAACATGACTGCGCACCAGTGCACAAAGCAAGGTCCATAAAGACATGGATGAGGGAGTTTGGTGTGGAGGAACTTGACTGGCCTGCAGGGTGTCCTGACCTCAACCGATAGAACACCTTTGGGATGAATTAGAGAGGAGACTGTGAGCCAGGCCTCATCATCCAACATCAGTGCCTGACCTCACAAATGTGCTTCTAGAAGAATGGTCATAAACACACTCCTAAACCTTGTGAAAAGCCTTCCCAGAAGAGTTGAAGCTGTTACGGGTGCAAAGGGTGGGCCAACTCCACATTAAACCCTACGGATTAAGAATTGGATGTCATTAAAGTTAATGAGTATGTAAAGGCAGGCGTCCCAAAACTTTTGCCAATATAATGCATCTATATCAAATCAATTCAATTTGTGATCAATAAGTGCTGTCAAATCAATTAAAATCGCATCCAACATAAAAGTTTGCATATATATATATATATAAAAAACATCTGGACACCAAACTAAATACATCAATCAGAGTTTCACTAATATCGCATGTGCCACAAAGTTCCCCTGGGGAGAAGCAATATGCAAATCAAGCTGACAAACCTTCCCTGAGAAGAAAAAAAATATATATATTGCTACCATACACTCAATGCAAAGATCCCAGTACTACAAGGGGCTTTGAGGCATACATTATTCATGTAGCAAATGCGCCCGGGTGCTGCCAAAACTCAAGTGGCCACTATTCAGAGTTGCGAGCCGCTCAAATCCTTCATCATTATGGTGATTAGCGAGCGGACAGGGTATGGTTTGAGGTCGTGGTCATTCACAAAAAGGATAAAGCATGCGAGTCTGAGCCGCCCCATTTGTATTGACGTGCGTCGCTGAACTCTGTGCTTCAATTAACATACCGCTGAGAACCAAGATGCCTCGTTATCACTGCACAGGCCTAATGATATCCCGGACCGCCAGCGGACAAGGATTCCTAGCAGGAGAGCAGTGCTACAGTCTCAGGAGGATACTGTGTACACAACACTTAAATCACAAGTATGCTTGGTGCCTTCAGAAAGTGTTTATCTGAGATAAAGAGGCAGACTGTGGTATGTCAAGGAGAAGTCATGGTTAGACGGAGAGGCAAAACTGGTTTGACACTTATCAGTGAGTTTACAAGATAAATGACATAACACACAAACAGGCCTTGTACGTGTTATAAATACTTTTTTGAGAAAGCCACACACGAAAGGTCCCTACAATCCCATAGACATCATTGAACTAGATTAAATCGATTTTTAGGCAATCCGACAGCTTAGCTAAACAGAAAATGCTTGTGAATCATTTCAGTCATTCATTAGTAAATATCCATGTTGTATCCTAGACTTACACTTCTGTTCAAAAGTTTTGGGACATTAAGACAAAAAAAATATTAATACTTTTATTTAACGAGGATGCATTAAATTGCTAAAAAAAAGAAAGAAAAAGGGACAGTCAAGAATTTTATGTTACAAAAAAAATCCATGTTCATATATTTCCCTATTTCCCCTGCAACCAATAATTTCATCCCTTAAAACAAATTTTTGATTACCAAAATGACATTTAAGTTTTTTCCTGTGAAAAAAAAAAAAATCTTCATGGCTTAAAATAGCTTGAATGTAACTTAATAACCCTTGCGCGGTTACATGAATATGCAAATTAGCCAGTCCAGTTTTATTAGTCCAGTCACAGTTTTCCTGAAAAAAACAAAAACAAAACACTTCTTATTAACAACACCTGCTTCTGAGACCGTGAATATAGATATCTGACTGCTGCAGGTCACTATAGTGTCAGCAGAGGGCCATGACTATAATATTATTATATATCAGATAACAGATAACAGATAAAAATTAAAAACTTTTTCAGAGCACTTCTGGCTCGACCCCTAGTTAATTTCTGACCCTGGACACAGATAATTCTCTGAAAAGCACCAAGCACCATGTGCTCTCAGAAGAAGAAAGAAGGTCAATAAAACTATTAAGCACTTCCTGGAGTAATGTGGTTGGTGGAAGTCCCGTAGCAGTGACGGCGGCACTTCAAACATTTGCCATATTCGTTTTCTCCCCATGGGAAGTCATTATTGAGTTAGGATTGTAGAGGCTCGCTTGTTTTCTCTGTCTCTATCTCTCCCTCTCCTCCTTCACTTCTGCGGTGAGAGAAAGCACGCTTGCGGTGGAAACAAAGGCCCCTTTTGGGGCGAAGGATAATGCTGTACACAATTCAGTCATTACGATGGCACTGTTGTGGTTCGCCTTAATTAACCGAGAAGGGGCGGCTTTCAAGGTTGGGAGAAGGGGGAAATAAAAACAAGCCTGCCGCAACAAAGACACACTAGAGGCAGCTTGAGAAAATAGTGAGACCTTTATGTCTGGAGAGATGGGGTGAACCTGTGGTGAATTACTCGTCTACTACAAACAAAGCTCTCAGACTGCGTCTACATTAAGCTCTTAAGATATACAAATCAAGAACCCAAGGACGATATGTACCTCTGTCTTTTCAATAAGATTAGTCTTTAAGAACTTTTAAAGTGACAAGGCCATTTGAAACAGTATTTTCACAGATTAATGAAATCATTGAAACTAAGTAAATGATTCATTATAAGGCTGAACTGTGAGTTGTACACATATTAGTCAAATCTTTACCACATTTACGTTCATTCATTTGGCGGGGTCTTTTATCTAAAGCGACTGCATGAATGGTGCATGCCTGGTATACATTTTGCAAATTGGTGGCATTGTTTCGTTCAGTTAGGCTTCTGGGAACTGGAAGCACTGTCACAGCTCAGACTGACAGTACAAGCCGAAGTGTTCAAATGCCGCTAAACCACACACTGGGAGTGAATATGATCCACTTATCTGTGTGAGCTCTAAGACCGGGATCACTTTCCTCACACCAGCGGGACACTTCAATCCTCCCTCTCTCTCTCTCTCTCTCTCTCTCTCTCTCTCTCTCTCTCTCTCTCTCTCTCTGTATCTCAGAAGTGCGCTCCAACAGGACTGTAAGACTATGTCCTACAGAGAAAGGAATTTTCTGTCATTGGACGTTTGCAACGTAAGACTTTTGTCTAAATGATTTGGTAAAATCTTTGATAATCGTAAGTTAAATCTGTACTTTATTTACAAGAGATTTATACGTAAAGAAATGAACAATGCTACACTGTCAGAAAAAAAGGTACATTGCTGTCCCCTAAGGTAAAACCGAAAAGGTACTAATATGTACCATTTAGGGGTGGGTAAGGTACAAAGATGTACCTTTTCACTTTTGTATTACCCCAGTGACAGCACTGTACCTTTTTTCTGAGAGTGTAAACACAATTATCAAAAAAATATACCAAGTTCAGATCACATGACAAGCAGAACACTACTCAACTGGTAATTGTGATAATATATTTCACACTTTTCTGCATAGCATGTACCGTATACTCCAAGGAAGACGATGAAGATGATGATGAAAATGAAACAAGGTTTATTAAACAACTCCAAACAGAAAGCCAAACGTGAGACAGTGTGCAAACACAAACAATACCAGAGAAATGAGAATTGAAAAGACTGCGCTGAATCCCAAATCGCCCCTTATACTATAAATGGCTATAAATGGCTGTCCCCTCAAATAGTGCCCTATTTGAGGGGACAGCCATTTATAGTGGTGTTCGAAACCATAGTGGACACGTTCGAGTGCACTCATTTAATCCCACATTGCACTGCAATAACGAGTATACAGCCGATGTACACTCAACGGCTGTCCGACTTCACGCACTCGTTTTCATTCACTCCTTCAAGTGAACTGTATTAGTGGACTAAAGCAGGGAACAGTGAATGCCGGTTTAGGGGGCGATTTCAGATTCAGCCTGCAAGTTAAATACAGGGTAAATGTAAAATGACAAACACCTGTGCAGATTAAATGAATCACCATGACAACTGATAAGTGGTGGGAAACTGAACAAAGGAAGACAGGACACTGGTTAAAAGTCCATGAAAATTAAATTAAGACCAAAATCACTGAATGTCTGTGACAATGTATATCTATACTACTACTACTACTAAAAAACAAAATGTACACTCCTGGGTACGGGTCAAAAAAATGGGCCAAGCCCAAAATGGCTAAACACTAAGCTTTTAATTGTCTTAAACACAAATTACTGGTCAGGAACATTTCAGAACTACTTAAAAAGCCATTGCTGTCTCAGAAAAACATCAAATTAAGTTTTTTGCAGAATATGGGAAGTTTGATTCAGAGTGCTTCAGCAGAATCACAATGAAACACGAGTCGCATTGTGATGCTCCAGAGCGCTGTCTTCTAAAATCTGCTGAAAAATATAATAATAAATGCATCTCTACCACAGTGAAGCATTGAAGAAGAGGTGTCATTGTGTGCGGAGCCTTTTTAGCTGCTGGCATTGGTGAGCTTCTTCACTGTTAAGTCATTTATTGCTTTGGAGTACAGAAGAATATTGCAGAATGCCTTGCTTCCCATAAATTAAAAGTTTTTATCTAAAGTGGAATGGTCAGATGTTATTTTTCAACAAATCAATGCTCCTGCTCAAATAGCAAAGGCAACCAAGTGGCTTAAGAACAGGCTCATTAGGCTCATGTTTTGGCCTTGGTCAGAGTCCAGATTTAAACCCTATAGTGAATATTTAGTCTCACATTAAACTCAACATTTTTCAACTACTCTTGAACTATTTGAAGCCATCAACATTGAGTGGAACAACACTGACTCTTCTTCCTGTAAAAAGCTGTCTGCATGTTTACCCACAACAGCTTAAACATTTAAAGAAAACAAAGGGAAAGGCTATTCCGTGCTAAGTGACTTTATCTACAGTATTTATTAGGGGTGTAACGATACACTCGTGTCACAATTCAATATAAATCTCAATACTGAACTCATGATACGATATGTATCCCAATATTTTAAGCCAAAATAAAGAAGAGGGTTTTTAATTGTTTTATTATTAAAATATTATTATTATTATTATTGTATTATTATCAGGACCCACAAATATTCCCCATTGCATTATTATACATTATATATAGTCGTTTAATGTAATAATGCCACTGAAACTCGCGCTTTCAATGCGGCTGCATTCTCTCTGCATTCTCTAGTGTATATTAATACACTATACATAGATGAATAAACCATCTAAAATGCTTTGAATAATCATACTACTAAAACTAAATGTGATCTGATGATTTAAATAATGTTTGCACTTTCACTATAAGGAGTGGCGTTTTAAATAATGTTTGCGCTTTGACTTTGAGGAGTGCCGCTTTAAATAAATGTTTGCGCTTTCACTATAAGGAGTGCCTCTTTAAATGATGTTTGCACTTTGACTTTGAGGAGTGAAGCGCGTGCACTTCAGATGATCAAAGCAATCAGTCACAGTTCTAATCGCAAGAAAGTGTCAAAATGACCGCTCTCAAACTGTAAATGTTTAGCTCATCCAAGAATTTTAACTCTGCATTTACTCACTCTCATGTTGTTTTTGCGCATCGCGTAATCATTTGAATGTCCGTTTACTACAGTATGCGTGTCGTGGGAAATCTGTTCATCATAAGCCATCGTGTCTCTTCAGAAGACTTGGATTTGGATTAGACGCTGGATTAGTTATTTTTAAGATGCCTTTATGACATTTTTTGGATCTTTTAAGTTTGAGAAGAATGGACTATAAATGGAGGGACAGAAATCTCTCAGGTTTCATAAAGAATATCTTCATTTGTGTTTGGAAGTTAAACGAAACAACATGATGGTGAGTACGTGATGACTGAGTTTACATTTGTGGTACATTTGTAAATTTGTGTTTGGGTGAATTATTCCTTATAAATAGGCCGACTACAGCAAGTTGAGCCTTAGATAAAACAACTCTATATCGCAAATCATATAATTTCCATCAAAGATACACATTGTCACGTTTTATATCGCGATATATCGTTTAACGATATATCGTTACAGCCCTAGTATTTATGCAATTTGCTAATTTCCTGACCAGTGATTCGTGATTAAAATGGTTAAGACCATTAAATATTTTGCCATTTTTGGCTTGCATTTCAGTTATCGAATACTTACACATGAAAATAATTAGTATCATTACTGGTTAAAAAAACAAAACATTTAAATCAGTCTTTACTAAGTGAAGTTTATTTGCAGAATACATTAATCATAAGTGACAAATACGCCTGCAGCTATTTCGGTATTTTACAGCCCTGTTCTTGCAAGTAGATCCTATGTTATAGCCATTACAATAACTGGGTAATAACTAGGTACTAACCCTAAATCTAACCTTAACCCATGTAGTTACCTAGTACACATACTGTAAAATAAAGTTCAACCAATATTTCTATATGCTAAATCCCAAAATTGTCAGTCCAGTCCAACACTATTAATTCCTTTTTACAACCAACATGCAGTCAACAACAAACCTGATCTATACGATCAGAGGTAAACATCTCGAATCAGATGGAAAGCTAGTGAAATGTCAGAGAACAAAACCAAAAAGGTCAGAGTCAAACTCAAAGCCATCTAAACTGAAGTGACAGCAATCCTTAATAACTTAAACGGTCCTATTAACCCGCACACACACCAAACCGAGATATTGTAAGCCTGATTTCCTTCAATGCCAGAGGGGGATTTCACAATTCACTTGGCTACTGAAGCAAGAAGTGAAAACACAGTTTCCCACACCTCTTTACTCTGTCGTGATTTAACACTAACTGACAACAGTAACGTCCACTCTGGGGCAACTGACCACAAAGCTTTACGAAACCCCTGACCCATGTGGCCCCTGGAGGCCTCTTTACCCTCAAGCCTGGGGATCGAGTCCCTGGAGAAAAACACTTGGCTGAGCGTCAATACTCTGACAATGTGTCGTTTCTCAATGTTAGAGAAAGCAACTTTCTTGTCCTGTCAAAAGATAAACCCTTAAGCTCACCTTTAACAGGTTGCCATGGTTGCCGTTCTGAATCCGACTGACCCAATTAAGGAGTTTGAACACAAAAGGAAAATGGAAAGCAAGTCTCTGTCAGATAACAGCTCCATTGCACTTAGTGAAACACAGTAAGTTCCACCTTATCTTATCTGTTTTCTGAACTGGCCGAAGAGTCAACTCACTGGAGTGATTCTGAATGCTGGATGGGAGGGGGAAGAATAAATAAGAAAATGCCAGCGTTCTCAGTAGTTTGGCACCAAATCTCAAAGTACGGCATCAGCGGCACACACTGAAGCCACATTGAAATGTGTAGCAGAACTTCATCTGCGCTGACCGTAATTGATCGCCGAGCTGCTATAAGATGACTTTTGAAACAGAGAACTGAATATATTGTATGGAACTTTTGCAAGCTTAGCTAATGGCTAAATCTTGCATGAGTTTTCTTTTTGTACAAACAAGTTGTTTTGCAGCCTCTCTAGAGCACAGAGATCATTCCATACAAGATATTTGTTAATGCAAAACTGCTTTTGAACTCCAGAATACAAACAAAAGGAAACAATTTTAGTGGTCTTTTGTAGTTTTCATTCCCAAACTTGCAATGTTCTCATTTCCCAACCAAGAGTGTGCTCATAAATTAGTAAACAAAATCAAATGCTGAACTACATTAAATAAAAATTATTATTTTTTAAATTAATACCATAAAAATGGAACATATAAATCTATCATTTACTCATCCTCATACACTTCCGCAAAAACTGTGGTTTCAATACAGCTATATTTTTACAGTGACCAAAGAATGTCAAACTTCAAAGAAAAAGTCCATTCAACTTCCTATATTCCTTAGGGTGCTTTCACACCTGAGCGTTTGTTTTGGAACCCAGTGTGTTTTCTCTCTTGGTTCGGTTCATTTAGGCATATGTGAACATGGCTCGGATCCAACTGGATTGACGGCTACATTTGTATAATGTTTGCGTGTTACAAATAAAGCCATAATAAGCTCATGGAGCAAACTTGTCAATCATCTTGATGGATGACGCAGTGGAAACTAATAAGAGGACAGTTGTACTCGCATGTGACTTGCGTGAACACATTTTGGTATGCTTTGAAAGATTGCCTTGTGAAAGCGAACCGAACCAAGAAGAAAATGCAACATTGTAACAAATAAAGTCCCTCTTTCAGAACAAAACAAACCATCTATAAGTGTGAAAATGCTCTTAGTCTTCTGAAACTTCTGAATACTTTTATGGTGCATTTTTATCCGTTGTGAAGCTTCACAGTCTGTTAAATTGGAAAAAGTATGTGAAGTGTCAAACTAATTTGCGTTCCACATAAAAACATAACAGCATGCAGGTTTGAAACACCCTGAGGATGAGTAACTAATTACAGAATATTACTTTAATAAACAAGTTAGGTCATATGGGTTCAGCTATGATAAAAAGTTGGGAACATCTGCAGTAGCAATAGCAGATATGGGAAAATTTGTCTGACACTATTCCAACCCTACAGTGAGTGATGGTGGCTAATTGTCAGGCATGTTGCCATCAGAATGCCAAACAATGATTAATGGAGCCGTGTCAGTCAAAAAGCCAGAAAGAGCAGTGTCTAACTCAATCCACTTTGTTTTGTTGTTGATTGGAGGGCCAGTACAGAGACTTAAATCACACTTGAAGTCTTTAAGACGTCATAAATTTGAGCATGACATTCCTGCAGTCTGGAAGACTTCAAGAGTGAGAAAGCTGGTCAGATTGGAGAGAGACACTATAAATCATCCCCTCAGGGGCAGTGTTTGTTAATCCCAGCATTCATCACGAGCAGCTGATCGTGTCTGACTGCCGATAAGAGATTTGAGGAGGAACTGCAGCCACAGATGAGACTGGATAACATCTATAATCCAGAGATCTCACAAAGGCTACGTTTACACAGTCAGGGGCAAATTCACTAAAAACAGTTGCACCACATTTCACGGCAAAAACCTGCAGGAACAGGATGCAGAATTACAGTAGAATGAGGTAAAATAACATTTAAATAAACTTATATGCTTGTAATTTTTAACTAGAAAAGCCAAGTTTTTCAAGACAAGCTTTGAATGTTGTCTTGATGAAGACTTGTTCTGAAAAGTTTGAAAATACTTTAAGATTTAAAGCTAGGTAGACAGAGCGATAGAGATAAAGAACGAAAGATAAGACAGACAGAACGATGGATGTATGGATGCAGGAACAGATGGACGGATTTCAATGCTAGAATTTCCATCAATCCATCCATTGATCTGTCTGTCAATTTCAAATTCAGTCCATCAACAGACAGACAGACAAATCGAAAGATGGATGGATGGATTTCAAATTTAAAAAGTTCCATCCATCCATCTTTCGATTTTAAATTCAGAATTTCCATCCATTCATCGATCCTCTATCTATCTATCTATCTATCTATCTATCTATCTATCTATCTATCTATCTATCTATCTATCTATCTATCTATCTATCTATCTATCTATCTATCTATCAATTTTAAATTCAGAATTTCCATCCATGCATCGTCCTTTTGATTTCAAATTCAGAATGTCCATCCATTCATCGATCATCCATCCATCCATCCATCCATCCATCCATCCATCCATCCATCTGTATATATTGATGGATTTTAAATTCAGAATTTCCATCCATGCATCGTCCTTTTGATTTCAAATTCAGAATTTCTATCCATCCATCCATCCATCCGTCCATCCGTCCATCATTCTTTCATTCTATCGATCTGTATGTCTGTGAATGGATGGATTTCAAATTAAGAATTTCCATCCAAATCCATCATTCTTTAGATTTAAAATTCAGAATTTCCATAAATCTCTCCATCCATCGTTCTATATAATATATCTGTATGTCTGTGGATTCTGAATTTCCAATTCTGAAAATCCATCCATCCTTCTTTCTTTCTATCAGTCTGTCTATCTGTGGATGGATGAATGGATGGAAATTCTGAATTCTTAACAATTTTGCACTCTAAAACAAGGCTGACAACTACATTTTGCCGCTGTGTGAACACAGCCAAAGATAACTCGCTTAGATAACTGGACTAGGGCGTCCTTCTGGGAGGAGTTTTTTTGGAAGAGAGAATTGTTTAAATAATCTGACAGAGGATATGTCAGATGTTGAAAACGCTGTCACAACAAACCTGCTATGATAACAGGGAGTTGTCTACACAAACCAGAGCAGTGGGGATTTGATCAAATGCTCCAGCACTTAAAAGGAGGAGCAAGTCTCCTGCAGTCACTTCCCATGACAAGAGGGGCTTTGTCTGAACTCAAAGGAAAAGTTTGCAGCACTGCTAAAGATACTCTAAAAGGAAGCAACTGGAAATCAATTTTCAGTGTGATGTTGAGAGATGTCAAACGCCTCAAGGCAAGTATGACTAAGACACATCAGCGGCACAAGAGTGCTGTCACTGCAAGTTGCGCCTTTCAACAGCTCTCTGGTCTGTTTTTCTTCTGTTCTGTTCAATAAAGTACCAAACAGGGAGAGAGAAACACAAGTACTCAATCGCAGGTCAATGCTACTGATGTCTCAGATGATGCATTTAGTGATCGATGGAGAACACAGTGCCCGGTCACCCTAAGGACACTATTTTCCCCTGCTTTTTAATATTTTATGTTCATTTTGCTTTAAAGGGTTAGTTCACCCAAAAATGAAGATTCTGTCATTAATTACTTATTGACTCATGTCGTTTGACACC
This sequence comes from Paracanthobrama guichenoti, assembly GCA_018749465.1. NCBI lineage: Eukaryota > Metazoa > Chordata > Actinopteri > Cypriniformes > Gobionidae > Paracanthobrama > Paracanthobrama guichenoti. The sequence goes on from CM031948.1 coordinate 28,735,518, forward strand.
CGTAAGACCTTTGTTCATCTTCGGAACACAAATTAAGATATTTTTGTTGAAATCCGATGGGTCAGAAAGGCCTCCATTGGCAGAAATGACGTTTCCTCTCTCAAGACCCATAAAAGGTACTAAAGACATAGTTAAAAAGTCTCTCACTACAGTGGTTCTACAATAATTTTATGAGAAAAAGAAATAATCAAAATAACGATTTTATTCAACAAGTTCTTGTCTTCCGTCTGGGCCTCTGACATGAACTCATGAAGCACCACGACGCATGCGGGTCTTAAGGATTTCTTGTGGGTGTCGAACAACATGAGGCTAAGTAATTAATGACAGAATTTTCATTTTTGGGTGAACTAACCATTTAAATATAAGAGGAGGGAATAAAGATATGATGGTGCTTTGCCTTATTTGCCCTTTTGCTTTTTCTTCTCTGTAACTCAGAGGCCCAGCAAGAGCGAACAAGTTTTCCAGCACACTGACAGTAGAACTGTGCAGTTCTCTGTGGACCATGGACAAAGAGTCTCTGTACCCACCTCTTCTCTCTCCGTCTCTTTCCCTCATTTTCTCCTTTGTCTCACTGAGAAAACAGGCACATTTAAACTCTGCCATTTTACACATCCACTATTAATTAGACGTCAAGGCCATATTCTTGCCAGAAAATCTACACTTTGGCAAAACACAGGACTGAAAAATTTCTGTGTAATCCCCGCAGGATGTTTATTGCGTCTGGGCACTGGGCCTACAATTTCAGATGCACATTTTTCAATTGGACTCTTTATAGACAAGCGTATGACTTTAGCTGAACACCAGCCGGGAAGCAGAGTATATCTCATTACTGAATTATGCTATAGTTCGCATTTTAAACATGGAAGTGATTACAAAAAATGGCGAGCAGAAATCATGATTGCGATACCATTCATCATGAATCAAGTTTAACCACTGTGGTTCTGTTTAAGAAGAGACTAGCAGAGACTGAACTAAAAAAAAAAATCTTTTTTAATTAAATGGATCGTTTGGACTCTAACTTCATAATTTGTGTTAAAAATTATACTATCGCTTACTGGTTTTAGGCACTCTGTTTTGCATTGTACCTAAGAAAGTCAATCTCACCAAAACTGACAAAAACATTTTTTTTATGTTAGAACAAAATGGATTAAATTCATTATTTTCCTAAATATTCTATAAACAAGTCCCCATAATGACAATGTGAAAGAAGTTTGTTTGAAATCTTTGCATTTAAATTCATTAAAAAAAAGAAATAAATCAATCACATGTACATAAGTATTCACAGCCTTTGCCATGACACTCAAAATTTAGCTCAGCTGCATCCTGTTTCCACGATCATCCTTGATTGGAGTCCACCTGTGGTAAATTCAGTTGATTGGACATGATTTGGAAAGACACACCTGTCTATATTGGTCTCACAGTTAACAGTGCATGTCAGAGCACAAACCAAGCCATGAAGTCCAAGGAAATTGTCTGTAGACCGGACTACAGACGGGACTGTATCGAGGCACAGATCTTTCACAGAATATTTCTGCAGCACTGAAGGTTCCAATGAGCGCAGTGGCCTCCATCATCCATAAATGGAAGAAGTTTGGAACCACAAGGATGGCCGCCCGGCCAAACTGAGCAATCGGGGGAGAAGGGCCTTAGTCAGGGAGGTGACTAAGAACCTGATGGTCACTCTGTGGAGAGAGGAGAACCTTCCAGAGGAACAACCATCTCTGCAGCACTCCACCAATCAGGCCTGTATGGTAGAGTGGCCAGACGGAAGCCACTCCTCAGTAGAAGGCACATGACAGCCCACCTGGAGTTTGCCAAAAGGCACCTGAAAGACTGAAGAAACTAAATTCTGTCTTATGAAACAAAGATTGAACTCTTTGGCCTGAATGTCAAGTGTCATGTCTGGAGGAAACCAGGCACCGCTCATCACCGGGCCAATACCATCCCTACAGTGAAGCATGGTGGTGGCAGCATCATGCTGTGGGGATGTTATTCAGTAGCAGGAAATGGGAGACTAGTCAGGATCGAAAGAAAGATGAATGCAGCAATGAACAGACACATCCTTGATGAAAACCTGCTCCAGAGTGCTCTGGATCTCATACTGGGGTGAGTATGGTTCATCTTCCAACAGGACAACGACCCTTAGTACATAGCCAAGATAACAAAGGAGTGGCTACAGGACAACTCTGTGAATGTCCTTGAGTGGCCCAGCCAGAGCCCAGACTTGAAACCGATTGAACATCTCTGGAGAGATCTGAAAATGGCTGTGCACTGACGCTCTCCATCCAACCTGATTGAGAGCTTGAAATGTCCTGCAAAGAAGAATGGGAGAAACTGCCCAAAAATAGGTGTACCAAGCTTGCAGCATCATACTCAAAAAGGCTGTAATTGGTGCCAAAGGTGCTTCAACAAAGTATTGAGCTAAGGCTGTGAATACTAATATACATGTGATTTTTTTCCATTTTTTATTTTTAATACATTTGCAAAGATGTCAAACAAACTTCTTTCACATTGACATAATTGGATAATGAATTTAACACATTTTGAAACAAGGCTGTAGCATAACAAAATGTGGAAAAAGTGAAGCGCTGTGAATACTTTCTGGATGCACTGCATCTCACCCCAAAAAAAAACAAAAAACAATTTGCTTATTTTTGGGACTATTTCCAAGCAAATTCTCATTGTCATAATGCAAAAAATATATAATAGAATAAAATAAGAATGATTAAATTAAAGAAGTTATTAAAATATTACATAATTATATACAACATTTATAGTTAAATGTTTTTGTGGTAGTATTAGTACTTTAATTGATTATAAATAGAAAATCGGGTAAAAATGTGCTTAATCATGGAAATGTCAAAATGCAGGAATCTCTCTTTAAACAAAACATAATTTCTTATTTTCATTATTTGATTTTGTCGTGAAATGTGACCTGGACGTGATTTTGTGAGATTCACCTAAAAAGACCCCTGGTAAAATTACTATAAAGACATTTCTTGTGACTTACTGCTTTAATGAACCTGCTGTTTAGCTCTCAGCAGGGATTCAGACAGAATCAGATTTTGGACCTAGTTAAATTCAGGTTGGCTGATTCAGGTTGACACTGTGCTAGACTGAACATACTTGACCCTCTGGATCCAGATGCAGTAGTCTGTGATGTAGAGGTCATTGAGGATATAGGCTGGATCATTCTCCCTGAAGATCTTATGGATGGCTAGCAGACATTTCAGGATGCATGCCTTTCCTGTGACAAAGAAAACATGCACTGAATCAGTTTAAACACAGAAGGGTGTGTTATTCAATGAGGTTTATGCTTAAATTAGTGGGGTAACAAAAACCTAACTGCATCTATATTCTCTGAAAACAGTCTGCTATTATTTTTTATAACAGTAAATTTATCTTATTTTAAGATTTAAAAAAATATATATATATTTTGTTTTTTTTTTACCAGAAAACAAGATTATTTATTTTTTTATTTTTTAGCAGTGAAGTGAGTTAGTGATTAACTGCAACTTTTGTTGGAGCAAAAGGGGATATCTGTGCTGAGCAGATGCTTTTTTGAGATGATTGTATTTTCCATTCTGGCAGATGCTTCGACAATACACAAACACCTTAAGGGCACCGTGCCACAGCGATGATATTTGCTGTCATAACACCCATCTCCCAAATAAGGTGAAAAAATATCCCCACAGCACAATGCAACGGGCTCAGCTGTGAAGGAAAAGCAGGACCCCGAGGATTCTCGAGCTGCCCACAGAATAGCCTGGCAGCCGGTGGAGACATTCCAGCCGCCTCAGAAAACAAACAGTGCACTTGCACCGAGGAAAGCCTTACACAAACATTTGGTTCCCATTTAAGCTAGAGCTCTTACCCAGAGAAGCCGCCATGGCTTCCAGCTTCAAGACATGCGAGAAAAACTCCAGGAACTTGAACCGTACTCTGTCTTTCTCCATTCTTCCCCCCTCTCTCTCTTTCTCTGACTTTCATCCATCTATAATTGAAGGGTTTTCTACTTTTCTTCACTGCTCCCTGGGAGAGTGAAGGAAAAGAAAGCTTTGGATTCTTCCGAAGACCAGCTGTGGGACTGTGCGGTGCAGTGTGTGCTGGGTTTAGATTGCATGTTGAGCCAGTTAATCATGTGCTGCAATCAGGCGTCTCCGGGGAAGAAGTTGAAGAGAGAAGAAAAAAAAAAAAAAGATAAAAAAGAGGAAGAAGAGGAAGAGGAATGGGGTGACAAGGTGAGATTCGGGTCCTGGAATTACAGATGGTAAAGGTCCACAGGGTGCCAACATTTAAAAGGACAATGTCACGGAGAATGTCAAAAACATGCCTAGATTATATTTCATTCAAAAATTCAAAAGACAGTAAACAATAAAAAAATTTGCATCAACTGTCATGAGAATCATGTAAAAATGCATAGCAAAATAAAAAGTCCATCAAGCAGGCTTCATATTTTGGCGTGAAATATTACCTATGTTGTTGACAAGCTTGGTGAGATTCAGCCTCAAACCACCAAATTATTAATCATACAAAAGGGTGACAATGACTGTTGTCTGTGTGGCAGAACCTTACATGAGTGAACAAAGCAGCTATCCTCGACAAACAGCTGCAAAAATCATGTTAAAAGAACACTGACACCAAATTATGCTGCATCAAATGGCCTACATCTATCATCGTGAATCCGGCAATGTACTTTTCAAGATTGATCATGTTGGCTTAAAGATGACAATTCCTGCGGAGGAAAACAATGAATCTCAATAAGCCAAGACAGAACTTAGCAAAAAAAAAAAAAAAGTCAAGCTCTGAATGATGTAAAAGGGCTTTTTAAATGCCAAGAAAATGAACCTGCATCTAAACCAAAGGATAAAACAATTTTCAAAAAATAAAGCACAAACACACAACAGATCAGTATATTAGAATGACAGACTGGAGTAATAGCTGCCGAAAATGTACCTTTGCCATCACAGATATAAATAACACTTTAAAATATATAAAAATACAAACAATTAAGCCTGGAATTAATCCATATAAGGGGTACTTAACATGGAGGTAACCATGGCAAAAAGTTGGGAAACACAGAATCGGTATTTTGCCGATACCAGTGGAGAGCAAAACAAGAGGAAACTGAATCCAAGCTATGCAGTTAAATGAAATACAGGCATGCCCCTGAACGTTCCGATTATATATGAGCGTTTATATTTGCCCACAGTGCATCTTTTAGGTTGTTATCTATAGTCTCCCTCCTCAATATCCTTGAGGGCCGCTGACTTTAGCAGGATCTCTCGGAGAACAACCAGACAAGCTGCCAGAGGGCTGTTCAAATATTTACCCCTGGATAGCATTTCCATCACGGCTTTCCTCGTGCAGGATCATTAATGGGTTTGTTTTCCTACTACCTACAACTGTTTGCTTTCACTGCTGGTTAAACGAAGTGCTTCAAATTAGAGTACACACACATCAGATACACACCTCCATTCATGTTCCGCCGACAAATTAATTACCCAGGAGTCACGGTGTGACAGGGCAGCCTGCTTTTGGAGGGGAGTCATACCACTGTTACCGTTCATTAAAGGGGAGCCTTATTGCTTGTGGGGCTTTGATGGTTGTAAATCTACAAATTGTAAACTGGAGTGAAATGTCACAGACTCTGCGTGAAAATATATGCCAGTGAGTGGATTACAACCCAGCGGTCTGTTTAGAAATCTGCACCTTGAGGAAAAGAGTAAGAGGACCAGTGTAAACTTCAGAGAACAGATGGATATGATACTATCAAGTAATTTTTAAAAACCTCTAAGGGCAGACAACTAAACTGAAATACAATTTCAACCCAATTAGGGAAACGTTCAAAACGAATTTTCTGATGTTCTGCGATTAAATTAGTCACTGTGCTGTTGGTACTAGCAGGTGTTCTTACATACTTGATATGGCAGATCACAGCGATGCTCTCCCATTGGTTACTGCTTCTCATTTGCATATAGTTGAACTCTTCTTAACAAGGAAGGGTAGGCAATGTTTTTCATAAACACTTTTTGTTACTGGTTGAAAGTCTTTTCACATCCTGATAGCAATCAATAGAAGGAGTGGTCTAAATATCATTTAGTTTTTTATATTTGTCTTCTGTGGAAGTCTCAGGACTAAAAATTGCTCGTCCAATCATTGCATTCGGCCCGAATGAAATTATAGGCTGTCCTACCTGCCTGTCAATATATTTATTTGCATACCTCCACAAACCCTGCACACGCAGACATCACACATCATCAGCGCGTTTCGTGAGGCTATGCAAAGTTTGTAGACAGACTTGTAGTCACAGAGCGCCGCAAACAAACAGCAGCCGCCTTTTACAGTTCCTCCTGAACAAAAACAAGCAGCTTATGCTGCGTTCAGGCCATAACTACCGTAATTAAGAGATGGCAAACCGTGACGTTCTACCCGGAGCTGTTCATGGCTCAGAAACTCGGAATTGCACTTTTCTATGGCAACAATATCAATGCCGAAAAAAAATCTGCAGTAGTCAGGTGGCACAAGTCAGTGCTTGTTGTATTATTGTAATGTTATAAGCTTTGAGACATGAGGTAATATAAAACTCTCACAATGCTTTGCAGACTCTGCTGGCTTTAGAGACACTCTGAAGGGGTCACTGTGAATGTTGTCTATATTTAGTTATGATCCTCAGGGATCAATTATTTATTTACTGTATATCCAAATGTATGTACATCAAGGTCCAAAATTTAAATGTCTATGACTCTTATCTAGTCTTTAAAATACAGCATGAAATGGCATTCCCAAGCAATAAAGTATGAAATAATAATGCAGGGTGGGACTTGAGTTTATCCATCTTGATTTGACTGGATCATCATGGTTAGTACTAAGGCCCATTAGAGAGTATTGTTGCACTCTGTTCAACTTATGTAAGACAACTAATCTGAAATGTGATTTAGGAAATGTATATACGTAGCCAAACCAACATGCTCTTTGGACTTCTTTCACTATAGAAATTTAAAAGTAAAAATTTCATAATCTCTGAGTTTGAGAATAGCATTGATTGTTTTGTCTTAAGCTTTTCGTTAGTTGTTTCAGAGATTATAAAACTTTTCTTTAGAATAATGTGCACAATAAGACCAACAACATTTATTATGAAAGTAAATAGTGTTGTTTTTGTTATTTATCTGTCTTTAGAATCAACCTGAAAGTTAAACCAACCCTACTTACTTTCTTAACAGACATCCCCTACTTTCTTAATACACATTTTCCATCAAAACATTTTTTTTGCCTTCATCTAAAAATAATTCCCGGTTGACATCTACAAGTGCCTTCCTTTTTCAACCACTTGTCTTAAGTAGACAACAGTTCCTTTTCGAGGAACATGCTACCTTTTTTCCCCTCACAATGAATAACCAATTTTTGGGCCTAAAATGGGTTGTAAATAACATTTGCATGAAATCTTCCATGAGTACATGTCATTCTCAGTCTGTACAGGAAGCTGCCAGTACCTGACATGAACCTGCGATCAGTGAAGTGTGATTTTGCTTATCTAATCTTGTTCTGTCATGTAGTCTCTGCTCTGATTTCTCAAATCAACCATACATTGCTAATCCAAAATCTTACAAGCCCTTTAATTGCAGTTATTTATGAGCGCTAACATCGTGTTTACACAGCAATTCTGTCTCTCCCACAGATGGCTTCTTTGATTTAAAGGTTGCTCCTCTCGCAGAGATATCAAAGGCAACAGTGTCTACTCTGCAGAATCGCTGATTTCTTCAGAAGTGAGGAGACATCCCTCTCGGATTCCCTCATTCTTAACCTCCCTCCCACTTACTCTGACAGAACAGCAAGACTAAGCACACCAAGACATGACCAATCTGTTGACTTTCTTGTCATGGAACATGTCTTTTACCAAAGCACCCTGCTGTTCAGGGAGCGTTAAATTTGGTCCAGAGTGAGCAGCACTGTCTGCTGTGGGTAAATGTAGGTTGCCTGTCAAGCTCTTGTTGTCATTAGTCTCTTAAAGTCAACATGAAATCGCATTCACAACTCACACTTCTGTAGTGTGACATATTTCCGAGATTTACTGAGAACAAATTGTTTTATAGTAAAAATATCGAAACATTCTTAAAATCAGAAGATTTTAGACTATAATAATAACAAAAATGTAAGTTAATTTGTTAATATATATAAAAAATATATTATATGAAGGTTGAAGGTCAAGTTCATCGTTAAGAATATTTCATATGTCAATGTTAAAATGTCTTTTTCCTTAAAAAAAAAAAAAAAAAAAAAAAAACTTTTACTTTTAAAACGACATTACTTCACTCCAACAGAAAATACTTTAGAAAAGCAAAATGACCAGTAGCCTGATACAATATCAACTAGTTTTTAGCTATTGGTTACTAAAATTTAAAGATAGCAAAGATCAGAAATATATATCACGAATAGGTCCATGTTGATTTCATGTTGACTTTAAGTTTGTTTGACCAAGTCATATGACTGATAAATAAACAAAATGAAACCTGCCTTCATGGAGATGTGAAGTTGAAAGAGATATGCTTGCTTTCATTGTGGTGGCAGCAGGGATTCTTGTAAATGAGGTGGAAGCACTGCAGGGTTTATAAGGTGAGGAACAGGTCATGCGTTTAGTCTTGACCCTCAACCCTATCCTTTGGTGGCTTGGAAATGGCTAAGAGGTCTGGGAATTTAACTGGGAAATAAAGAAAGAGGGACAGAACTCACCAGACTGAAAAATGCAAGCAGCGTCTTTCACAGCTCTTATGATCAGGGAGAAATGCCGAAAGAGCGGGTAGCACAAAGTCCTCCTGCCGAAAGACACCAATACGTCTTGTACCGAGTGATACGTCTGTACACACACACACACACACACACACACACACACACACACACACACACACACACACACACACGTGCTCTGTAAATTGCTCCAGATCTGTCTAGGCATATTACATCAATCACTTTTTTTTTTAACTCCACTGGTAATTACAGCAAATTGCTCTAATTATTCCCAACGACTTCTCGTTTTATTAGCAGGGTAAATAGTAGGTCAACTTTTAAACACCTTGCCAAGCGGCGTGCTTAATTGTAGACAGTGTTTAATCGCTTGCCTCAGAGTTCTTCATAGTCTAAGCATCAACAGACAAGTGCTTTGGGGGAGAAACACATCTTTTTTTCTCTCTCTCCCTTTTCTCTTTGCGTTTTCCAGCCTCCCACTCTCCCTCCCCTCTACTATTCTCTCAGCAGCTTGTTAAGAATGCACCCGGAGTCATTCTAGCATGTCATCATAGCTCATGCACTCCCCCAGGCTATTAAACACTGGTGTAAATAGGCCTGCTGAGGGGGCTCAAGGAGCGCTGCCGGCCGGGGGTTCACAGTAGTTAGGCAAAACACAGGGTGGAGAGGAAGAGAAATGAAGGAGATTGAGAGAGAAAGAGAGTAGGAGACAATGATAGGGTGTTGAGAAACTACATTAGCATTTCCTGAAGGAAATACCAGTGCTTGCAAGATAGCTGAAGAATAGTTTCAGGACGCTTCGGTTTCAGGTCATTGTTCTGTGTAGATGAAATGCCTCAGAGGCAGTGTCTTGAGTTCTGCTGGCTGCGCATAAGAATCGCCACTAAAATGCACCACTGTCTTTGCAGCAGTAGGTGGCTTTATATGGTTAAATAGATGCAAGAATGAAAAGACCAGTCACAAGTCAGTATGCAAATAACTGCGAGAAAGAAGAAAATCATAATTTGTTGTTTTGTTAATTTGCAAATATTAGAATGATGTTCATCATCATTTACTCATCCCATTTCTTACAAGAGAACCAAGTGAATCAATTAGCTTGATTTTGTGAACTGAACGAAACAATTCACTAAAAATAAGAATAACAAAAATAACTAGCGGGCAATATATATATATTTTATATATTTAATTTTTTCAGAATTGCCATCAACTTTATTACAGTGACCAAAATGAACCTAGTGACAATAACCAAAGAGCCAGATGAATCCAGCTTGTGAACAAATAATTCAGCCTGGTTTTGTGAACCAAATCATTGAAAAGAAAAGACTCAAAATTGGCTACTTTTCATGAATTCTCAAAGAGAACTATGTCAAGATTGTTCAGTGAATAGCATGGACAGAATGGTCTGTTCCTCACACAAACCTTTCATATGATTTCAAAAGGCTTATATAGGTCATATAGACTTTTATAAAACAAAAAATACATAGCACACAAGGCTGAAATGATCTACAAATCAAAGTTTCAACGTCTGTACTTGAACCTGTTAATGCTGAATAAATTGCATAAGATACATTTTTTTAACAGCAAATTTTGGTTTAGTTTTAGTCATCTCAATTAGTTTTAATGATGGGTAATGGGTTTAGTGCAATTTTAATGCATCAATTAAGCATTTTTCTAAAATGTCCATACTTATATACTCCTGGAGAAAAACATCTATTAACCTGTTAATATGAACGATATTAAGGTTTGATCATACAATACAGACACAGATTTAACTGCTGTGACATATACCATGTATTCATCTTAAAATTAAATAACACCGCTTCTCAAAGAAAACAGAACATGGTCTTCTCAATTAATGATACATGCATTCTTTATAACAACTTGCATACAACATTCTTCATTCTTTCAAGCAGACATATTTATTTTGTATAAATTAAATATAAATTAATCATTATTAAAGCTATTAAACTTATTCAGTCAAGAACATTAAGAGATTCTTCTCTTTTTCCTTTTTTTGTTTGATTAACATTAATGACGGCAGCAGCAGGTTTATTAGACTGCTGTCACTTTAAGGCTGAATGCACAGAACCAATACACTGATACACATCTGATACTCTCCAAACCGTTTATGTTCACTTAAGACATAACCGACTGCGTTTACGTGAATAGTCACAGAAACTGAACTTTTTTGTGTATTTGTCTGTTTAAGCGCGGAAAGACACGAAAGAGAGCTTGTGCGCTGACGTCTGAGAGGCAGATTTCTGATTGTCAGATTTTTTCATATGTCTGCTCTTCTCTTTCTCCCACACATTTACATTTTTTAACGTTTTATGAGACATGCAGCAAGTGTATGCCAACTTATGTGCCCGCTGGGTAGATCAGCCTGTTACAAATAAAATGTGCGCATCTACCATGCAGGACATCAGTTCTGAATGGATAGCTTCCCAAAATCATCCCTCCCTAATATTTTCATCAATATTTTCATTAATATTTTAGTTTTTATCCATTGACGAAAATGTCAATAGATTTACCATCATAGTTTTTGTCATTCAAAACCGGTTTATTTAATTATCGTCTTGTTTTCGTCAGTGAAAAAAATGTTGATGACGAAAATTATTCGGCAACGAAATTAACACTAATTAATTCAGAGGTCAGATGTTTAGGACAAAATCCTAACATGAATATTTGAGGAATATTAATGTAGAGTTGCCTTTCAAGCACTAAAAAGGAAACAGTGAAAGAGGAAATGAGGGGGAGAGGGTTTGTGTTGTTTTGTGTGTGTGTGTGTGTGAGCAGGCAGTTGGAGGATGTCATTACCACCCTTCCATTATCAGTATTGCAGCGGAGTGCTGGCTCTCAGCGCACTGAGCTGGGAGAGGTGTCGGGTTACTCGTCCTCATTGTCACACTCACTGTGGAAATGTGGGGGATTAGGGACTGCTGCCGCCCCAGGAGTCAGGATACACGTACACACACGCACATAAAGCTTGGAACTCTGCTCACCACACGCAAGCAGTTAAAGGTTAAATTTGTCCCTCGCTTTGGTGTCCACTTTGGCACAGGATAGATTATGCTGATGATGAAAATGCAAATGCCTGTCAGCTACATTTCACTAGACACACATGCAAGTTTATGCAAATCAGGGATAGGCAGGAGTAATCCAGTACTTGTTGGAGACACCAATGATCGATCATGAAAACATTGTTACAAGACTGTTTTTCAGCTTTAAAACATAGTTGCATTCTGAGCAGTACCTTATAGCCCAGAATGCAAATCAGATGTTTTGTGATTGGTTGTTTTTTGTTGCATTACACATTTAGACCAATTAATGGGCGCTGTAAACTTGGTGTGTTGCATCTGGGTAGGACAAGTGTAATGAACATACCTTTAAAAATTGCTGAGTTTACAGATAGATGGACAGTGGTATAATCTGCATGTATTTTAATATCAGCAGTGGTTTCAAAAGAGAGATCACATCACAGGAAGACAAATCTCTTACGTAATGTAACCAGAATGGTACATACCCTTATCTTAAGCTTCTGTTCAGGAAAAATTGCGACGTTAAGCGCAAGTAACGTTATACAAAGTGTGCGATACTGTCTGGATCTGCGTCCATAAACACTACCTTTCTCATTCCTTGTATAACAAACCAGTGTTATTTTAGTATTATTTATTTACTATTATAGTATTTATGGATGTTTTGAATTGGATTTTATTTTTAAATTTTAGTACTTCAACTGTAAGTTAAGTTTAGGTTTTCCTCCTATTGAGAATTTATTCCATTCCTTCATTATTAATTAAATTACCAAAAATTCAATTTACAATAATACTGTATATAGAGAACTGTGACAACTGTGTAGAGAACAGTGAAACGAAAAACAAGTCAGCAGTATCTTCATGAATGTGTAAAATCTGTCTCTTATGTTCTCTTGTATGCCTTGAGTTCAGCCTGATAAACATGAGCAGAGGCAAAATTTTCATGTTTTTTGACCTCTCTTTCCACACTGACATCTATTCTCACTTGTAGTATGAGAAAGTCTCTTGGCATTGTGCTGATGCTTACAACATTACTATAGCAACTGAAGTAGATACACAGGATATTGACTACATTGTTTGAACAAACAGATCAGATTTAATCACTTGCAGAATGGCAGAGCTGACAGTCAGTCCTAAAGCTCAGATCTGAGCAAAACCAGAGTTTCCATATACACCGATCAGGCATAACATTATGACCACTGACAGGTGAAGTGAATAACACTTATTATCTCTTCATCACTGTACCTGTTAGACTGGGTGGAATATATTAGGCAGCAAGTTAACATTTTGCCCTCGAAGTGAACTAGTAAGGATTTGAGCAAGTTTGACAAGGGCCAAATGATGATGCTTGCATCTATGCATCTCCAAAACTGCAACTCTTTTGGGGTGTTCCCGGTCTGCAGTGGTCAGTATCTATCAAAAGTGGTCCAAGGAAGGAACAGTGGTGAACAGGTGACAGGGTTCATGGGTGGACAAGGCTCATTGATTCACGTGGGGAGCAAAGACTGGCCCGTGTGGTCTGAGCAAACAGACAAGCTATTGTAGCTCAAATTGCTCAGGAAGTTAATGCTGGTTCTGATAGAAAGGTGTCAGAATACACAGTGCATCACAGTTTGTTGCGTATGGGGCTGCATAATCGCAGATCAGTCAGGGTGTCCATGCTGGCCCCTGTCTACCACTGAAAGTGCCAACAGTGAGCATGTGAGCATCAGAACTGGACCATGGAACAATGGAAGAAGGTGGTCTGGTCTGATGAATCACATTTTCTTTTACATCACGTGGATGGCCGTGAGTGTGTATGTCGCTTACCTGGGCAACACATGGCACCAGGATGCAGTAAAAGGGGGACCAACACAATATTAAGAATATATTTATGTCATAACGTTATGCCTGGTCGGTGTATGTGAACCCTGCAAGTTAAAATCTTGTTAACGGTCACTCGCTCATTCATTTGTTTGTTGTGTTTTGTTATGCTGCTAAATGTATGACATACCTCCAACCAGCTGAGAGTACCGCTGACCTTCCTGATGGTCCAGGCTGACTCTACCTGCAAATCCCAACAGCATTGGTCAATACTGTCATCAACAATCATACACACTATACAAAACTGAATCATACTGATGTTAGACAGTATACAATGTAGACTATATAAAGCTGGTCAAATGTTAGCATAAAGCTGCGGTCACATTAGACTTTGTAATGTTTCAAGATTTTCTACGAACACAGCAAGTCATAGTATGATCCCACACTCTTTTTTTAAAAACATAATTCAACATATAATATAGGCCTATGAAAAATGTAAAACTTTATTGCAATGCTGCAATTCTGCAGATTTAAAGTTTGCACTCTTTTATTTCAGCTAAGAGGTCACTCAGATCTTATATCAGTCACATGTCTTCATGTGATATGAATTTGCAGGGCAGAGTTCACCAAACCTGAACTTTGGAAAGCAGTGAAATTTCAATCTATGAAAGGAAGTCAATGGAAGGAAAAGTGCAGTGTGACCATCCCTTAACTACGACTCGCGCTTAACCAATATTAAAGTTTAAAATTGTATAAATCATGCAATTCAGTACATGCTATAATACTGACCATTTCTCTAAATTCACTGAAATCAGAAAATGGTTCATTTAAATTGTAATAATAATAATTTCACAATATTGCGGTATTTTTGATGCAGTGAGCATAAACGACTTACAAAATAATATCAAATTTCAGCCATTTATTGGTTATCAGAAATAAAATTACTATAATTAGTGGCTTATTGGTATTGGCCAGAATCTTGATATTGTGCATCCCTATTTTTTCACTGTTGTCAAAGAACAGAAATTATTGAGGAAAAGAGGGGAAATGTTGCTGGATTCAAACTCCCGTCACTCACATGAGCACCACGGTTCAATGAGCACAAGCACTAACCACCAAGACACAGCTCTAACGCTAAATTTATCACTTTAGACATGAGAATGTTTTAAGAAGATTTGATATGTTCTCTAGCTATTATGATTGAATCAAAGCCCAGATTTCTATTGTACATTTAACATATGTTGAAAGCTTTGGAGTCAATCCAGCAGACCTCTTCAAAACTGAAGCCCTTGCAACATTCTATTACTTCAGCTTCAGGAGCTGTGTTTTAAAACATAACCACCATTTTTATATTTTTCATACTGATTTTTACAATTACTACCATGTGCAGTGGCCTCCAAAGAGATTCTTGGGACTATCTGGAAAACATTATAAAAATGTATCAACTTCCTGGAGCTTTGGTGCACATGAAAATGCCAGGACCCATACGCCAAACCCACTTACTAGCCGAGAGAGTCATCTGTGGCATTCAAGCGTGCACTTACATTGTGCTCTCCCTCCGTAGTGCGCACATCATAGACATACGCGAGAATGATGTCCACCAAACCCAGCCAGGCGTGGAAACGCGCTTTCTTATCCAGCAAGTATGAACGGTTTGAGAATTTCCTCATCTGCTCATTTTCCTCTTCTGTGAAAGTTATTGCTGGAAGTAAAGAGAGAGAAAGAGAAACATTCAGTGCTGTTTATCAAGTTATCTCAGGGAAGTACAGTCAAAGTCAATCTCTGGCAAATTCTCCCCCAAAAAACAAGTTTAAACGCAGGGCTCCAGCAGGGAATGATGGATGCCTCTGCTTCACGGAGAGTTTTAAGAAACAAAAGCATGTTCACAGCAATTATTTTTAAATCAGAGTCGGAGACGAGGCTTTTGAAGCATAGAAAAGTTACCGCACGGGAAGAGAAACGTTACAGAGCTTGATTGATACCCTAAACTGACTTGATACTGCACCAGGGAGGAAGGAGTCGAAGGCAGGGCAGCGAGAGAGAGAGAAAGAGAGAGAGAGAGCGAAAGAGAGAGCGAAAGAGAGAGAGAGAGAGAGAGAGAGAGAGAGAGAGAGAGAGAGAGAGAGAGAGAGAGAGAGACAGACAGTGAGAGAGAAAAGGGCAAGTCAGCACTTTAGTAGCAGCTGAAAGTGATCCCCCTCCTTGGCTGCAGTGCTGCCCTGATAGAGCCCCTCGTGTGCATACTTGCATGTATGCACACCCCCAACCCCCACACACACACACACACACACACACTTTAAGCTAGAGCTGGCAGAAGTCAAGTTCTGGCTCTATTGGGATCTGCTGGATTCCAGCGACATGACGACTGAACAGCTCCCCCTTTTCTCTCTCTCTCTGTCTACCTGATTTACCCTCTAACACAGCTGCCTCCACCTGGCAGGAAACACTGACTCCTGTGAGACCAAAACCAGGAGCTGAGGAGGGAGTTCAGCTCCACCCCAGCTCTTGTCTTCTCTTTATATTAAACTGCTTCTGCCACCAACTTCTCAGTGACAGATTTTGTTTTTTTGTTTCTCTGTTGTGTGTGTGTAATAAAATGGTAATTTCAAAACCATTCATTCTATGTAAAATGTGTCTTAAAGAAACAGTTCACCCAAAAATAAGAAGTCATCATTTACTCACCCTGATTCCAAACCTGCAGGGTCAGACTGCTCTTTTCTACACATTACAAGTAAAAGGTGTGTAAAATGTAAACAAAGAGTAAAATGTAAACAAAAGTAGACTTGTGCAGTATGTTCCAAGTCTCTTGAAACCTTATGATACATTTGTAGGAGGAAACTGAATTTGTTATTTATTGATTAAAATCTGAGATGTGCTGTTTGAATATGTGCATATTTAGATTTGGTCAACACAAATTAAAACCAAGGAAGTTAGTGTGACGTCTTGATGTGCTATATTTTAATAAACATGGTTGAAAAGTTTAGAGCTCATCAAGGTTACATTTATTTGATCAGAAATACAGTAAAAAGTAATATTTTGAAATATTACTAATATTATCACTAATAAAATATTAAAATAATATAGTTTAATATATTTTCAAATGTAATTCGTTCCTGTGATAGCAAAGCTGCATTTTCAGCATCAAGTCATCAGTGTCACATGATCCTTCAGAAATCATTCTAATATGCTGAACGTTGCACATGGAAGTGAAATCTTGCCTTATTTTTATAGCTGGCCTACTGACAATACATCTGAGAACGAATTAAGTGTGCAGTTTCTTCACCACCACAACCTCCCTGCTTTTTCTACTAAGTTGAGTTAATTGCATTTCCGGCTGTATGGAAACAAAGAAGTTCTCATGTTTTGTGAATGTTCCAGATTTGAACATATGTAATAATGAATATTGGCTTGTTCCTCACACAAAGCTATTCAGAAGACTTACACAGTATGGTATATAGGAACATAACACTGTTGCTGGTCACCATCCACTTAAGTGTTATCAAAAATAGCATCCTGAACACTTTTCACAGTTACATAGAACATAAACAGGCCTCCGTTTAAGAGTGAGTAAACAATGACAAAATGTTCTTTTTTAAGTTTACTTGCAAATATTGGACATGTCTTTTTGAGGCTACAGCGGTCTTCTTTTGTGGAATTATTTATGGTTTATCCTTCACTTATATGGCAAAATCTGCAAAAACAACATCTGACACCACACAGGTGTCCAGACCACTAACACTAGCTATTGGAGTGAGATGGGGGAGCAGAATAATGAAGTGCATACATGCATAAAACGCACACGGTGAGGCTGTTTTCTCCATTGGGACCTAGTGTGAAGATATCCGATACACATGGGAAAGCAAGTACACCACCACATGTATACATGCACACACACACACACACACACACACACACACACACACACACACACACACACACACACACACACAAGGGAAAAAAAAATCAGAATCAGAAATCTTGAATTAGAATTTAAGTTAACAAAACGCAATCCATTGTGCAGGAAAGTTCCTCACCATTAAGATAAAGAGGCAGAGAAAGAGTGAAAAGTAAAGTCTATAACTATTTCATAGCATCTGCGAACTGCACAGAATGTCTGTCAAGAACATGTCTGAGTTACTTTCTTGAGGCAACCTATCCTGTCCTGGGAGAAATTAAACAAAAAACCTTATTTGTATTAGATCTTTGATATGCCAGTGCTACAGTTCTAGTTTTGCATTAAAAATGGGTCCAATTCCAATTTTAAATTGTTCTCTGATCTCTACATAGAGGGTATGTGGCTTATTTAAGGGCAAAAATTGTCCAGATACGGTTTTACAGGTCCGTTTCTAACCCTAGAAATTGTCCCTAGAATGAAATGTTTTTCCACACAAAAAATTACATATTTTTGTTTAAGCAAAGTATAATTGATTCTGTTCATTTGATTTTTGGGTGAAATACGACCCAGACATGTTCTTGACAGGTTGTGTGAGATTCAACCAATAACCTCAAACCATTACACAGGGATGCAAACGGGTGAGGGGTAAAAAGGGTGAAGGTACTTTTCATGCTCATTTCTAGACACTAAGTATCTTTGCACTAATTCACAGGTAAGAGGTAAAAAAGTTTTTGTGTCTTATGTAGGCAAAACAACCCTTTATAAAACACACAAAAAGGATTCAACAGATGTGGGATACTTTGTACACCACCTCGTAATTTAAACCCTATTTCTTCTGATGTTTAGCCACCAGAATTTCAAGGGCCCGCTTCCTTTGTTTTGCTGCATGCCTCAGCCTTGCCCGTTTTTTTTTTTTCTTTTTTATTACCTTGTAATGTCACTCTTCACAAAACAAAAAAAAAAAAAAAAAAAAAGATCAGCCTGAACAAACCACCAATGCAAATCTCGTAGGTGACCTATTTTGATCTCGACACCTAAAGATGAGGAGTTTGCATCTATGATTACAAGAGGAAAAAAAGCCTACTTTTTTCTAATCCATAACGATAGCTAAGTGATGAACAAGCTCACCCTAATACCCCAAAAGCAAAAGGCCTAATTAACTTTAATGCCTTAATGAGCCACATCCAGTCAGGAAAAACCTTAGAAAACAGCGGCGAGGAGAAGATATTTTGGCAGCGATTTGCCCACTTCAGTCAAGATGTTCAGGACGGTCTGTCCAAGCAATTAGTACCAATTAATCTGCCCCATACATCCAGCATACTGATGAGAACACTAAAAAACGAAGGTGTATAAAAGTGTCTGAGTGCTAAATAGCTGTACAACGATACTTGATTGATTGACAACAGAGACAGACAGTCGTTTTGGAAAGCATATCTTGAAATATCTCCATCTCCCTCTGTTTAATCCCTCTCCATCTTCTTCTTCTGTGATAGGACCAGCTGTGTAACCCCCTGTCCCCCCCGCACCAACATATGCTCGCAGCTCAGAGTAATTTCCTCGTTCTATAAACGGGCACTAAGTTATTAGCACACTGTTCTAGTGATGAACGTGCTGGTGTGGGACACAATCACTTCTCGGCTGTCCATGTCTGTGCCGCTTTATCACACACACGTCAATAATCCTTTAAACGTGCCAGATTATGTTTTACGGTATCTGAAAAATTACAACAGCTGTGCCAAAAAAGAAAAAGACAGACAGACAAAACAATAGATAGGCAGACAGACAAACAGATAGGAGGATAAGATGTGGATAAGATGAAGAAAGAAAGAAAAAAGAAAGAAAGAAAGAAAGAAAGAAAGAAAGAAAGAAAGAAAGAAAGAAAGAAAAAGAAAGAAAGAAAGGTTGAACTATAGAAAGACAAAACGATAGATAAATAGAACGATAGATAGAGGTTGATATATATAGATAGATAGATAGATAGATAGATAGATAGATAGATAGATAGATAGATAGATAGATAGATAGATAGATAGATAGATAGATAGATAGATAGATAGATAGATAGATAGATAGATAGATAGATAATACAGATCAATAGACAGAATTATAGAACAATTGATAGAACAAACAAATGAATGATAGACAGATATAGATAGATAGATAGATAGATAGATAGATAGATAGATAGATAGATAGATAGATAGATAGATAGATAGATAGATAGATAGATAGATAGATAGATAGATAGAACGAATGAACGATAGATAGGACAAATGAACGATAGATAAAGATGGACAGAAGGAAGGACAGATATATTGAACTGACAGATATATTGAACAATAGACAATACAGATCAATAGACAGAATGATAGAACGATAGAATGATAGAGATAGATAACAATGAAAAGAAAGAAAGAAAGAAAGAAAGAAAGAAAGAAAGAAAGAAAGAAAGAAAGAAAGAAAGAAAGAAAGAAAGAAAGAAAGAAAGAAAGAAAGAAAGAAAGAAAGAAAGGAGCTATAGATAGATCGATAGAACGCTAGACTTTGACAGATGGAAAGATAGAATGACTAATAGAATGACAAACAAACAATAGATAGATAGATAGATAGATGGATGATTAAAGGAAAGATGAAGATAAAAAAGAGAGAGAAAGAACAAATGGGCTGATTGTGGGCACAAAAGTGGGCTGAGGTGGTTTGTACCTCGCTGACTAAACTCAGTGACTCACACACAGCCTCATCAATATGACTCAGCAGTTATAAAACATACAAAAACACATATAAATCACAAAAAGAGTAAAAGTATGAGTGTTAAATCAACACTCAAAATAGTTCCAATCTCCTCCTATATGCAACGTGATTCGTGAGAACACGACGCTGTCGCTAGATGTCTAACTTTAGGATCACGAAATGAATGATCAGTTTCCAGCAAAAGCGCGCCACCTGCTGGTGGAAACTAGAAACTGCACGTCTGGAAATATTCCAGCTTACATTGTAAAGCGACCTCAACTCAACCCGATCAAATTCTCCATCCAGTCCCACGGAGAGAGACACACAGGGCAAAGTGGTAATGATGCACAGAATGTTAGAGTGTATAACATTATACATTTAGAGAGTATAACTTAAAAAAGGCCTCACATGTGTCAGAGTTTGCTGAAGAGTCCGGGCTCAGTTCCCTCCACCACGGTTTAAATTTCAGCAGGTTTTTGATCTCCTCCTCGTCCTCATACAAATTTACCCTGCATCAATCAAACAGACTTGTCAATCAATCAAACAGACTCCCAAAATTGTGTCAAGAGTGGATGTTCAGTTGTGTGTGAGATGTTAAATGAAATGTTTTAAATGTTCATGTCATCATACTATTTTGTAGTTGACAGATCTGATGACATTTAATATAGGAACGGGGATAGTGGACTTACATATAATGGTCAGTACAGAATATTGTGGTCTCCGCATCTAGTCGGTTGCGTCTCCTGAGCTCAGGAGTGGTGTTGTCGGGATCCTTCACGTCAATCACCTCATTCAACTCCTCCTGATTGGTGTAAAGTAAAACATTGGGTTGTCCACAAAAACTCCAATATTTCTTACGTCTTCATCAAAAGATTAAAAGAAAAATACTATCTACAGTATCATCAGGGACAAACATTCTTACTTGCAGTCTAGTGAAGACTCCAGACCTGAGGTTTCCAAAGCCATACTTGTGGTATTCTTTCAGCGTCTCCGCTGGGATTTCAGTGTAAATCTCCTGTTCTATCTGCCAATCAAACTCCTCCTCTTCATCTTCCTCCTCACATCCTCCACCACAGGCCTCTGTGAGAATGTCATCAGAGGGCGTTCAGAGAATACAGAATAGGACAAAATTGGAGAAGAAAAAAAAAAAAGCACCAAGAAGATGATCAGCTTTTTCATACCCAAGTGCGAATTAAACCTCACCTGCGTCCTCCACCAGTGGTTTGGCTGATCTTGATCCCTTAGGAGCCAGGAGACTGGTGAGCATCTCCAAACCCTCAAAGTGCTGTCCGGCCGTCTCTTTAGGGACATGCAGCGTGAAGAGACCTGATACACACACACACATACTTAAAGCTGCTATGTAATGGAAGTAGAGACAGATCTTTTTTCTGTATTGTGACGTTTTTAAATATCGTGATATTTTTAAATATCATAAATATGATATTTTAATACAAAATTTAAAAACAAATACATCAATGACATGAATTTCTCTATCCAATCACACACTAGTGGATTGAATCAAGTCCCCACATTAAATTTTTGTTTCAATCATTTGTTTCACTTGGATGAATGTCACAATACAGAAGAGATCTGACATTATTTCCGTTACACTGAAACTTTAAAGCAAGACTTTAAAACTGTTAAAAAAGAAAGAAAGAAAGAAAGAAAGAAAGAAAGAAAGAAAGAAAGAAAGAAAGAAAGAAAGAAAGAAAGAAAGAAAGAAAGAAAGAAAGAAAGAAAGAAAGAAAGAAAGAAAGAAAGAAATAGACTGAACTGTAGATATACAACGATAGATAGATAGATAGATAGATAGATAGATAGATAGATAGATAGATAGATAGATAGATAGATAGATAGATAGATAGATAGAGATAGATAGATAGATAGATAGATAGATAGATAGATAGATAGATATAGATAGATAGATAGATCAAGAGACAGAACGATCGATCGATAGACATACAGACATATAGAATGTCACAAAATTTCCCTTACACTGAAACTTTAAAGCAACTGTTCACCCAAAATTGAATATTCAGTTCTTTCTTTTTTCAGTGGAATGTAAAATAAAATTTTTTTGTCCATACAATACAGTCAAGGGGTCCAAAACTACACTTTTCAAAATATCGTCTTTTGTGTTCTACAGAAGAAAGAAAGTCTTGTGAATACTTTCGCCGACTGCCACTGGTGGATCAAACAGAGAGTCCCGCCCCAAATTTATGCCATTGGTTAAGCCACTGTTGCCGTGTAGAGCTGGTCGGGATTCTTAAACAAACAGAGCAATGTTTTGAAATCAGACACGTTTTTTGTCTGGGAAATCAATCTACATGTGGCTTCCTTATAGTTGTCTCTACTTATTAAGCTGGGACAGGAGAAAATATTTTAAATTGAAAAAATAAAATAAAAATAAAATACACACAACATCCTTAAACATGACAATAATTGCCTTGATTGTAGTCCTTAAAGATTTGTGAATGATTTATAATTCCTTATGTAAACACAGAAAGCAATTAGTTGCTTTATGACAGACGACTATTAAATTATTCACTGGCTGTCGATCAAAGAGGACGTGCTGAAATGAGGCCAATGAGATGTCAAGCAGAAGATCCCGTGGCCATTAGGTATAATTAAAAGCGCTAATAGGCAGCTCATTAAAAAGACATGTCAGGACTACGGCAGATCGGTCAGACACAATCACGGCGCTGCTTCTGCCGTTTCTTCCTGAATTAAAGATTGAGAAGTACCACACAAAAGATACAGAGAGAGCGAGAGTATAATCAAAGTGAAGGTGTATCCCAATAAAGAAAGAAGAGGGATCGTTATGATGCTGACAGCTCAACCGGCTGATTAAATGTGAGAGTTGTGTGCTATAATGAAGTCTGCTAGGAAAGAAAGACCACGAGAGAGAGAGCGAGAGAGAGATTTTAAAGAATAAAGAGAGTCATACAGGTTTGGAACAACATTAGGGCGAGTAAATGATGGCAGAATCTTAATTTTATTGTGATCTGTTCCTTTAACTCTGGCTCTTTAACACTTTTATTGACAGATGCACAAAGAGAGAGGACAGGAAATTATGAGAGGGAATGTGACAACTCCAAACCCACATCTTTCACATGAGCACGATATGTACGCTAATCATTACCCCACCAGACTGGTTTTCGATCTTTGACTGTTTTCTCTTGTGCAAACAGGAATTTGTGGAAAATGCTAAATTATAGGGGTAAAAAAGCAGAGGGATTATATTCCACACATTAAGTGCCAAACGGTTACAATCTGAAAGTCTGTGCTTGACATCCTTGCAATAAACAACCTATAATTTTAGACCCTGCTGGAACATTAAAGATTAACATTAAAGGTGTTATGTTAAAATGACAATAATTGCTTTGACTGTAGTCCTTCCAGATTTGTGAATGATTTATAATTACGTGTTACTCAGTGTAAACACAGAAAGCAATTAGACGTTCTTTATGATAGACTACTGCTAAATTATTCACTGGCTGTCGATCAAAGAGGACACGCTGAAACAAGGCCAATGAGACGTCAGGAAGAGGATCCTGTGGCCATTATATAGCAACTGGAAATCTTCAAGCTATTTGGCAGTTAGACAGTCTGAACTGTTGTGATAATTGTAAAATCAAAGGGGTGTATAAAAATACTAACCTATCAATCAATTCCATGGGAAATGTAAGAACTCTTGGCAGTCAAGTAGCAATGTGCTGCCGTAAATTCCTTAATATTTCATCTTTTAATTCTATTTTTTTTAAAGGTGTACATTTTAGAATTTATTTTTGACCACAATCCGTCCGTTATTTTACCTCAAAGCATAGGCGTAATTTGCGGGTGGCACATGTATGCCCCCACCACTGCACAATAGGTATCTTGAAAGTGCCCGCTCACTTTTGCCTAGGCCCGACCAAAAATAAAATTCTGCCTACGCCACTGATCCTGAACATGTGATTTTTCCCAAATCAGTTAAAGGCAGGGTAGGTGATTTGTTCCAGAAACATTTTTGTTATGCCTGTTGAAAGTCTCTTCACATCCTGATAGCAATAAAAGTTAATTGGTCAATGCATTCATATGTAATATACTGTAAATTGTCAGTGGAAGTATACATTTATATAATAAATATAATTTTATACAACCATAAAATGTTCGTCCAATCATTGCATTCAGTACGAATACGATGTCCTACATGCCTGTTAACGTATGCATTTTCATACCCCCTCTCTGCGCACCCTGCTCTCGCAGACATCACACGCCATCATTGAGCTTCATGCTATGCAGAGTTAGACAGACGTCAGTCACCGAGCACCACAACCGAAACAACAGCCACCTTTTACAGTTCCTCCTGAACTAAAACAAGCTCATGCTGCATCACGCCATAACTACTGTCATTTGGAAGAGATGTAAACCCGTGACGTTATACTCCGAGCGGTTTGTGACTCGAATTTATGCATTTCAATGGCAACACTATCAACGCTGAAATGAATCTGCAGCAGTCAGGTGGTACAGGTCAGAGCTCTTTAAGTTGTTTATGTTCATTATTATTGTAATGTTATGTGCTTTGAGACATGAGGTATTTTAACGCCGTCTCTGGTGACGCTTTTGTTTGCTCACACACGTGCTTCACGTGCTCATGTGTTTTGAAGGAGGCGTGGCTTGGAGATGCTCTGAACGGAGGGTGGGATCTTATGCTTTCAACACTAGCTCTAAAATATATATTTTTTTATTGAGTATTCATTGGAGTGGTCCAAGATCCTTGGATTTTCGTCGTACTTGAACCACAAATTGACTGGATTGAGGAGTTTCGTGGTTGAAATTTTAAAAAAGTAACAAATCCTTCCCCCTTAGGCATGAATGGAATGCGAGGAATGTGTCAGTACACATAAAAAAACCCAAATGCTCAAAATTCTAACTAAAAATGCTAAAACTTTACCAAAAAATTATTTTATAATGTCTACATGTGTATCTACGTGTATCTATTCTGAATGCACCCTGACGCGAACTGACTTTAAGACCCAGCAGAACAGCGGCCATCTAGTGCCAAGAGTGTTTTTTTTTGTTTTGTTTTTTAAACAATTCATTCAGATTAATTAAACATTTTAAGTAGACTGCAGCAATTAATATTTTGTCAGAACCTCATGTAAATCTCATGTTATTTTGTTTAGTTGTCTGTTCAGAATCGTGGGAGAATCGTGATCTCTGTTTGAAACCCCACATCAAGCCAACGGTCGGACGTTTTTTAGAGGGTCAGTCAGCTTTGTTTTTTTTTTTGGCATGTTCCACACCGTTGGCCCTAGTCAGATCTTTTTGGCCAATTCAACACGTTGAATCAGCGTCAGGCCGTCAGTGAGAGACACCTCTGATTGGTTGTTCAGCTTAACGAACGAATAAAAGCGAAAGTGATGAAAGCGAGCAAAGATGTCAAGACAGTGCAGACAGAAGGTTGTTATAATTTTACGTCATCTTACCTGAGCATTCTAATGCTCAAATATTTTCATAATAACATGAGCTGACCAGAATGAAGAAAGCGATCAGCGTGATTGATATTAAGCGCTTTGTTTACGGTTTGTATATCTGCAGTGCTAGTTTCAGTTTCTCGTTTTGAATGACGAAAATATACTATTGATACCTGCTGATATAGACATATATTTACTTACTCGCAGGCGCAGAACGCACATGCTAGTTGACAGTCGCCTTTAGTCCTTTTGGTATGTTCAAGCGTAGCTTTTTGGCCGAGATGCAGAGCTAATGTCTCGTTGAAAGGCGACAGCACAGTTGCCGCTAGTGCTTTCATGTTGGCTAGGTGTCTGGAACCTTTTTCTAGGGCATTTTTGCTGCTTCTGATGAAGCTTGTGAGGTATTGAGTGGCAAACAAAAGCAGCACAGGTTTTCTGAGACTATAAAACAGAGAGTGATTGTTACCTTTATCGATATCGAATGAAGCTTTTTCCCGGCCATCTTCTACTATTCTCCCAGGCAGAGTCAACCTTCAGGGTAGATTAGATAGATTACACAAGATTCATTAATAATTAATAACGCTACAAATAATAATAATAAAAAAATATATATATATATCCATAATTGCATAATAATATACAAATGTATGCATTCATTTGCAATATGCATTTGCCACCAAAACCACATGCATATATGTTTCTGCTAATAACCAAACTTAAAACCAAATGGCATCAACAACAAATTATTCCAGAAATTTTCTCAAAACTTGTAATGGAATTTAAGTGTGGGTTAGGTGTCTACATGCTTTTCTTGGGTCTGTCTTAGCATGTGTAGGTAAAAAGCTTTGTAAACATCTTATATTGTATTTTCCAGTGTTTTAGCATAAATTAATGTCAATCATGGCATTTGCAGGTGAGTCACCTGAGAAAGTATGGCTTGGCATAGAACTTCAAATCTTCTCCCTGGATGTAGATGTCAAACTCAGATGTTCTGGTGTAGGGTACACGGATAATCACAGTGAGGAAATTGGCATCTTGACTCAGTTCAAACGCCGGCGTTATCATGATTACACACAGCAAAGAACTGCAAGAGAAACAGATTAGAAAAATTATTTTTCAGACATCTAAAGAAACGCTAATTAAATTGTATTATAATTTGAAACCAATCCTAATGGGATTAAACAAAATCCTCTACCAGTACAACATATTTTTTCAGAATTTCTGATTCAGCATTAAAAGGTAATATAATATAATAATGCAACAATGCACAACACAATCCTAATAAAAATAAACAAGAATCATCTAAGAATCAAATAATATCCTACAAAATCCCAGAAATGTCTATTTATTAATCATATTTTCAGAGTATCACTTTATCCAGTAGAATAGTATTTAATTTAACATTAAGAGATCCTACAAGTTCATTTACTATTTAGTCATTTTTTTATTTTTTATTTTGTCTGGTAATTTATAGTACTATCAATGATGTCATCAATTTCACTTAACTAATAAATGAGCAAAATTACATTTAAAATGTAAGTTGCCATTACTTAGAGTGTGTGCAAATCTCTGAAGGTTGCTTCTAAACAAGAAATGAATTACCTGGCACTGTAATATGAATTTAAGAAGATAGTTAAGTCCCTGTCTGTTTGACATTTAGTCAATAATATCTGAAGAAAAGAATGACTATGGCAGCTTACAACTCCACCTTGTGGCTATTTACGTTAATTTGAACACAATGAGGCATAAACGCCTTTGCCAACTGGTACATTATAAACCTTGGATGATGTGATTAGTTTCAAATTAAACTTTATTCCATTTCAACACAACACTGTTATTAACCAGTTAAGACACAATCTGATCATATTGAGGACTAAAATGAAAGCAAACATCGATAAATAAATGGCATCCAAGAAACCAAAGTCGTTATATTGATTTGATGCACACAGGGTAGAAAACAAACCCAAAATATTAAATTGAACGATAAAAAGGCCACTGCAGATAAACAGCTGTCAAAAGTCTGCCTGTGTTGTTTGTGCATGCAACGTGTATGCCATCATAAAGCAGGCAGGACACGCTCCATGCACTATTTTGGACTTTAAAGTTCTCAAACTGTATAGTACGATATAAATAAGGAAATGGCAAATGATGTAAACATTATAAAACAAAACTGATACCTTCACAGCTCTTCTGTGTACACTTACATGCGCTAAACAACATCAGTAACACACATGCAGCACATGACCTGCTTCCTGCTTTCTCTGCTGGCCATGTTTTACCGTAATCCCACATATAAGGAGGACTACAAACTCATTTTGACATTGTAATACTATATGCGCACGGTAAAGCTGATGGAATAAGTTGCAATTTATGTAATTTCAAATGAAATATTTTTAATCAAATTACAAAATTGGAACAATTCCTTCAACAGATTGCTTTTATTTGAGAAATTGATCGGTTAGTAGCGTAACTAATAGCTGTCATCATACAATAATGAACTTAAAGTAATGTAATCTATAAAAATAACATTATTTTGTCAAAGATTATTATTATTATTATTATTATTATTATTATTAATAAAAGTGTTAATATCCTCCTGGCAACCAGACATGAATAATATAATATAATATAATATAATATAATATAATATAATATAATATAATATAATATAATATAATATAATATAATATGTGATTGTGAATATGAACTAAATAAAAACATATTTTCATATTATAGACATGCATATAATTAATATAATATATTATAATATAATATGTGATTGTGAATATGAATATGAACAAAATAAAAACACATTTTCATATTATAGACATGCATATAATTAATATAATATAATATTATATTATATAATATATGTGATTGTGAATATGAACAAAATTAAAAAAAAGTTTCATATTATATGAAATATACATTAGTTTAATGTCTTCCCCACATTGTTTCTCCTACTTGCGGCAGTATTACTGTGACTGTAGTTAAATGACAGAAGTATTACAAGTGTTACGGTAAGGAGTGTAAGGTCCGCCTTCAGAGATTCATATACGTGTGTGATATCGGCGCTAAGCTGAGCAGCATCGTCTTCATCATCACAGTACAAATGAAGAAGTATGGCTGCACACTACAAATATGTCCCCATGTTTTAACCAGCGCCATGGTTGAGACATTTACGCGCGGACAGAGCACTTTTTCACCATGAGAATTCACAGCAAGATTGTGGCGATCGCGGTATGCTTTGGAGTTTTTCTACTTTTGTACTTTTTCGGGGGGAACGCTGCGGATGAGCCGCCGCTGAAAGAAGTTGCGAAAGAAAAACATTTCCCATCCTTCAATCATGTCGAGGATATTGCACCGGCGAAAGAAGCGAAACAAACCCCCGAAGAGCCACAAAAACCACCGAAACTAATCCGCAAAGAGCCGAAGTTGAGCAGCAGAGGAGGAGGGAATGTCATCGCAAAGACTCGGTAGGAAATTCTTCAAGTGCAACATCATTGATTATCAGCAACCAGCTTGATCTAAAACAGAATGCATGCCTATGTGTTTCAAGACGTTTAGAATATAATGCATTTGATATAATATAGTATAATAATTATATAATGCATGTTTTTTCTTCTACTGAAGTTGATAGGCTTTCTTTCAACTTCCATTTCTGTAAATGATCAGTGCATTAGTTTGATTCTCAAGGATATTTATGACCTCAGTGTAATTTGCAGTCAATGCAAATACATGTTTTAATAGCAGCCCATAAATCATTGGTCTTTTCCTGGATGTCAACACAGCAAATCCATTTCTTTTTTGACCTTCTTGTCAAAAGCCTGCTGTGACAATGGAGATTTTAGCAAGAATGTCTTGAACTGATTGTGCAATCTTATGTTTCTTAATGTAACAAGAAGGAGCCCGTGCATAACACCAATTTTTGCACTGTCTACATCCAGAGTGCTATGCACTGTCTTAAATCTTACCAGAGACCAGTGTGCATTGCGCATGCTACAACGCCAAATCTAAGAGCCCCCTGTGCGCACCACGATTATCTCAATTGTATTTTCATTATGGCTTTATTAAAAAGGTCACCTTGAATGCAGTTGCCTCGTTCCCAAAGGGTCTTCAACGAAGGACAAAATCAATGATTGGTTGTACGGAGTGAGTGCACACAGTCCCTTGTGACTCGAGGATGGAGTAGTTTATTCATCAAGATGAGCCGCCC
This sequence comes from Paracanthobrama guichenoti, assembly GCA_018749465.1. Taxonomy (NCBI): domain Eukaryota; kingdom Metazoa; phylum Chordata; class Actinopteri; order Cypriniformes; family Gobionidae; genus Paracanthobrama; species Paracanthobrama guichenoti. The sequence goes on from CM031948.1 coordinate 28,765,398, forward strand.
CTTCTGAGACATAATTAAAAGGATTTGTCACGTTTATCCTGTAGGTGAGCTGAAGATTGGTTGATTTGTGTCAGTATTTTGATAGTGCAAGATCAATCATGTAAAGGTAGGAGACCTATAGATGGATGCCTTTTTGATAGTGTGAAATCAATTTTGCAATGAGGATGAGTTTAATATTCATTGCTTGCCTTCTTTCAGCAGCATATGTTATCGCCCCTCTGACAGCTTCACATAAACGTCACTAATTGCAGCTGTGAGATATCTCAACCCTTTGACCCTCCTGTTGGGTTTCCAGCAGTGATCCGTCTTCACGTCTGCACCCCGTGACTGCTCTCTGCTGATAAACCCACAATGCAGGTGGAATTAGTTAAACAGATCCACCATACAAACAGGACAGATGAGAGGGTGTGATTTGGAAAACGCTCTATGCGCTTAATTCCTGGCTTCCTATCCTTCTCCGCAGAGGAAGGGGGAGGGGCAAAGCCATCTCATCCCATTTGACCTGTTGTTTTATTTAGAAGTGATTAACTCTTCCGCACGAGTTTTTCCTTTTTAAGCGCATCCTCCAGACGTGCTTCCTGCCTCACTGTTGCAAAACAGACAAATGTGTCCCTGATGATACGTTTCATCATGTTCAGGGGGCCTGAAGGGTTTGTTTGTCCTGAGGGCTCTAACTAGCACAAACCTTTTGATCCCAGACCTTTTTATTGTTGTGTTATAAAAAGAATTGTGAATTCCTTCATGTATTCAACCTCATGTCACTCCAAACCTGTATGAAGAAAATTTTAAGAATATAGAGTGCTGCAGGGATGACGTATTTTTGTTGGCCCGGAAATGAGTTAGTACTTTCAGTTCCATCGTCCTGTCTATGGCTGTTTTTTTTTGTTAAATGCCTAAAATAAGGTCTGTGGAAAATGTTTTTAAATAAAGACTAAAAAAGCTGCCGTAAGCTTAAAAGGGATAGTTCACCCAAAAATTAAAATTAGCCCATGATTTACTCACCCTCAAGTCATCCTAGGTGTATATGACATTCTTCTTTCAGATGAATACAATCAGAGTTATATTAAAAAATGTCCTGGCTAATCCAAGCATTATAATGGCAGTAAATGGCAGTCCAAAATTTGAAGACCAAAAAAAGTGCATCCATTCATTATAAGTTTAACACCTCTTGCATTTCAAAACACTTACGCTACGTCCAACGTCATCGTTGCCAGTTACGCTTTTTTCGTAAGTTGAGTCTGGCGGAAGCTACTGTAGATACTTTATTTTATAACGTGTTAAATATGGATATTTTCTTACAAAAACCCATCAATTCGCTTCAGAAGGCCTTTATTAACCTTTATAGTGTGTGGAGCACTTTTATAATTTATGGATGCACTTTTTTGGTCTTAAAATTTTGGTCTGCCATTCACTGCCATTATAATGCTTGGAAGAGCCAGGACATTTTTTTATATAACTCCAGTTGTATTCGTCTGAAAGAAGAATGTCATATACACCTAGGATGGCTTCAGGGTGAGTAAATCATGGGCTAATTTTCATTTTTGGGTGAACTATCCCTTTAATGGTGGTGACGTTGAAGTCATGTGACCGTGATGTAGTTCGTTTATAGCCTATGTTTTAGCTTTGTACTTCCTGCGAAGTAAAAAGCAAAACAAAAAAACATTGGGTTTTTGTTGAGAGAACCAGGGTCATGCCAACTTCTGGGTTAGCCTAAATTCAATCTGTTCATCATATAAAGCAATCGTGTCTCTTCAGAAAATTTGGACTAAACCGCTTGATTCATATGGATTAGTTTTACGATCTCTTTATGAACTTTTTGAAGCGTCAAAGTGGTGGTTGTGTAACTGTCAATGGAGGAACATAAATCTCTCAGATTTCATCAAAAAGATCTTCATTTGTGTTCGAAAGATGAACGAAAGTCTTACGGGTTTGGAACGTCATGAGGGTCAGAAATTAATGACAGAATTTTCATTTTTGGGTGAACTAACCCTTTAAGTCGAAACAACATTAGCTCCCATTGACTTTAATTGTATCGACAAAAAGCATTTTTCAGAACAGCGTCATTTTACTCCAAAGAACAAAGAAAGTCATGCAGGTTTGGATAATAATGGTAAATGGTAAATAATGATGGACTTTTCCTTTTTCTGTGAGCTGTTCTTTTAGTATAATGAATTTAAAATGTACTGCTGCAGTTTTACTTCATTGTCATTTCACGTTTCTTTCACACCATTTCACAAAAGAACCTGCATTACTGGAAAGCTGGGTGCTCATAACACCTTTCTCCGCCAGAATCGCAAAACACTGCAACCGTTTTTGCCGCACCTAGAAATAAAGGTCTACTAACTGTCTAACGAACAACTCGTTCTGTCATCTGTAATGCAGCTATGACTAGAGGCAACTGCTGCATGGCTGCTATATTATATAAAGCCATAAACATGTCATGGAGGAAGACTAAGAGCCCTCCATTTGTGTGTGCCTCTTTCTCTCGATCCTCTTTTTTTTTTTTTTAACACCGTTTCTACACGGAATGCCAAATATCTCTCCATTGCCACCCGTGCCTCTCTGTGAGTTGATTCCTCCTCTGCAGTCTTTGTCTTCTAGCCTGAAGCAAGTTGCCACTGAAAAGCTGGCTCTGCCAGGACAGGCATGCAGAGATTCTGAAGAAGGGAAAAAGTGCTATTAATTTGGTCATATAGATTATGGAGTGTGGTGAATAGCTATAGGAAAAGCAAAGCACTCTCTGAATTCCATACACGCAGCCATGAGGGCCTGGCTTTATTCAGCCAGCATATTTGTTCTGTATATGTCTTTTTTATTTTATTTGTATCTCTCCTTGGTGTTTCCATTGTTCTGTTTTTAAGTTTTAAGATTAAAGTAGCAACTGTAATGTGCATGATGCACAAACCACTAAATCTTCCATAATCCATTGTGAAGTGCAGCAATATTTCGATTCATTGCTAACAAATCCTATTGGAAACAAAAATAAATAAATGTCAGAAAATAGATACTATTAGACTTAAGTCTATTCTGACTGATATCATTGTGGAGACAGTCCTTAATCTATTCCTAAACTTAAAAACTGTAATAATATCATATTGGCAATTTAGAAAAAAATTTGGCTTTTAGATGTGGCAAACACTACAGTGTGTATTTGTGTTGGGCTCTGGAGAGCGTCAAAGGTTTCTATTTACAATGTGTTTTTGCAGCATTGAGTAATGTAGCCAATCACTGTTGATTTCTTGAACGCAATAGCCAATCAGAGGTGAGTCAATATCCACTCAACTCTCAAAATGCTTTCATAGTTTTCTGTGTACAATGGATACATTTCTGTGCGAATCGTTTGTAAAACCATCCTTGCATAAATTGAATGCATCTATTTACATAAAATAATTTTAAGAGTGATTCACACAAATAATCAATAATGATCTCATAGAAGCTAAATTAAGAGGTGCATATAATATTGTTCACAATGAAGTTAAAGAGTAGACACAATAGAAACCCACCCTATTTCATTTTTGGATCACTTTTAATTTGATTTCACGTTGCCAGTTAGCTTCACTTTGTCTACAATCAATTGTATCGCTCAGCGAGGAACATCAGTGTCAGCATTAACTTTTACAGGAACTCAACTTTTGCTCAATAAGGAGTGCAATATTTAATTCAGCCTTCCACAGTCTAAATGTTTCCAGATGTGTCCACTCAGACTGCAAGAATTTTTATAAGATCAGAGCATGTGAACATTTCATGTCGATTAAAAAGTGGTGCCGAATTCAGTAGTGTGTTGGTCGTATGCTTGAATTGTTGGTCAGAAAGTAAATGCCTAAATATTGGACAAATGATTGAAGAAATTAAAGAATAAATTGTTTGATATCATTCAATCAGAACATTGATGAAATTCCTGTTGCCTAATTCACAGTGGTGTAAACAAGGCAAGCTTTTTCCACAGGAAACCACAGCCTTCAAAGCAGATTCTACAGTCTTTTGTGCTACAAGTCAATAATCTATAATAGGCAGAAAAATCAGAAAATGACCTTTCAGGTGTGAAAACATCCCTGCTTCCCTGTTGTCAAACCCCAAGGTGTTTTCCTTTTCTTTATTTCACTTCATATCAAGGTCTGTGTTTGAGTTGAAATGAGAGCAAGAGTGTTTGCATGTCCTTGGCTTAATGGAAGCTCTTTGAAGTCTGTCTGAAAGGCTGCGTGCTTTTCTTGCGGTATGAATTTGTTTCCTCCACCAAAGCCTTGGATAAATGGAGGACTTTTTTCCCAGAGGTCATCTCTTGGGTAGAGCTTAGAGGGTTAGAGAGCTTACTTCCCTGGAGTGATAGAGACTCAACATGAATCACAAAAGCAAACACCACACCAATAACAATTTTGTTACAGACTCAAGTGAAACACTGGCTTAAGTCATGAGTGCTACTCATCTACATGTTTAATGTCTCCTATTGTCTTCAAAGTAGGGCCGGGTAATATGGCAAAAAATATGATCACTATATTTTTAATTATATATATTGTTTTGGTTGTGCTCTGGCTCTGCGTGAGCCTAAATGACCCTTCACAATAGATAATGCTTTGCAATTAAATCTGATAGAGAGCTACATATGGCAGTTTATCTGTTTAATTAAAATACCTAACTCACCTGTTGAGTAATAAAAATGTCATCTCCGCATTGCTTTTGTATTTTCAAATCCCTCAGTTCTCGCCATCTCCTAAAATCCAAACCAATGTTGAGTCTCGTTTTATTACAAGCTCTGTTGCATTCTCCTTTTGCCAGCAGACTCTCCACTATTCAGCGTTTGATTCCCTGGAGGTTGGAGACTTGGCATGCTCCATGTCAACCTTTCTCAATCGTTGTGACAACTAACATGCCACTCCCACACTCTACACAAGTCGCCAGAGCATATTTTCTCTATTGATGGATATGACAAGACACGCACGGACAAATCACACAATTTCATGCAAAAAAACATCCCACTAGGTAGGTCTAAAATATTAGGGGTGGCACGGTACATGAAAAAACATCCAAACCATTCGGTTCTCTTGTCACGGTTCGACGCATGTTCAACGTAGCCTCGTGCCCGCATGTTATCTCAGACAGTGGGTGACCTTTTCACACGAAATAAGAGGTGTGTGTGTGTGTGTGGACATACAGTAAAAGACAGTAAAAGTGGAGTGCTGCAGGTCACGTCACGTGTAGAAATGGCAAGTGGGAGAGATAAGGAAGGCTGCGCCAGCGTCGTATAACGCCGGCTTCACACCGCACGTGCAAGCAGTGCGTTGGCAGGGCAGAAGCAGTGCATATGGAGCCCGTTGTGCATTCACACTGGCAGCCGTTTGTCTCGCGCAGCTGAACCGCGGCTCGTGTATTGCAAATACAGACGAATCTTGTCCATTCTGTCACATTTTCCGGTGTTCTTTCTGACCGCTGTCTGTCTCGTGCTTTGATTTATGATGGGCAGCATATATCTGCTGCAAATACGACAGTGTTCCCCTCTGTCCCAAACACACATGCATATAACATGTTGTATATAAGTAGTTCTCATAATAAATTTAACTTTAAAGTTAAGATATGCTTCTAGTTTTAATCATTTAAACAGGCCTTTGAAGTTTGGGCAAAAGTTGCTCATGCTGAATTAAAGCCACAGTGCATTGTTCGGATCAATATTGACATGATTAACATGAAACAGGAAACTACTTCTACAGGATATAACTTTTTTTTATTTATTTTTTTAATACTGTATCCTAAATTGTGGATATTTAAACTATATATCATATTCTGAAGTGAATTTCTGGAGTGTTAATGATTAAAAGAAAAAACAAGAAGAACCGTACAGAACCGGAAACCGTGACCCTAAAACCGTGATACGAACCGAACCGTGGGTTTTGTGAACCGTGCCACCCCTATAAAATATATACGCTTATCATAATGAATCTGACCTTTGTCTGGCATTTGTAACCACAAAAAATGTGTTCTTCTTAGGGCTGGACAATTTGATTAATTCCAATTTAAGGTTTTGCTGTGATTTTTATTATTTTTAAATCAAGAAATTGTGGTTTTGATTAAAAATGTTGATAATACAGCAATGATAACAGTTAAGAGAAGAAAATGATCTGACCACATGATGCCGCACCTGATTAACCACTCTCAGGTGACGCTCTATGAACGTAGAACACATCACGCTGTTCACACTAGGGCTGAATGATTTTGGAAAATAATGTAATTTGAGCATTTGAAACTGAAAGCCTTCTGTCAGTGACTTAACTATTTTTAATATATAAGCCCACTGCATTCCAAACGACATAAATGAAGGCTTCATTGAGCATTTGTAGAGAAAATACAGGTGGGCGAGAACACACATTGTAAGCATAACATCAAGCAATAAAGCACACGTTATGACAGGTTATTTTATGGTTTGAGAGAGAGAGAGAGAGAGAGAGAGAGAGAGAGAGAGAGAGAGAGAGAGAGAGAGAGAGAGAGAGAGAGAGAGAGAGAGAGAGAGAGAGAGAGAGAGAGAGAGAGAGAGAGAGAGAGAGAGAGAGAGAGAGAGAGAGAGAGAGAGAGAGAGAGAGAGAGAGAGAGAGAGAGAGAGAGAGATTTGTACCTGTGTGTGTGTGCTTCAATGAAAACAGCGCATTAATATAGATCAGTGATTAAACTGACTTGGAACTACCTGTGCATTAATCGGTTTTATTGCACACTTTCCAGCCAATCAGAATCGAGTATTCAAACAGACCACGGTATATAGTATATACCATGGCTTTTACAAGATACTCCAAGGTACTTTAAAGATGTAAATCAACAATAGGACTTAGTGACATACTATTATACTAAACATACTATTAGTGTAGTACATGCCAAAAACAATGTTTTTTTTTATATATACCCCTGTATTTTACAAGATAATTCAAGAGCTTCAAAGAGAGAGAGAGAAGGAAGCAGAATACGCAGTGCCGATCCTTGACTTCTGGGGACCCTAAGCAAAACTAAAAAAAAAAAAAAAAAAAACGATTGACCCCAACCCATTAATCTGTATTTTAGAGAAGTGTACACTGTTAACAAACAGCAGTGAGTTGAAGGAAAACAAACAAACAAAAAAAAACAATAGGATAAAAAAACAGCAAAAAAAAAAGATATGAATGAAATGACCAATTTAGCCTACTGCTTATAATAGCCTACCATACAGAAATGGAATAAAACATAACAAATATTTTATTAAAAATAATTACATTAAATAAAAGATTGCATAGTCTTCACTGTATGAGTTAAACAGTGATTCTTATTAAAGTTAGTAATGTTATTCAGGGAAGAGCAGTGAATGATTCTCTCATTTTCTTTTGTTGTTTGATTAACATTAAATGATAGAGAGAGCAGCGGGTTTATCAGCTGCGATCACTTTAAGACCAAATGCACAGAACCAATACTCTGACAAGTATTTGATTACTTTCCCAGCTAACAGAATAACCCTCCTGTTCACCAAAGACATAACTGAATGCGTTTAAGTCCCCAAGAAGGACATTTGGACACATTTTTGCTTGTATTTGTCCCTTCAAGCACTCACAGGAAGCCCAAGGTAGCCTGTACTTCCGTGTTTCTCTCCGCCTCGGATCGCACGGACGGAAAGCCGTCTCTTTCACAGTGTCTCTTTCACAGCTCAGTGCGCTTTTACACGTGGTGTTACATGATTCGACTGATTTGGATGTTATGTATGGTGACAACGTATGGTAACATCCTTTAAAGGATAGGAACGGAAAGCGGCATCATGTTTTCATAATCGATGGAAGCAAAAAATCAAAAACGAAACTAAAACACAGCCCTAAATAACCGATTATTGAGAGCAAGGGGGCCCCCTGGTGGTCTGGGGCCCTACGCAGTTTGCATACTCTGCGTATAGGGAAGATCGGATCTGAGAATGCGGGTGCTTCTAAAACACACGCAGCGCCATTGCGCACCTGCAGTTAAAATCTAAGCTCAGAATCATTGGAGAGAGAATCTTTTCTCCCTCCCTTATTGTATAGTATGACCAACACAATATTAGAATAATTAAACACAAACTGTTCTTTCCTGTAGACAAGGAAAGCAAGCAAATGCAATTAATCACAATATTAGAATAATATGCCGCTGTATTAGAAGATTACAATATTGTTGTATCACAATATTAGAAGAAAATGGCGCCGCTGTGTTGGTAGGTCGCTCATGAAGACTGTGCTTTATTTACTATTTTACTTTCTTTTACTCTCAATTTTTACAAACTTATCATCTGCATTAATCTACTACGACAGCAAAACTCTTTTGGACATTGGTTACCTCTACACTGGACTGTTTCAGGACACTTTCGCGATCCTCTGTGGCCATCTGAGATTCTTAGAACGGCGAGTTGAACAATGGACAGAGCCAGCGCGAGAACAAAGAAACACCGTGGGAAACGTGCTGGTATCCGTAACAGACTGAGGAAAAGGGCATTCAGACCTCCTCTCCCGAGCATTCTTCTAGCAAATGTTCAATCCTTGGATAATAAGATGGACGATCTTAGAGCCAGGATAAGTTTTCAACGGGACATGAGAGACTGTAATATCTATTGTTTGTCTGAAACATGGCTCACGCCCGCGGTCCCGGACACAGCTGTGACGCCTGCTGGAGAACTTCTCTGTTTTCGGATGTTGTGTGTTTCATGATCAACAAGAAATGGTGCGATCCCAGGAACATCACCATCGCGGTCCTGCTCGCCTCATCTGGAACATTTAACAATCATCTGCGCCCATTCTATCTGCCTAGGAGTTTTCTGCGGTTGTCGCGACGCCGTTTACATCCCACCGCAGGCAGACACAGCGCTGGCTTTATCTGGCCTTCATGATGTTGCCAGCGGCGCCATAAACCAACATCCCGGACGCGGCATTCATTGTCGCGGGCGATTTTAACAAAGCAAACCTAAAGAAAGTCCTGCCAAACTTTCACCAGCACGTCTCCTGCCCCACACGAGGAGCAAACACACTGGATCACTGCTACTCTCCGTTAAGAACGCCTATAAAGCGCCGGTCACTTCCAGCGTTTGGCAAATCGGATCATGCCGCCATTTTCCTCACTCCCGAATACAAACAAACGCTCCTCCAGGAACCCCGGTGAGGCGGGAAGTTAAGCGTTGGTCACCCCACTCAGAGACCGCGCTACAGGCAGCTCTGGCGATGTGGATTGGGACATGTTCGGCGAGTTCAGCTGACGTAAGCGAGTTCACTGACGCGTGGCGCTTTGCTTCATCAACACGCTTACAGAGCAAGCCACGCAAACAATAACAATACGCGTCCTTCTCAAATCAGAAACCGTGGGTGGACAATTCAATCCGCGCGGCAGTGACGCACGCACTGCTGCTTACAACGCCAGTCTCCATTCAGGAATATGAATGAATACAGATCGTCCTGCTATGCTCTCAGACGAGCAGTTAAAGCCGCAAAACTCCGTTATAAAGACCGAGTGGAGTCTCATTTCCAACTCAACGACTCGCGGCGCATGTGGCAAGGTCTGAGGTCCATCTGCTCTTTTTGGATCTAAATCCTCTGCAGAGGCAAGCGCTGATCCGTTGCTCGTGAACAGTTAAACTCTTTCTATGCTCGCTTTGACTGTAATCATGGTAACGCGACTCCGCCAAGTGGCGCGTCAGAGGGAATTACTCAGAGCAGCAACAATCACGTGATCTCTGTCTCAGAGGATGAAGTTCGGAGAGCACTCAAGCGTGTGGACGTCAGGAAAGCTGCCGGGCCAGATGGTATCTCAGGTCGTGTTCTGCGGTCCTGTGCTGATCATGCCGGGTTGTTTACATCTATCTTTAATGAGTCCCTCGCTACATCTGTGGTCCCCACCTCCTTCAAAAATCCACCATCATCCCTGTCCCTAAGAACAGTAAACCCTCTTGCCTAAATGACTATCGTCCAGTGGCTCTCACGTCTATAGTCATGAAGGTCTTTGAAGACTCATTAAAAACACCATTTGCGCCTTCATTCCTGACACTTTGGACCCTCTTCAGTTTGCCTATCGTCCCAATAGATCGACTGAAGATGCCATCTCTCATGTCCTCCACTCCCTCCTCACTCACATCGACAGCAAAAGTGGGAACTACGTAAGACTGCTATTTATTGACTATAGCTCAGCCTTTAACACCATAGTTCCCACCAAGCTAACCTCCAAACTCCTGGATCTCGGCCTGAATCCTTCTCTCTGCCACTGGATTGAGGACTTCCTCACTGGCAGGCCTCAGGTGGTGAGAATAGGCCAGTCCACCTCCACCTCCATCACCCTGAGTGTGGGAGCTCCACAGGGCTGTGTCCTGAGCCCCCTGCTCTACTCTCTACACGCATGACTGTTTGTCCACACACAGCTCCACCTCTATCATCAAATTTGCTGATGATACTGTTGTCCTGGGCCTCATTTCCAACAACAATGAGACGGCATACTTGGACGAGGTGGAGCATCTAACATCATGGTGCCAGGACAACTGTCTCTCTCTGAATGTTGGCAAGACCAAAGAAATGATTGTGGACTTCAGGAAGAGACAGCAACGGACATACTCCCCCTCATGATCAGCGGGTCACCAGTAGAGAGAGTGAGCAGCTTCAAGTACCTGGGAGTAAACATCTCCGAGGACCTGACCTGACTGCTCACATTCAGACACAGGTGAAGAAAGCCAGGCAAAGACTGTACCACCTGCGCCAGCTGAGGAAATTCAGGGGTTTCACCAGCTATCCTGAAAACTTTCTATTTAGGCGATAGAAAGTGTTTTAACTCAGTGCACACAGCGTGGTATGGGAACAGCACCAGTCATGACCGCAAAGCCCTGCAAAGAGTAGTGCGAATCAGGGTCAGCTCTCCCGTCTCTGCAGGACGTCTACACCAAACGCTGCAAAGGTAGAGCTACCAAGATCATCAAGGACTCTAATCACCCTGCAAACCCTCATTTCACGCTGCTACCATCTGGCAAGCGCCCGAAGCCTGATGGCCAAAACTGAGAGACTCAGGAGGAGCTTCTTCCCCAGGCCATCAGACTCCTGAACTCAGTCACTTAACATCACGTGACTTCACGTCAGGATAAACATCAATACACTGACATTGCACTGCACTTTCTGTTCTCGTTGTTACTGTGTAACAACCTGTTATAAACCTGTTTGCACATTATACTCTTTATACATTTGTTAACCACATATTTATAAGTCTACAGTTTACTTGCAAAGTCTACTTCAATTATTTTATTCCACTTTATCCTTATTTGTTACCTTTTTTTCTCTTGACTTGATTATTTATAATTCTACAGATATAGACATACATATATATATATATATATATAGTACTTTTTTTTATATCCTATTTCTATTATAATTTCTTCCTTGTGTTTTTAACTGTAAATTTGCACTGTCCATGGAGCGGACCTGTTTACATTTCACTGCCGGTTGTATATTCTGTATATAACTGTGTATGTGACAAATAAAACTCTTGAATCTTGAATCTTGAATCATTCAGCCCTAGTTCACACAGAATGCGATATTGCGTTGAAAAAAAAACAAGATGCGGGCAGTGGAATGGGAACAAAGCAAAGATATTAGACACAAGTTGAACTTTCTTCTAACTGGAGTGCTGCTTCATGGGTGAGACGCTGCTAAAGTTGCGAGACACGAGTACAACAGCCAAACATGTCTGCCAAACAAAAACAATAGGAAAAAAGCGCAATGGAATGCAAAAACCTGTGAAGAACTACTACTGTATGTTTGCTATTTCATGTTTGTGTGATGGTGACAGGCTGAAAGGTGCTGTTATTTTCTGTCTTTACAAAGCATTTGCTGTTAATAATAGCCTATTACTGGTGTTGTTTATTGATATTACTTTTTGGATAAGAAAATATGTTTGTACAATATTTGCCTTCATATTACATGCATATTTTCTGCAAAATATTTATAGTTATTTGTTTTACATTTACACCATGATGATCACTTCAGGTGTGGTGCACTTGGAATAGAACTTCTTTAACCAGATGGTTAATAAAGAGAATGTTACCATATACATATGGTTGCCCTTGTGTGCTCTCTGATCAAGTTGGTTGCAAATCTGACTCTGAATTGTTTACCCTTGAATCATTCCATGTGCCAGAGGAATCGTGTACAGAATAAGAAGTATTTCACGACCGTGTTGTCTCATGGTTTGACCCAGCTGATTTGTACCAGATGTTTTTTTGTTGTTGATGTCACGGTTTGGATGGATTTTAAGCTTCTTCTTTTTTTCTTTACCTCTAGGCAGAAGAGTGAGGTGGGGCACCCTGTGTCAAAGGTCACACGAGCAGAGGATGTCATGCACCTGGCAGTGGTGGCTTGTGGGAACCGCCTAGATGAAACGCTCAACATGGTGAAGTCAGCACTGCTCTTTAGCATAAAGAAGATCAAATTTCACATCTTTGCAGAGGAGGACTTGGCTGAACAATTTGAAAAAGGGGTGAGAGCATGTCCCATGATTCTTTCATCTTTGCTGTGGCTAACTGTATGGTTTGAGTATCTACTTATCTAAGGCATATCTTTAATCTCAGGAAAGCTTCACAATGAATAACTGACTTTCAGACAAAGTTTCATCCCCTAACTATGCAGCTCTTGAAAAAATCCGGCACACATTTTGGGCATAATTTTATGGACTATTGCTTCACTCTGATTCTTTTCCTTGCAACTAAAATCTCTTAATATAATATGCCAACATAACTAAATGGGCTGTACGTATTTGCTCTGAGAACAAATCAGTTTGATTACTACTTTTTAAATTAAATGATGCTGTACATCCTGAAATTTTACATTTGGCCAGTTCAGTTTATTATTAATTATTTTGGTACAATTCATATTTTTCCAGTGCTTTAAGGCAAACTCACTATAATTATTGCTTATACTTGGGGTTCTGAACCTTTTGCAAACCTCCAATAACAAAGCTCTTGCTCATGTGATATTAATAATAGTAATTATAATCATAATGATTGTCTTTTTAGATCCTTAACTAGTTATTTAAAGCGACCTTTGACCGAACACTGACTGTCAATTTTATTGTACTAGTGGCTTTGTGGTAACCCTCAGACAATGTCAGACTAACCCTGACAACCAATCTGGTGAGGAGTGTAATGTGAGAAACCTCATGAATCTATCGATCTCTTTACCATGCTGTTAACACATTATTTGGTTTCTGGTAGAGTGGTCTTTCTCCACAGTCCTAATGGTTTACAATGTTTCTCACCACAGAGACTGTTATTGAAAATAGCACTACGTTGTTTTTTACACTTAGATAGCTGATGCTTTTTGAGAGGTGCCTTCTGGCCGTGAGCTGATCTTGATCTATTTATGTGCTGTATTGCTGAAGATAAAGGAACTGAAGGCTTTGAAGAGAGATAGAGAAGGAATGCAATGTCATGCTTGTTATTCAAAAATGTCCTCTTTCTGCAGCCTTTTCAGCAGTAGATATTTGGCTATCAGCAGGATATTATAAACCAGTGGTTCTTAACTGATTTGTTATGACTCAAAAATGGGTTAAAGGTGCCCTGCCACACTTATTTCATTACTTTTGTGGTAATGTCTGAAGCTCTACCATGGACTTTGTAACATTTTTTCCACAAAAAAATGCCTTGGTTACCTTGTTTCAAGCCATTCTAGTGTGGTATAGAAAGCCTGCAGGAAGACTCAGCTCCATTTGCACCAGTTCTCATTCATATTCAACGAGTTAAGCTGCTTGATTCTGATTGGCTAACAGCTAGCCAGTGAGAGCCTGACTATCAGCATCCTTTACCCAGCGCAACAAATAAGAGGAACTTTGTTTACTATCGTCTGGAATTGCTGCAGAGATGGCTTCTTCAGGTATATTGCCATATATATATGACATCCTTTCATGTTCAGCCATCCTTGCTGTATGCGAAAACTGTCACTGAGCTAGATGAATTCTGTGGGTGTGGTCTCAACTGGATGAGATCATGAATAGTAATGAGCTAAGGCAACACCACGTCAGACTGACCAGCATTTGTAAATGGCCTGATTTCTCCGCTTATTTCTTTTCAGTGGCTAGAGCTGACAGAGGAGGTAGCAGTTCATTTTCACATTCACAACATATTTCAGAAAATTACGTAATTAATTGAGTAATTAAGTAATTAAGTAAAAACGGTTTTGTGTGGCAGGGCACCTTTTAAAGGTCTTTTCTGATGGGATCACGGACAGCTGGAAAAAATACGAAGCTAGAGTAATGAGAATAATAAAATCCAATCAAGTTGATTTTTCGACATTTATAAGAAGAAAAAAAAATGGCTTTCATATCTTTTGTTTTTGACATGCAGCTAAATAAATTTACACAGTTGAATTTACAATAAAAATTACGGTTATTCTGCCTGCATTAAATAAAACACGGAGATAAAGAGCCCTCTTTGCTGAGAAATATAATATAAATATAATATAATAAATATAAGCAAATCTATTTTATTAATAAAAGCCACGGGGCAGCATTGATAAGTTTCTGTGCTCCCAAATGTTTCCGTTTCACAATCTCCGATCCCGAGTGTGAGTGTGTGAGTGTGAGTGTGAGTGTGAGTGAGTGAGAGTGAGAGTGAGAGTGTGAGTGTGAGAGTGAGTGTGAGAGTGAGTGAGAGAGAGAGTGAGGTGAGTGTGAGTGTGAGTGTGAGTGTGAGTGTGAGTGTGAGTGTGAGTGTGAGTGTGAGTGTGAGTGTGAGTGTGAGTGTGAGTCAATGAAAGCAGCACATTAATATAGAATGGGGATTAAATTGACTAGAACTATTTGCATTAAACGGTTTTAATGCACACCTTCCAGCCAGTCAGAATCAAGTATTTAGACAGACCGTGGTAAAATAATAATATAATATTTGTATAAATATTTTTTACCCAATGTTTGGTCCATGTGTTAGAGTGGTAATGCATTTTTTTAAATGATGAGAGGGTCTGTTCTTTCTTTTGATATATTGCATGTTTAGATATTTATACAAGATATTCTGTGGGCCATGAAACTTGAGAAAATTTCATGTTTATTCTCACTTAAGACATAGCGGACTATGTTTGCGAAGATACTTGACAAGACAGTCGCTGTGAGACGTGTGGGCGTGTATGTGTGTGAGCCACGCAAGTACTAAACTGAGAGACACTTTCTCGTCTATATGCGCTTGAATATTTAAATTGGCAAAACGGTGGTTGAAATAAAATGCTGCAGTCAGCCAATCAAAATGCTGCGTGAACTCAACCTATCAGCATGTTCAGCGCCCAAGTCCCACCCCTAAAAGTTCCTCAAGTTTGAAAAAATACTACCTTGTGAGCAGGGACTTCTTGACTTTTTTTTTATTAATTAATTTATTTTTTATACACAGAACTTCATTTAGACCCTGGTCCCTGTGTACACAATGTACCTAGTTTCTGAGGAAAGTTCCTGAGGTGGAAATGCGGCTATTGTTTACATACACAAAAAAAAATTGTATGGGTTGTAACTTGCAAAACTGCATGAAAAAAGGGGTCAAATATCCCCCTAAGGTGGTTTCTTCTTTATCTAGACATAATCAATTCCAAAAATCTCACCCAACTAGCTACATTTGTTACTTTTTGTGCAAAAAAACATAAACTGATACAGGTTTGTGCCAAAACTGTTAGTGGGGAAATTGATCCTTAAGACAATGAAAACATGCCATGTCCTAGTTCGTTAGAACAAGGTATAACAATATGGGTATAGATCTCTTCAGGACTTCTGAATTACATTCTATAAATCACAATTCTTACAAAAGATACAAAATGTTGCTCTTTTGAAGGATTTGGTATAGTTTTCTTCACACTCTTCTCTTCGCTGACACCTGTAGGCAATAGATGTGCAGTTTACCGAAGCCTGACAGTCTGACAGCCTGACATTGACTGATTCTTTCCATTTCTTCTCACAGTTCAGTATGTGGCCTCAGACGGTGTCCTCCAGGTTTCACTACAGCATATATCCAATCACCTTCTCTGTGGGGAATGCAGATGAATGGAAGAAACTCTTCAAGCCATGTGCTGCCCAGAGGCTGTTTCTTCCTGTAGGTCCCTGCTGCTTAATGCTTTTTCTTCATTTGTTTGTGTTTTCCATCTCACCACACTGACTGTAACCAAGTATTTCTTCTGATATCAGGTAATCCTGAAGGACGTGGACTCGCTGTTGTACGTGGACACAGATGTTCTGTTTCTCCGCCCTATGGATGACATCTGGAAGTTTCTGAAGGCTTTCAACAGCACTCAGCTAGCTGCCATGGCCCCAGAGCACGAGATCCCCAAGATCGGCTGGTATAGCCGCTTCGCAAGGCACCCTTTTTATGGAGTCACAGGGGTCAATTCAGGGGTCATGCTAATGAACCTCACACGGATTCGTAGCACTCTGTTCAGGGTAAGGAACAATACAATTGACTTGACTTGAATTTTGATGGTCACTTAGTAGCTCTGGTTATGGTGAAATTTCAGTGGTCCAAAATCCTAGTCCACATAGCTGTTTTTTAAACTTTAAATACTAGAAATTTATTTTGTCAGCACGAGCCAATATTGTATTTAATTCTAGATTACCTTTTAAGTGAGTTTTAGATGACAGCAGCGGCTGTCTGCGGCGTAATATAAAGGCTCAGCGAAATCAAGGCATCATCAAGCTACGCCTTTGGCTTTAAAATGTCTCATTTACGTTTTTAGTTGTTTATTTTTTTATTTATTATCCCATCAAATACATTATGATTTTATACAAATGTATTATAAACATAATGTAAATATTTTAGCCTTCATAGATTTTTGCTTTTGTGCTTGGTTATAACTAGATATTGCCAGTGTTTTCCTTATATAGTTTATTCCTCTTTGTAGTGGGCTGAGGCTTTGACGTTCGCATATATCTTCTGAGGTTTCTTTTCACATTTAAATTCTTTTAACCTCAGGCTGTTTTTAGTAGGCAGTGATGGAAGTCTACTGATTGCCATCGAGAGAGAGAGAGAGAGAGAGAGAGAGAGAGAGAGAGAGAGAGAGAGAGAGAGAGAGAGAGAGAGAGAGAGAGAGAGAGAGAGAGAGAGAGAGAGAGAGAGAGAGAGAGAGAGAGAGAGAGAGAGAGAGAGAGAGAGAGAGAGAGAGAGAGAGAGAGAAGGTGACAGAGAGAGAGAGATTAGCATGTCTCTGTAACTCAGCTAGAACTGTAGCATGTCTCTGTAACTCAGCTAGAACTGTAATTTCCAACCCAAGCACATTTTCAAGGCTGTCTGGGGGGGACAAAAAGAGCATTTCTTCTTCTGAAAAAAAAAACCTCAATTTCCATATCAACAGCTGTCTGAAAAGTGGCTGCCAGACTCACTGTTGAAGAAAATAACCTGCCACTATTGATTTTACAGAACAGCATGATCGCCAGCGGTCTGTCATGGGAAAATCTGCTACACCCTCTCTATCAGAAATACAAGAACCACATCACATGGGGAGACCAAGACCTCCTCAACATCATCTTCCACTACAATCCAGGTACATGTGTGTTTGCTCAAAGATATGCTTGATTATGATGAGTATGATTAGACACTTGCAAAAAGAACAATGTTTTTACCATGTCCCATGGTGTTTTTAAAATACCATTGAAGTATGTTGCAAATACTATGGTATATATATGTACTATATTAAAACCATGATTTTGGATATGTGCCATAGAATTCTTTGAAGCTCTTGAATTATCTTGTAAAATACAGGGGTATATATAAAAAAAACATTGTTTTTGGCATGTACTACACTAATAGTATGTTTAGTATAATAGTATGTCACTAAGTCCTATTGTTGATTTACATCTTTAAAGTACCTTGGAGTATCTTGTAAAAGCCATGGTATATACTATATACCGTGGTCTGTTTGAATACTCGATTCTGATTGGCTGGAAAGTGTGCAATAAAACCGATTAATGCACAGGTAGTTCCAAGTCAGTTTAATCACTGATCTATATTAATGCGCAGTTTTCATTGAAGCACACACACACGTCACACAGGTATGAATCTGTCTCTCTCTCTCTCTCTCTCTCTCTCTCTCTCTCTCTCTCTCTCTCTCTCTCTCTCTCTCTCTCTCTCTCTCTCTCTCTCTCTGCAATTAATTATAAAAATGCTATAATTCATTCATTCATTCAAATAATTATAATTTTACACACTACTTTATCTCTGTGTCTGATTCCAAGTGGGCATGTTAGATCTAACAAGCCGTAACTGATGAAAATAACCGTCAGTTTTACCCTTCCATATTGCGCTGCAAACATCAATGACAGCTTTAAGTTGTCAATGCTTGCAAATGACCATGGTATAAGCGGGATAATCCGTGACTAGCTGTGCATTAAATGATTTTAATGCACTTCTTTGCCTCCACGTCATGCATTAAAATCGTTTAATGCACACCTAGCCGTGGATTATCCCTTACTTGGTATATCAAAATACTTAGATTTTACCGTGTTTTTTAGGCATGTAAGATAATACTATGATATTTTTCAAAAGCTGGTACATACTATGGTAAATATCAAAATACCTCCATATGACATTTTTGAAAATGTAACAAGTATAAGTATCATGATATTAGCATATGTGATAAAATCACTGTATCATTCAATTAGACTGGCACAGTACAAAAGTAAGGGAAAGGTTTTTTTTTTTTTTTTTTTTTCGGGTGCATCATTTAAACTTGCATACACCTGCTTTACCTTTCTTTATTTTTGTTCCTTTGCACTCTAGAGTGTTACAGCACTAGTTTAATTGTGTTTTTTGCTAGAGGCTTAAATCCAAATTGAAAAGCTGTTATTCTTCATGTGAAGCATTGCAGCTGTGTCACGAACATGTCAACCAAACTTTCCAAGTGTGATCGTTATTTTTAGTGCAGAGCTTGAAGCGACATCTTTTCATTTGTACTCTTCCCTGAACATAATTTTTTTTTTTCTCTCTCTCTCTTTCCTCGCCCTCCTGAATGTTGTTGTTTTATCTGGGTTTTTATAGAGATAAGAACCTTTTGTGTAGATAAACAATTATCTTGACTGGAACAGATACTGACAGGTGATGTTATTAAAGTCTCTATATTGGTGTGACATTTGGCAAGGGTAGTGCTTGTTTGACAACTGTAATGGAACTGATTCAAACGACTAGCACAACTATACACACCAACAAATAGAAGAAAAATTAAGATTCTCAGCTCAAGTGCTGCATAGCTATGTTATTTTGCAGTTTAGATAAAACATTGAATATTTTTCTTTGTGTTTACAGAGTGTCTGTACATATTTCCATGCCAGTGGAACTACAGGCCAGATCACTGCATGTATGGAAGCAATTGCAAAGCTGCAGAAGAGGAGGGAGTGTCTATTCTTCATGGTAACCGTGGAGTGTACCATGACGACAAGCAGCCTGCATTCAGAGTGGTGTATGATGCCATACGTGAGGTGAGCGGGCACTGTCTTTTCAGGAGATCGTTATATGATAATTATATATGTACTGATGATAATTATATATGTACTGATGATAATTATATATGTACACTACCATTCAAACATTTGATTCGCATGGATGTTTTAAAGGTTTTTGAAAGGAGACTCTTATGCTCACCCAGGCTGCATCAAAAATACAATAAAACTGTATTATTGCTAAATATTATTATAATTTGAAATAACTGTCTATTTTCATATATTTTTAAATATAATCTATCCCTGAGATGGCAAGGATGAATTTTCAGTAGCCATTACTCCAGTGATCCTTCACTTGTGCTGCTTAATATTTTTATGGAAACAGTGAAAAAATATTTTTTTAACCTGGAAATTCTTTGATTATCAAGTTAAAAAGAACATAATTTATTTTAAATAGAAATCTATTGTAACATAAATGTCTTCACTGTCACTTTTGAGCAATTTAATGCATGCCTGCTAAATAAAATATTAAATTTCTTACAAAATCGTGCCCTAAACTTTTGAACAGTTGTGTGTGTGTGTGTGTGTGTGTGTGTGTGTGTGTGTGTGTGTGTGTGTCTGTGTGTCTGTGTGTCTGTGTGTCTGTGTGTCTGTGTGTCTGTGTGTGTGTGTGTGTGTGTGTGTGTGTGTGTGTGTCTGTGTGTGTGTGTGTGTGTCTGTGTGTGTGTCTGTGTGTGTGTGTGTGTGTGTGTGTCTGTCTGTGTCTGTCTGTGTCTGTCTGTGTCTGTCTGTGTCTGTCTGTGTCTGTCTGTGTGTGTGTGTGTGTGTTTTTGTTTTTTTGGTATCCAAAAAAAAATTTCTTAAATATATGCATGCATGTGTGTGTATTTATACACAATACACAATAATTATACACAGTACACACATATATTATGAAAACACAAACTTTTATTTTATTTTGGATTAATTGGTTTGACAGCACTATATATTAGTGTGTGTATATATATATATATATGCAAATATTTCTTGCATGTATGTGTGTGTACTCAAATATACATAATAATTATACACAGTACACACACATTATGTAAACACAAACCTTTATTTTGGATGCGATTAATCGATTTACATTGACAGATCAAATCATTTATTATGATTATGATTTATTATTATTATTATGATTTAAGCTTAAGAAATATAATCCATTTGGCTTTGCTTGCTCAGACCATGTTTTAATTTTTCAGTTCTAACAAATCAAATCCTGAGGGTGTTGAATCATATGAGAATAGATTGAAGTGTTGCATTGTGCATTCAGAGTGCAGTCTCCTTGAATCTCTCCTTGAAGGCTAATAGCAGGAAAGCGTCTCTTCAAGAGGAAGCCTTTTGGATGGTTGAGTCACGTGGCTCCTCTGCTGTTCAGAATTCAGTCATATATGAAATATGGACCTAGTTCATTGTGCCTCTGCAATTATACCAAAGCAGTTGCTCAAACACTTATGTATTTCATCTTCTCTTTCAGTATCCCTTTGAGGAGAACATGTTCCAGTCTTTGTTTTACCCTCTTCAGACTAAGTTCCTAGACACAGTTAACACCCTTTGTGGAAGAATACCACAGGTCTTCCTCAAACAGATCGAGAAGACCATGAGGGCTGTTTATGAGAAAAAAGTGGTGCGCCATGTCCGACTGGCACACGAGAAATGAGTCTCAGCTGTATTTCAACATCATATGGAAGATTCTCTGCCTGCTGCTTGGATCAGAGTGTTTTGTTTTGTTTTTTCATTGAAGAGGAGCAATGCCAGAGGCAAGCTGCATTTGGTCCATTAGGCCCAGTATGAGCTTCATGAGCCAGCAGAGTTGGAGATTTAAGCGGGAACAAGCAGCAGTTTTGGTCTGCTGGATGGAGACAGAGAAGTAACCAAATGCAATGAGTGCCTCCAACTGTGGGTAACCAACCATCTGAATGTGAATATGAGAGACTCGTTGGCAAAGCTGTTTTCAGCAAATCCAAAAATATGGATTCAGAGCTGTTTATTTACAACTGTGTTGTACCATTTTTCAGCATTTAGTTTGTCTAGTATTACACCATTTGTGTCTCAGAACACTTTATCTAATTCTTGTACTTAAGTGGCTGCACCGATTTGTTTGTTCATTCTTCTGCTTAATAGCATGAGATAACGCCTTGTTTTAAAGCCACAAAAATGAATGTAGCACGCAGAAACAACCAAAGAGAATTAGCCTGTCAGCCTTTAGAACTCAGTAAGATGTACATTCAGTTTAAGCACAGCCTTAATGGTGGATGTTCACACTGTTTACATTGAAGATGACTTGTTAGTGAGATTAGAAAGGACTAGGAGTCTGATGTTGTAATGTTTTCTTTGGGGTTGCATTTTAATATACTGTGTGTGTAAATATATATATAAGGCCTTTTTGTGAGAATTCCAATTAAGTCCAATGTTCTGTATTTTGATATGACAAGCCTATTCTGATGGACATAATGAATTTGATGTTGAATATGTGGCGGAATGTCCTATTAGGATAACCTACCAGTTTATGAGAGCTGAGCTGTCTAAGTGTTAAAATATTTTTAGCAATATTCAGTCTGGTCAATTTCAGGACACATTTTGTTGTTTTATGATGTGTTTTGTTAGGAGTTTGAATGTCATGGTGGGATTAAATTAATGTGATGATATAAAATAAATGTGCAGATTAGAAAGGTTTGTACATCATGACAGTATTTCATATATAAACAACACTATGACAAAACAATAAAATAATACACAGATGTACAGTTTGCAGTTAATTGCACTTTTCTTTTCTTTTTTTAAACAAATACTGAGTTTGAGAAAGTAACACGAAAGCTAAATTAAAATGGCAAGATTAGCTTAACAAAACAAACTTTTTTTTTTTTTTTAAACATTCTAAAATAATTTTTAATTTGTGTAATTGCAGCCTTTTAATTTGTTGACTGTTTGTGTGTGAAAGTGCAGACATTATAAAGGGGGTCGAGTGTGTTTTAAGTGTTTTGTTGTGTGTTTTGATATGTTCATTTAGCACAATGTGCTTAATTATATGTGTGACCAGTTTCCAGCCTCCTGTCACTGGTCTGGGATCAGTGATAAGATTTATTTAACTGGAAACTCAGGGGACTATTATACGTCTCATGTTATCTCTGTGTCAAGAGACGCACCAGCGATGTTCATTGTATCAAGTGTGCTTTTCTGTCTTTCTGAATGTCTTCTATTGTATGTATTATTGTCCTTTTATACAGAAATGTAATAAATAAATATGCATTTAATATTATTTTGGTTTTGTATTATGTGACTAATGAAATGTGAAGTTTTTTTTTTTTGATAAGATAATATAAAGAATTTATATTAAATTCTATTGGTCAGACAATGTTTAGGGAAGACTTAATTACTTTCATTATTTTTTATATATAAATATAAATATAAAATGTATGCATTATAATTAGCTAGTGTGGTATTTCGGTGGGCTAGTGGTTACTGTAGTAAAAAGTAAATATTACCATTTTAAAAGTACATTTAAATTCCAGACAGAGATAAGTCATACTTGCTTTTGAATAAATAGGGAGATGAGCGTTCAATTATAAATAGGCTAATATTTCCAGTCAGACTGCAAAGACAGCGAGCATCGAGGCCGTGTTCCAAATCCTATTGAGCTGTCTACATTCACAGTATATGGACAGACACACACTTTGCTCAGAACGCGCCTATTGTTCTCCAGAATTATGTCTACGTAGGCAGCTCACAAGGTTGTGAGGCACATCTACAAAAACATTGCATCGGTACAGCATCTACAATGTCCCAAAAATGATGTCTAGGACTAGGTAGGTAGCTGACTGGATTTTGAGACGCAGACATACTATTGCGCAACAGTCAGCGCTCCTGAAGAGCGGCCGGCAGTGACGTCGCAGTCGCCGCCATATTTGTTTCCCCTGTCCTCTTCTTCACTGAGCTCAACAGCAGCCATCAGCTCTCGATTTTCAGCTGGAGACGGGGACACCAACACAGACATGGAGATAGACACTCTTCTGGAAGCTCTTAAAGGTACCCGGTTGTGTGTTTTGAGGTGGTCTGCTTGAGTTTAGAGAGGGGTTATATGTGCTTATGAGCCTGTTATGTGAGTTAGCTCATGTTAGCATGGCCTGTGGCTAAATGGCTTTTACTGTTTTTCGAGGTCTGTTGTGTGTTAAGAGCAAATTAACAGGTTTCATCCTCCTGTTTTATGACTTCTGTAATTTTTGACGGGATAGGTAAGTAATACGTTAATAAACAAGACTATTTTTGTATTGAGAACTAATTAGTGGTTTAGGATGATGCAGAGCTGGTTCAACTATATTTTACTCATCGGGTTAACTCTAAACTAGTGAATAATTTAATAATAAAGTCTGATTTTCTTTTTAAATTTTCTTTTATAACCTAAATTTTTCTAACTGAAGTTGTACTCTCAGCTCTACGTAAATCATAATCATTAATTTCTCTTTGTATGTATGTGTGTATGTATGTATGTATGTATGTATGTATGTGTGTGTTTGTTTAGTTTTGGTGATTTTAAATGACATAAGATTTATTGAACCTGTATTAGCTCTTGTGGAAGTGTGTTAGGAAAAGGATTTAATATTTTCTCATATGTCATCATTTGAGTGGTCTAAATAGAAGTGGCCATGAAATATCACACTCGGAGCTTGAAAATGTCTTTAGAAACAAGTTCTCATAATTTTCATAAAAGCATACATGTTGTTCCAAGACTACTTGTGCTCTGAATAGGAGTAGAAAATAAAATACTGTCTGAATTTGGAACTTGTAAAACTAACTTACCTAAAACTAGAAACTGGTGCATTGTAGTTAACACTTATATTAGATATAGCTAATTAAAACATGCACTTTTTTCATGAAAGCAGATTTAGGGTCAGAATGGACTAACTAGATTTAGAATTTAAGGTGTTATTAGATGTTGCAGTTAAATGCACTCCAGAACTAAGACGTCTGGATTGTGTCCATTAGATATTCATATAAATTCAACAATGTGATCATCTTATTGTGTTTTCTGCAGATTTTGACAAGAAGGTGAAGAAAGAAGCGTCTCTGGAGTTGGACCAGTTTTTGTGCCATATTGCGAAGACCGGGGAAACCCTGTAAGTACCTCCAGATATCTGTGGGTGATCTAAGAGGGGCACAGAAACCCTTTTCTGTAAACCTCTGTTTCAGTGGTTTGTTTAAAATCATCAATGCTTTTCTCTGTAATACCGCAAGGTGGTTTGTTATAACACCACATCACTTTTGGTTTTGTTCCAAAACACACTGAACTTTGTTCTTATCGACTAGATCTGCTTTAGACGACCTGCCCTCATTTTTCCCTCACATGAAGTAATTGTGTGAATACATAGTAGGATGCATATCGAGAGATCAAATTGTATCGAGGTCTCTGAAATACCTGCTTATTGTTACGTTGAGTTCTGTGTTTAAATATTTTTGCATAATGACCCACTGAACTGTGGATATTTTTCATCCTACATGGCATGTCCCTCTTATCACACTGGTCTTTTAATAATAAAGCAATTTCATGCTTATTCTTTTGGTTGGTGGCCATGTAATAAAGAGAATCATGACCGGCGGATCTTGTTCCTTACGAATTGTAGCTGTCTGTGTGACTAATGCTCCATATTGTCGCCTCTCCAGGGTGTCCTGGTCTCAGTTTAAAAGCTACTTCATATTCAAACTGGAGAAAGTAATGGAGGATTTTCGAGCGTCGGCCCCAGAGCAGCGAGGGCCTGCCAACCCTAATGTGGAGTCGATTCCCTTCGAAGAAATGAAGGAGAGAATACTTAAGATTGTTGATGGATACAATGGGTTAGTAACACTCTTAATTAATTGCATTGTGTGGTGCTATCACCATTGTTCTTTTAGAAAGGCACTGGGGTTTGTCTTTGTTAAAAGTGTAAGCTGTTTTGCATAAAGAGCAAGCCAGTCTCTTTACCCCAGAGCAAGTGTGCCATCTTCTGGCTGTTGAATATAACCAAGCTTACGTCAATCCTTGTTATATGTGTGTCAGGACAGAGTAGAGAAGAGTTGGTACTAATTCTCTGTGGTTTGTTGTGGAGATTACACCAGCTAATTCAAATATTATTCAAATATTTTCTCTATCTAGGATCCCATTTACTATCCAGCGCTTGTGTGAGCTGCTCACCGAACCTAAGAGGAACTACACAGGAACAGAGAAGTTTCTCAGAGGGGTAGAGAAGGTCAGTGCATGATCTGTGATGCATTTTTCAGGTTAAAAAAAAATAAGGCTGCTTAGATGCACTTGCTACAAAATACTTTGAGGCATCTTCTTCACCATGGTCTTAGGGTTGACAGTGCATTCCCAGTGTGTTCTCTTTGTATTTGCATTTTTACTATAGTTTTGCTACGTTCCATCTGAAGTCAAATGTGGGATGTTATTACGTGCTATCTCTGACTTCCATAAAGGTACTCTGTTGATTTTATAGTCGCTTGCATTTGGTTTGCAGGTGTGCGATTTATCGATATAGAAATTAGTTTGTTCAATGGGTTTTATTTTGTGATGGAGGAACTTTAACTCCTTGATGTGTTTTGTGCTCAAAAGTGATTTGATTAACATTAAACAGTCCACATATTAATGAGATTCAAGCAGGACATTTCATTCTGCACTTTCTTTTATTTTTTTTATTTTCTCACCCAAGTAGGAGGTTGTAAATGTAGAATTTGTTATGTGATGTTGATTGTTTTCTCTCTTTGTCAGAATGTGATGGTGGTCAGTTGCATTTATCCTACATCTGAGTAAGTAATTACTATTCAATATTAAAATTTATAAAGCTGCTACATCTTAATTTGATCATCTGGATATCTTTAATTACTGTAGATGAATGAAGAGCTATTTTTGGCCTTTGTAGGAAAAATGGCTGCAGTGGTGTCAACAGAATGAATGGAGTCATGTTGTCAGGGAACACATCTGCCTTTACAGAGAGGTGAGGAAAATGTACGGAGCTTAGGACTAGTCACTTAAAAAAATGTGTTTAACTTGATTTCTCTGTATATTACAGGAAAGTAAATGGTCCAGGAACACCTAGACCATTAAACAGACAGAAACACTCCATGTCCAGTTCGCTGGCCACAAATGGCCTTCCGGACAGTACAGAAAACAAAGAGATGAACACACCACAAGGACACAGCAAAACGGCCAGGTAGTTTACTGGCATATCTCATCTTTCATGATTTTGTTTGTGTAAAATGTTGATGGTTAAATCAATGAACATTCACTTATCTCTCGCATGATGAATAATGAAACCGCTTGAACTTCAGTAGCCCTGAATATCCTTTACATTAGAGAAATGTATATATCTTTGTGTTCCAGTGACGCGTCTGTATCAGGCATCGGTGGGCCTCTCAGCAGCTCTGTAAAAAACAAACACTTAGATGATGAGGAAGATGAAGGAATGGAGGAGGAGGAACATGAAGTAAAGAGACTCAAATTCAACCAGGATGGCAATGAAGAAGATGAGGATGAAGATGTAGACGAGCAGGTTGTCGAGTCACCCAGATTTACGTCGACCAAAAGCTCCTCAGACAAGTCAGAGGATGCTGAATCACCGTCGTCAATGTTGCAGGAGGGGAGTGAAGAAGAAGAAGAGGAGGAAAGGAAACCTCATGGTTCAGTTGGAGGCTCTGAGGACCAAGGTAGTGTAACCTGGTTCTTCACTTTTAGAGTGTTTACACACTAGACAGTGCTCTAATGTATTCTGTTCTTTACTAACGCAGAGCCTTCCAGCACACAGCCTGAGTGTTCCGTCGCAGATTCCAGAGAGGCTTTTACTGAGAGAGAGGTTCCCTGTGGTTCAGATGACTCCTCAGAAGAGCCCAGTGATATGGACCAATCAGAGCAGAGAGCCCCAGCAGGTGTGGCCTCTAGCCCTGAGGTGAGAGAAAGAGAGGAGCCAAGTGAGCAGGTCAGCAGCAGTAGCACTGATGAAAATGCCTCTGGACCCACATCCAGCAGCAGTAGCGTAGTCTCACCCACAGAGGGCGACTCTGGGTCAGGGGCCCTGGACTCGGAGAGTGCGGAGGAGGAGCCTATGGAGCAGGACTAAAAGCCTGCAGACTACTGCCCTAAACAATAACTGCGTCCTTTTGTGGAGATTACGATGGCACACATTTGAGTGGCCTTCCACAAAGGCCATCAGAAGCAACACCCAATCTACCACCATGCGCCTTTTGGTCGAGAGTCTACCTAACTTCTCCAACCTTCCCAAATGGACACTTTATGCAGATGTACATATGATTTTATTGCTGAAGTCAAGGTTTTAAACACAAGGTTGTTTTTTTTTTTTTTTTTTTTTTTTTTTTTTACAGTTTCATCCATGGCATTGGTTTCTGCTAGTCTGTCAAAGCGGTTTGACTGAAGTTCTTTGGTGTCTAGTAATCACGCTGTCAACTGTGACATCCTGAAATGGCTAATTAAAAGAATATTCATGGCTAAATACAAGTTAAAGTCTGTTGACACAGCTGTGGGATACTTTCGGTTACTACAGGAAATAATTCCGACTTAATGCTCGGTTAGAAAAAGCTAAAGTGGATGTCGCTTGTCCATTTCTTCTATATTAAATGCATTTCAGAGACAAAATATGAACTGTTGTTGAAGCTTAACTTGTATTTAACCTGGAATATTTATTTTAGTCTTTGTTAAAGACAAAGTTCAATCTGTATTCAGTCTTGTTTCTAAGTTATAGGACACCTGCTAGGATTTGTCTCTGCATTGGTGTATTACTATTTTAGTCACAGTGTCAAACATCAGGGCAGTGGTGTTTTATCATCTTGCTCTCTCTGAAGACCCATAACTGGCTGCTTTTCTGTTCAAAGCAAATACAAGCCATAGCTATCTTTGTTCTGTTAAATGATTCAAACCTAGCGTAACAATTTCTTTCTGGTCCTTTGTGTGTAACTGACAGGATGTAAATTCTCTTCTCACACGCCACCACCTTCTCTTTTGTATTATCGTGCAGTCTGCACTGCATTGACAGTGAATGGTTTATGTCAGGTACATTTACCTCTTGATTTAAACTGATTTCATGATTCACATTAATTTATACCAGCATTTCGATCTATTTTATGAGAAGTTGTTTTCAATTTTGTTGTTTTGGCAGGTGGTTGACTGCTCCAACTAGCTCATTTACAATGTCATTTGTGACAGTCAAACCCCACTCCAAGTTGTCCCACCGATAACAGCTGGCTGCCATTTTGCAGCTGTGTGATTTTTGATATTTAGACTTTTTAAATTTCTGTAAAGTAGTGTTTTGTAGAGCATTGTGTTCACTGCCTTTTGTGCATCCATGTATAATTTTTTTTTTTGGTGTATTACTGAATGCGTGTGGTTTCAATACAGTATTCAGATGAAGCAATAAATGTTATTGTTTTAAATGTTTGGAAGACCCTTTAATTTAACAAACACGATTATGTACAGTATCTGAAAGTATTTCAAAATGTTTGTTGCATTAAGTAAACAAAGTTGAACAGGCTTGTATACTGTAATGTATACTGTTGTCTGAGGTCAACTTATGATGTTCACGTGGTTTTTACATTCAAAAACATCATAATGAATAAGTAATAGGCTATTTCCTACCCTGGCTTTGAGGCTCTCTCATGGAACTCTAGGTTTAAATGGGAGTACCACATAAAGACTTGGAAGTAAACACCCACTGCTATGATTGGATAAGCTTTGCATATTTAATGAGCTTCGGCTCCCCCGTGGACAAACGGCAACCGGAAAGATTCGCCCACAGGTTCGCAAAATGTCTTTATCAAACAAACACAATGATTTATCTTTCATTCACCCACAATTAATTGAAATTTTTATTTTTATTACTTGGCCCACCCGATCGGTATAAAGGATTCTCCAGCCTGTGACCGTGTGCTAAATTATGTTCAGTTAGACGCGTACACAATCAATAGATATCAAACGATCTGTAACAATGCAATACTATCACATAAAAAAAAAAAGAAAATAATTTTTACTCACAAGTGTGTGTTACTTCATTCATGTAATCTCATCCTGTCTGCAAATCCAGTCTCTTGTTTACAAACGAATCCGTGGTGAAATGAAGGAACAAACACGCAATGTCGTCCCCACTTAAGCTGGATATTCATTAAAAATAAAGTTCATCCACGCATTCATAGTATTAGAATCCGAATTAAGCTTATGCAGCATGTTTATTGCTTGGAAGTTTGATCAGGGTGGTCTAATGCTATATTTTCTGACTTATTACACTGTTAAAGAGTTGGATTCTGATGCCAAACATTGCCAAAATAAAAAAAAAAACAGTTGGTCGTATTTCCGTGCCAAATACGCTTCAGGATTCAAATACGTTTTGAAAAGGTTGTTTTTTCTTTTTTTTTCTTGAGTATGGCCTTGTGTCATAAAGGGTGGAATTCCTTGTATGGGAACTCCCGGATGAGCATGCACATCAACCAGCATCAAATGTCTGTTTTATTAGCAATCGGTACGGAAGAGCATATAATGTAAACAACACAAACGTGAATCGAAAGTTATTCAGGGATAATAATGTATTGTGTGTGTGTGTGTGTGTGTGTGCTCATGACTCTTTAGCTCCGCTCACTGCACGCCTCCGCAAGCTTGGCTGTTTTTGGAAAGAATTGGTACAGCATATCTGTCTTTTATGAATATGATAAAACTAAAGACTCTTCGGAGATATGAAGGATGCAATACTACTCTACCTGTATATAGTTTAAAGGGTACATTACACATACAGTTTCTGACAATCTCATGCTAATCCGGAGTACCTATAGAGTAGTATTGCATCCTTTTTATTTATTTATTTTTTTTACACAAAACTGCCATGGTGCTCTAAGTGTTTGCCAAGGCATAGCTATATGTTTGCCATTGTGTTCTCATTGCTTTTTTGTTGGTTTACTTGTCCAAGTCAAAAGAGTCCAGAGAGATACTCTGGTCTCTAGATTTGACCCGAGTCCTTCCTTCAAGGCAAATCTGTGGGCTTTTTTCCCACCTGTTTTATTGACGTCAAAAGATCATGGAGAGAAGTAATTAATAACACAACTGTCCAAGACACACAGTTTGATGCATCCATGTTCACAGTTTGTCCTATGGGTGTTCAACCGCAAAGTTTAATACTTGGTAAGCACCACTAACTAGTAGGGAGGGATGCATTCATAGGAGGATTATTGTTACATAACGTCTCCTTATTCTTTCATCCTTTTCATAATCCTTAATCATGTTCCTCAAATTAATGCATGCTAATTCATTTTGCTGTTAATAAGCTCTTGCACAAATGTTTCTGCTTCATTTCCTAAATACAAGTTTCCTTTTCTTGTCACAGTCATATGTCTCTAACAGGCTCCTGCTGACTCAGAACAATGCTTTTTGCAGGTTTTTTTCAAGAATGGAAAGCTTACTTCACCTGTCTGTCTTGTGAATGTGCCCGTATTGACTGGCTAATTTCAGGGTCGCATGAGTAGGTGTTACTGAAATTTACCCAGCCCTCTCGGAGGAAATAAAAAGTGGATTGTCTAAATCCTGCCGTGATGCGCAGTGAGAGGTTACGTTTAACTGTCGTCTTTGAACGCCCGTCTCTTGGGAAATAACCCTGCACGCTGTGGGAATAGAAACAAGTCTTAAGTAAATGAATTGTAATTTGATCCACGTGATCAGGAACTGAAGCTTATTAATAATGAAGCTGAGTGACATTTCTTGTGTTATGTGTACTTGAGTAGCTCAGCTAACAGACACTACTACTTCAGACTCTAAAATATAAAATATTTTTGTATATGGGTGAAATCTGTAGTATGGTAGTATGTCCAGGTCATCTTTAAGCCAAAATCAAAAGAAAAATATTTATTTGTAATATATATATATATATATATATATATATATATATACACACACACACACACTCACCTAAAGGATTATTAGGAAGACCAGTAGGCCATGGCATTTAAACAATGCCCAATTGGCACTAAGGGGCCTAAAGTGTGCCAAGAAAACATCCCCCACACCATTACACCACCACCACCAGCCTGCACAGTGGTAACAAGGCATGATGGATCCATGTTCTCATTCTGTTTACGCCAAATTCTGACTCTACCATCTGAATGTCTCAACAGAAATCGAGACTCATCAGACCAGGCAACATTTTTCCAGTCTTCAACTGTCCAATTTTGGTGAGCTTGTGCAAATTGTAGCCTCTTTTTCCTATTTGTAGTGGAGATGAGTGGTACCCGGTGGGGTCTTCTGCTGTTGTAGCCCATCCGCCTCAAGGTTGTGTGTGTTGTGGCTTCACAAATGCTTTGCTGCATACCTCGGTTGTAACGAGTGGTTATTTCAGTCAAAGTTGCTCTTCTATCAGCTTGAGTCAGTCGGCCCATTCTCCTCTGACCTCTAGCAAAATGTGCTTAATTGTTATTGGGATACGCATCGTACAAATATATAGGCTTCATTGTCTTGTATGCAGTATGTGTTTTTTTTACAAACCCAATTCCAAAAATGTTGGGACTGTACAAATTATGAATAAAAACAGAATGCAATGATGTGAAAGTTTCCAATTTCAATATTTTATTCAGAATACAACATAGATGACATATCAAATGTTTAAACTGAGAAAATGTATAATTTTAAGAGAAAAATAAGTTGATTTTAAATTTCATGGCATCAACACATCTCAAAAAAGTTGGAACAAGGCCATGTTTCCCACTGTGTGGCATCCCCTCTTCTTTTTATAACAGTCTGCAAACGTCTGGGCACTGAGGAGACAAGTTGCTCAAGTTTAGGAATAGGAATGTTGTCCCATTCTTGTCTAATACAGGCTTCTAGTTGCTCAGCTGTCTTAGGTCTTCTTTGTTGCAGCTTCCTCTTTATGATGCACCAAATGTTTTCTATGGGTGAAAGATCTGGACTGCAGGCTGGCCATTTCAGTACCCGGATCCTTCTTCTACGCCATGATGTTGTAATTGATGCAGTATGTGGTCTGGCATTGTCATGTTGGAAAATGCAAGGTCTTCCCTGAAAGAGACGACATCTGGATGGGAGCATATGTTGTTCTAGAACTTGGATATACCTTTCAGCATTGATGGTGCCTTTCCAGATGTGTAAGCTGCCCATGCCACACGCACTCATGCAACCCCATACCATCAGAGATGCAGGCTTCTGAACTGAGCACTGATAACAGCTTGGGTTGTCCTTGTCCTCTTTAGTCCGGATGACATGGTGTCCCAGTTGTCCAAAAAGAACTTCAAATTTTGATTGGTCTGACCACAGAACAGTTTTCCACTTTGCCACAGTCCATTTTAAATGAGCCTTGACCCAGAGAAAACGCCTGCACTTCTGGATCATGTTTAGATATGGCTACTTTTTTGACCTATAGAGATTTAGCCGGCAACAGCGAATGGCACGGTGGATTGTGTTCACCGACAATGTTTTCTGGAAGTATTCCTGAGCCCATGTTGTGATTTCCATTACAGTAGCATTCCTGTATGTGATGCAGTGCCGTCTAAGGGCCCGAAGATCACGGGCATCCAGTATGGTTCCAGTATGGTTTTCCGGCCTTGACCCTTACGCACAGAGATTGTTCCAGATTCTCTGAATCTTTGGATGATATTATGCACTGTAGATGATGATAACTCCAAACTCTTTGCAGTTTTTCTCTGAGAAACTCCTTTCTGATATTGCTCCACTATTTTTGGCCGCAGCATTGGGGGAATTGGTGATCCTCTGCCATCTTGACTTCTGAGAGACACTGCCACTCTGAGAGGCTCTTTTTATACCCAATCATGTTGCCAATTGACCTAATAAGTCCTCCAGCTGTTCCTTATATGTACATTTAACTTTTCCGGCCTCTTATTGCTACCTGTCCCAAGTTTTTTTGGAATGTATATCTCTCATGAAATCCAAAATGAGACAATATATGGCATGACATTTCAAAATGTCTCACTTTCAACATTTGATATGTTATCTATATTCTATTGTGAATAAAATATAAGTTTATGAGATTTGTAAATTATTGCATTCCTTTTTCATTCACAATTTATACAGTGTCCCAACTTTTTTGGAATCGGGTTTGTAATTTAAAAGGATAGTTCACCCAAAAATTTAAATTCTGTCATCATTTAGTCATCATTAAATCTACGCTCAAGTTGTTTCAAACCTGTTTTTTTTGTTCTGCTGAACACAAAGGAAGATATCTGGAAGAATGTTTGTAACCAAGCAGATCTCAGCAGCCATTGACTACCATAGTATTTTTTCCCCCAATATGGAAGTCAATGGCTGCTGAGATCTGCTTGGTTACAAACATTCTTCCAAATATCTTCCTTTGTGTTCAGCAGAACAAATACATTTATACAGGTTTGGAACAACTTGAGCATAACTAAATGATGATAGAATTTTTATTTTTGGGTCAACTATCCCTTAATTTTGAAATATGTACTGAGTATGTTCTTGCCAGATTTCATAAAATTATAGATATCATATGATTGTTCATTAGTCATCAAAGAGGACATGAAGTGATTGTTACCCTAAAAGCTGCATTATATTCTGTCGTAGCAGCTATGACAACATTGAACCTTGTGCTGACTCCCAAAGTCTCATTACTTGGGGATAAAGGGATAAGAGGGTAAACAGCCACAATAATGTCAGATTTGCATAAGAAAACAAAATAATATGCTAAACATGATCTAAAACACAAAGTTTGCACATTTCTAGTAAGCTGATGCATTGACTGAGAGATAATGTGAGAGTTATTGATTTTCTCATGCACTCTTTTATAGTAATTGCTGGTCTGCCCCCATGTTAGAACTCGAAATTAGATTTAATAACCCAGGAAGTGTCTGTTATTTACAAAGCTCAAGTTAAAGACAATGTACAGCTGATGCACAGTGACAGGATATTGGTGGCCAGATACTGGAGCTTGATTCTAAGCTTTTCTTACAATTCACCTCTGTAAAGCAACATGACATATGTGAAGTTCAACATTTAAAATAGTTGACACCACTGTAAAACTCAAACAAGTTGGCAAAACCCCCAAAATTTAAAGGGGTCATAAACTGGCTTTTTTATTTTTTTATTTTTTTTATACTGTTGTCTGAGGTCAACTTATGACATTCACGTGGTTTTTATATTCAAAAACTTTCAAAAATTTTCTATCCTGGTTTTGAGGCTCTCTTCTGGAACTCTTGGTTTTTATGGGCATGCCGCACTGAAGACTTGGAAGTAAACGCCCACTGCTACGATTGAATAAGCTTTGCATATTAGCTTGCAAAATGTCTTTATCAAACAAACACAATGATTTATCTCTCATCCACCCGCAATTAATTGGAATGTTTTTTATTATTACTTGTCCCGCCCAATCGGTGGATATAACCGCGAACTGTCCATCACTAATACATACACAAATCAATGCATGCGTGATTGCAATTTTCCTTCAAATATCAAGTAAAGAGAGAGTGAACAACACATTTGAAAGTAATGTCTGGAAAACACATAATATTTGCCCCAGGACGTTGGGCTTTGCAAGCCCTGGCCCATAGGCTACATGTCCGAGTCTGATTCAAGATTCAAGATTCAAGAGTTTTATTTGTCACATACACAGTTATATACAGAATATACAACCGGCAGTGAAATGTAAACAGGTCCGCTCCATGGACAGTGCAAATTCACAGTTAAAAACACAAGGAAGAAATTATAATAGAAATAGGATATAAAAAAAAAAGTACTATATATATATATATATATATATGTCTATATCTGTAGAATTATAAATAATCAAGTCAAGAGAAAAAAAGGTAACAAATAAGGATAAAGTGGAATAAAATAATTGAAGTAGACTTTGCAGTGAGTAAACTGTAGACTTATAAATATGTGGTTAACAAATGTATAAAGAGTATAATGTGCAAACAGGTTTATGACAGGTTGTTACACAGTAACAACGAGAACAGAAAGTGCAGTGCAATGTCAGTGTATCGATGTTTATCCTGACGTGAAGTCACGTGATGTTAAGTGACTGAGTTCAGGAGTCTGATGGCCTGGGGAAGAAGCTCCTCCTGAGTCTCTCAGTTTTGGCCATCAGGCTCGGAAGCGCTTACCAGATGGTAGCAGCGTGAAATGAGGGTTTGCAGGGTGATTAGAGTCCTTGATGATCTTGGTAGCTCTACCTTTGCAGCGTTTGGTGTAGGACGTCCTGCAGAGACGGAGAGCTGACCCTGAGATACGCTCGGATAAGCGCACGACTCTTTGCAGGGCTTTGCGGTCATGACTGGTGCTGTTCCCATACCACGCTGTGATGCACTGAGTTAAAACACTTTCTATCGCCCCTAAATAGAAAGTTTTCAGGATAGCTGGTGAAACCCTGAATTTCCTCAGCTGGCGCAGGTGGTACAGTCTTTGCCTGGCTTTTTTCACCTGTGTCTGAATGTGAGCAGTCCAGGTCAGGTCCTCGGAGATGTTTACTCCCAGGTACTTGAAGCTGCTCACACTCTCTACTGGTGACCCGCTGATCATGAGGGGGGAGTATGTCCGTTGCTGTCTCTTCCTGAAGTCCACAATCATTTCTTTGGTCTTGCCAACATTCAGAGAGAGACAGTTGTCCTGGCACCATGCTGTTAGATGCTCCACCTCGTCCAAGTATGCCGTCTCATTGTTGTTGGAAATGAGGCCCAGGACAACAGTATCATCAGCAAATTTGATGATAGAGGTGGAGCTGTGTGTGGACAAACAGTCATGCGTGTAGAGAGAGTAGAGCAGGGGCTCAGGACACAGCCCTGTGGAGCTCCCACACTCAGGGTGATGGAGGTGGAGGTGGACTGGCCTATTCTCACCACCTGAGGCCTGCCAGTGAGGAAGTCCTCAATCCAGTGGCAGAGAGAAGGATTCAGGCCGAGATCCAGGAGTTTGGAGGTTAGCTTGGTGGGAACTATGGTGTTAAAGGCTGAGCTATAGTCAATAAATAGCAGTCTTACGTAGTTCCCACTTTTGCTGTCGATGTGAGTGAGGGAGGAGTGGAGGACATGAGAGATGGCATCTTCAGTCGATCTATTGGGACGATAGGCAAACTGAAGAGGGTCCAAAGTGTCAGGAATGAAGGCGCAAATGGTGTTTTTAATGAGTCTCTCAAAGACCTTCATGACTATAGACGTGAGAGCCACTGGACGATAGTCATTTAGGCAAGAGGGTTTACTGTTCTTAGGGACAGGGATGATGGTGGATTTTTTGAAGGAGGTGGGGACCACAGATGTAGCGAGGACTCATTAAAGATAGATGTAAACAACCCGGTGAGCTGATCAGCACAGGACGCGCAGAACACGACCTGAAATACCATCCGGCCCAGCAGCTTTCCTGACGCGTCCACACGCTTGAGTGCTCTCCGAACTTCATCCTCCGAGACAGAGATCACGTGATTGTTGCTGCTCTGAGTAATTTCCTCTAACGCGCCACTTGGCGGAGTCGCGTTGCCGCGGTTACAGTCAAAGCGAGCATAGAAAGAGTTTAACTCGTTCACGAGCAACGGATCAACGCTTGCCTCTGCAGAGGATTTAGATCCAAAGGAGCAGATGGACCTCAGACCTTGCCACATGCGCCGCGAGTCGTTGAGTTGGAAATGAGACTCCACTCGGTCTTTATAACGGAGTTTTGCGGCTTTAACTGCTCGTCTGAGAGCATAGCAGGACGATCTGTATTCATTCATATTCCCTGAATGGAGACCGGCGTTGTAAGCAGCAGTCTGATCAGTGATCACGAATCGTAGCACAACACCTCAAATAAAGGATTCTCCAGCCTGTGACAGCGTGCTAAGTTATGTTCAGTTAGACACGTACACATAATCAATAGATATCAAACTATCAATATCATATTATATATATATATATATATATATATATATATATAAAATTTTTACTCATATAAATGTGTTGCTTCATTCATTCATGTAATCTCATCCTGTCTGCAAATCCAGTCTCTTGTTTACAAATGAATCCATGGTGAAATGAAGGAACAAACGTGCAATGTATTCCTCATGTGAGCTGGATATTCATTAAAAATAAAGTTGCAAAAATCCATGCATTCATAATATTGGAATCTGAATGAAGCTTATGTGGCATGTTTATTGCTTGGAAATTCGTGGTTTAGCTCCAGGTAGGCCTATGTTATTTATCATGTCAAGCACGAGTCGGTGGGCGGGACTACAGAATCTTATTCTGTTGAGGCGGTGTTTCACCACACTCTGACGTCACAGCCTGGCACATTCTGAGATCTCTCGTTTGCTGGGCCTGGTGTCAATAAAAGCTTTTCTTTGACTAACAAGGAAGATTTCAACTGTGAAACTTACAGGATATTCTTATATTACCATGACCTTTTATATATCAAATCTGATTTCTCAATTCATGACCTGTAATCAGTACATTTTTTTTTTTTTTTTTTTAATTAAGAAAAGTTTAAGTAAGCAGAACTGTCAAAATTTTATTTTGTACTCATACATTTACCCTCCATTTAGAGTGACATGGCAAAGCATGCTGGGAAATAGAAATCCCAGCACAGTTTCAGTTAAATTTAGTTCATAAAACTAAAAAGATTACTTAAAATGTGTCAGTATTGTGAACTCAAAAGAAAAAGAAAGTTCTATATACTCATAAAAGTTAATTTGATTGAACTATTTAAGTTTACCCTGCTGAAACCAATGAATTAATTTGAGCATTACAGTGAATTCACACACTGGTGGTATCCTACTGAAGTGACCAAGGAGACCGTCTCTGCTCCTTCTGCATAACCAATCAAGCCCATTCATAATTTGCAATTACCACATGTGTGCTTCATAGGAGGCATGTCTAATGTTTATATTATTCCCAACAGAGGACGCATTAAAAATGTCTGAGACTTAGAAAAGATGAAAAGTGTTCAAAAGTTCGAAACAGGCCATTGTGGTGAAGTGGTCCTGCACATCTCATATTCTAAAGCAGAAGCTGTTATCTGAAAATGAGGACCAAAGAATAAATGCAAAATCATGAATGCATTGCGCTGTTGTAGTTGATGTGTACAATTCTTTGAAACTAAAGTCCTTTATGCTAAATATCTGCTTTCTTAATGCTTAATGTTTTTGGTCTTATTGTGAACATCAGTGAGTGTTATTGCTAATTTAAAAAAAGAGTTGTCTTCAATAGAGGAGAATTTTCTCAATGGCAAAAAGTGTCCCAATCAACCTAAAACATTTAACATTTCTAGTCCTTTTTGTAGATGAGTGCTGTCAAAATGATTGCTGTCAAATTGATTAATTGCATCTAACATGAAAGTTTTTGTTTACATAAAATACGTGTGTATATATCATATTTATATATTATATAGGCTATGTCTGTGGGTGTGTGTGTGTATGTACATACTATATATATATATATACACACATGCACACATGCACACACTATTTTAAGGTGACGTAGTTACATTACTTACTCAAATAAGTACTGAGCAATATTAATTAACTGTACTTTAGAGTTACAGTTAGGGTTTGGTTTAGGGTTACTTGTAATTATGCATAATTTATTGTTATTACTATAATAAGTACATGTAGTAAAAGTGTTACCTAATTAATTAATATACATTTTTTGTCAAATAACAGCCAAATAGATATTTATGCATTGGTTTAGCAAACTCAAATTCAGTCTGGAGTGCTATGCCTAATTTTCATGATCCAGTCAATTCAGGATAAATAAAATCAAGTGCCAATAGTTTTTTTTTCTCTCTCATCAAATAGCCCGTTTCACTAAGAAATGTCAACTTATGCAAGGAAAACTGCAATTTGTGTTGACCTCAAAATCTGTATTTAGGAATGTAAGAACAAGAACTTGCTATGTAAGCAAACAAGTTTAAAGAATTCTAAACCCATCCTATATAATTTCATTCCAAAATGAAAAGCAGCTTGCATCCTTCATGCGCATTATCACATTTTGGATTGACTTGGATCGGATTGGAAGTTCACTGCTTGGTCACTTTTCTCATTGTAACCCTCAGCATGGTTCAAGCGAGGGTCAAGCCTCACCATGCACAATCTCTGTGTCATCCAATAGAGGGTAGTGTTTAGTCTCCCAGCCAGGCCTAACAGGTTTACCCCTCCCCAGAACGAGGAGACAGACTGACAGCCCCGGGGCTGTAGATATGGGATGCTGTCGCCGTCCTCTGTTCCGCTTCCCCTTTATCCTTCTCCCTGGCATGAAGTCTCAATGACTGCTCGACTGATGTGGGCACCGTGTCCAATGTACCCGTCAGCTGAGACTCCCACGTGGCCATCAGCTTAAAAAGCTGTTTAAAGTATGTGGAAGCTGAAATGAGGTTGCAATCACAAACTCTAAAAATGTTGTGACTTTTTGAACTTGGTTAAAGGATATAGGGTATGTAGCCAGACTTTAGACTACAGAAAGCCTGTTCCACTGTCAATTTTGACAAAAAACGCCAATTAAAGGCACGATATATAATATTTTTGGATTCAAAAACCACTAAAACAATGTTATATAGTTTGATGACTTTTGTACTACTTATAATTTAATTTGTTACATTTATATAGCGCTTTTCTAGGCACTCAAAGCGCTTTACACGGAGGGGGGAATCTCCTCAACCACCACCAATGTGCAGCATCCACCTGGATGATGCGACGGCAGCCATATTGTGCCAGAACGCCCACCACACACCAGCTGATTGGTGGAGATGAAGCCAATCAGTATATGGAGATGATTAGGAGGCCATGATGGACAGGGGCCAATGGGCAAATTTGGCCAAGATGCCGGGGTTACACCCTACTCTTTTTCCGAAGGACATCCTGGGATTTTTAATGACCACAGACCTTGGTTTAACGTCTCATCTGAAGGATGGTGCTTGTTACAGTATAGTGTCCCCGTCACTATACTGAGGCGTTAGGACCCACACAGACCACAAGGTGAGCACCCCCTTCTGGCCTCACTAACACCTCTAACAGCAGCAACCTAGTTTTCCCAGTTGGTCTCCCATCCAAGTACTGACCAGGCTCAGCCCTGCTTAGCTTCAGCGGGAAACCAGTCTTGGGCTACAGGGTGATATGGCTGCTGGCACTTACATTATCCTAAATATTTCCAATGTTTAAATTCAGAGAAATCAGCTATTTTACCAAGTGTAATGGCTTGCGTCATTGCGTCGCCTGTCAATGGCGCCATAGCTGCACTTGATTTCCGTACAAACCATGGAATTGATGGAAACAACAATACACTTTAATATGTTATGCATTTTATTAGACAGGTGAGCAACTGTTTGGATACTTTTATCGACAGAAGACTAATCATTGTAGTTCAACGCGGTTAGTCTTATTGCTTTCTTGAATTACCACGAGTAACATGTTTGTACCATGCCTCAGAGACAATGATATTTTGTCAAGTGACTAACATAGCATAATCAGAAATCCATTTAGGAAGACAAGTCATCCAGACATTCTTCATACCACAGTAACGTTAATATGAACACCGATGAACATGATTTCTGTCTGAGTCCCGCCTGACTGCGGATATGCATGTGGTCATATTCAACACATGAATGACAACTGGCAAATGGTAGGCGGATAGTGGAGCGAAATATGTTTGCGTACGGCAGCTCTAGTTTTTTTTATGTGATAGACAAGTACTTTAAACATTTCAACCTCTTGATGATGATTCATTTGTTTAAATACTGTGTAGAGGGATGAGCCGTCAAGTGTCAAGTCTTGGAATTGCCAGACTGTTGAAGAGGTGTGATGGAAAAAATACACTGTTCTCGGGCTAATGTTATTTGAACTACCACGGACTTGTCAGACAGGCATTGACCAAGACCGTTCTTCTGAACTTCATGTCCAAGGATGAGGCAGAGCCACTAGGTTTTCCTATGGATGAGCTGTTAGATATCATTAAATGGGAAAATAACTTACAAATCTTCCCATGTGTGCTATTTGGAATTTCTACCGAGACTTAAAATTAAGCTTGGCGAGAGATGAAGTAACAAGAAAATGACTGCTTTCATATTGCAAAATGTATCCGACATCTGCTTTTTGCCATCTGTCTTCTCCGCATTAACAGGTGAGGGAACATATTGAACACAGTCTGCCAAACCCATTTTCTTGGCTCAACTCTTTACAGGCTAGTTACAAGATGGAATCGGTGGCAAAATGCCTTTCCTGTAAAGTCCCCTGCCTATTATGCATGGTCCTATTGTATAAACCCTTACAAAATGTACCATGGTAACCATAGTTTCTGTCTAAATAAATAATTGAATATTTCAGAATCTTTCTGTCATTATTATTTTTTTGTCGATAATAAATTACACAGGTTAATGGTAATACCAGATAACTGTAGTAGATTATTTTGACAGAAGCTTGTTATCATGGTAAGTTAGGCTACTTGCAGTACTTGTTATATTTACAGGTGTAATCTCACACTCTGACTGAATCATTCCTTAATATCAATTTGGCATCTGGTGAGAATACACATTTTAACTTGTAATATACAAAGTTCTGTCATTAAACTCTAGATGGCACAGGCTGATAGGTCCTAAACTCAGTCTGCTTGCAATCACATCATCTCTACAGGTCACAGCTGATTGGTTCCTGCTGTATCAGCAGCCAATGAGCTTGCTGCCCAACCTTTAAATACAGTATTTGCTATAGCAGTGCAGCATACTTTCAGAAACCCTCCACCTTCCCCAGCTCCACCTGTATAGATCTGTTAATTCATGCATGATATATTGTTCAGCAGCAGCATGTCTTACTTGCTCACAGCAGCATGTTGTGTGTGTATTGGTAGTATCAAGTCCCGTATTTGCTCTGCAGCAGCAGCAATAACAGTAGCCAAGACCAAACATATCATCATGGTCATATCCATTACCATGCCAAACACTGATTGCATTGATTTATACCTTTAACTGTATTTTAACTCTTTCCCCAGAGTTGGCGTTTTTTATTTTAAGTTGCCAGCCAAACTTCACAAAACTTTCATGGCCCCCAGAATATTTTGTTGTATGAATATCTGAACATGCAATATATCAAAAGAAAAGCTTCTGTGACATTTCAGTTGGTAACGTTAGGCTCTATATAGTTTTATATGCGGTTGAATGTCTGATGATCAAGTTATTACATGTTATATCGTGATTTGCTTGTTTCTGCTTCTTGACGTTTTGATCCAGAGATTCTGTGCTCTTTCAGAAGATGCGTAATAGCGCCCCCTACTGTATCACAGTGAAAACATTGAAACTGCGTCAATGGTGGGGAAAGAGTTAAGTAAATTTTAAGTAAATTCCTATGTACACTACCAGTGGACTACTCAGAAATTCACATACTCAGAACTAGGAACATATCTGTTTTCTTAATAAATCAATATTTTCAAACACTGTAACTTCATAAGACCGTATGTAAAACTATGTGAAAAAAGTATATAATAGGCCACTCAATCAAAAGACTAAACAACTACAAGCCAAGTATAGGCCTAATTAGAATATTAATTAATTATACTTTTAGGTCTCAATCAAAAGATTGAATACAAGTACAGGCCAAATATACTTAGACTTTTCTGTCAGTATAAGTAAAGTTTACATAAGTGTAATTTTAAGTATATTTCTAAGAAATACTTTAGTTTATAAGTATACTAATAGCACACAAGGGTTTAGCCTTCGCATAGTCTAACACTACCTCATAAAAACCATAAAACTC
Source organism: Paracanthobrama guichenoti (assembly GCA_018749465.1). Classification (NCBI taxonomy): domain Eukaryota; kingdom Metazoa; phylum Chordata; class Actinopteri; order Cypriniformes; family Gobionidae; genus Paracanthobrama; species Paracanthobrama guichenoti. The sequence continues at coordinate 28,808,516 of CM031948.1, forward strand.
ACTTCATATTTTGCCATACTTTCTGGCTCATTCATCTTAGCATTAAGATCTAGCCCTGCTTCAGACAGCTGGTAGCTAATTCTGAGTAATACACACATTGATTGGCATCATTACTGGGTTCGTGGGCCTGTGGCCTCTGTTGGAGTATTGCAGTCTAATGAAGTGCTTTAATTGACTCTTGTGGAGGATGTTCCATCATCGCTCCATTTATAGATGTACCCTCGGCCTCTCAGGCTAATAGCAGCTGAGGACCTGGGTTACTACACAGCTAGGCTTTTAGCAGCCATTTTGTGCAGGGAATGCTGCTTTTTGCAAGAGGCTGTTAAAAGTGTAAATGGGAGATTAATAAAGAGGCAATTTTAGCAATTTTGCCCCTGATATAACAGGAAAAAAAGGTACATGTGTCTGTGCATGTGCCTTACCCGAGGACTTGGGAAATGGTGGGGAACATTTTGTTTTGTGTTTGTGCAACATACAAATGTAAAAAACTGTTTTTTAAAGTCAAAAGAGCCTTGGCTCAAATCTCTATATTCTGTGTCCCACCTTCAGTGCACATTTGGGGGATTTCTTTGTCTGTTTTACAATCATAAGTCCAATACCTTAGAAAAGTAACAGCAAACCTTTCAGTTAGATATTCAGCATGAAAACCGTGTGTTGTAATTTAGCAATGGAGAAATTAACCCACATACCATCAAGATACAGGTCAATCAACTGATCTTGACATCCAATTTGAGCATGTGCACTACTTAGCGCTGATTATTGCAGCGAGTGCACAATCATGTGGACAACTCTTTGAATCCCTCTTAGCGTCATGCATTCAATCAATTTCCCAGTGTGATTGCATAGCGGCTCATGTGACTAAACAAGCTACATATGAGCAGAGGTTATTAAATGATGTAATCATCAACATTACAGCTATGTGAAATAGCAGATTCATCATAATAGAAGTTGGCGGGTATTAAATGACCTGACAAGTGAAAAGCAATAAAATCAATAACGTCTAAATACAGTGAGTGGATTGATTTTGAGAAAGCTAGTGGATTTAGGGCTTGTGCTCTGTTAAGCTGGTCTTTGAACCGGTGTGTTGCTATCAGCACTGCCTCATCCCCCGAGGGAGCTATTATTAGTTCTGATGGTCAATAAACCAAATCTCCCATGACATATAATATTTGAGTGACTCATTGTAGCTACACTGATGTAGGCCACCAAATGTGAAAGTCTCTAGTGTAAAGATATTTCTTATTAAAAAAACAAACAAAAAAAAACAGCACAGGCAGATATTTTAGTAAAACAATTTAGCTAAATAATGTATTGAAAATATTTTATTTTTACCCCCTGGTAAAAAGCTTTCACAGACAAGGCTATAGTCCCAGACTAAGATGCATGCTGTTTTAACTGAAAGCAACACTAATGTACACTATATTGCCAAAAGTATTGGGACACCCCTCCAAATCATTGAATTCAGGTGTTCCAATCACTTCCATGGCCAAATGTGTATAAAATCAAGCACCTAGGCATGCAGACTGCTTCTACAAACATTTGTGAAAGAATGGGTCGCTCTCAGGACCGTGGTACCGTGAGACCATTCGTGAAATTTCCTCACTAGTAAATATTCCACGGTCAACTGTTAGTGGTATTATAACAAAGTGGAAGCAATTGGGAACAACATCAACTCAGTCACAAAGTGGTAAGCCACGTAAAAGCACAGAGCGGGGTCAGTGCATGCTGAGGCGCACAGTGAGCAGAAGTCGCCAACTTTCTGCAGAGTCAATAGCTACATACCTCCAAACTTCCTTCAGATTAACTCAAGAACAGTGCATAGAGAGCTTCATGGAGTGGGGTTCCATGGATTATGGTGTGGGGTTGTTTGTTTTTCAGGGGTTGGGCTTAGCCCCTTAGCTCCAGTGAAATTAACTCTTAATGCTTCAGCATATCAAGACATTTTGGACAATTTCATGCTCCCAACTTTGTGGGAACAGTTTGGGGATGGCCCCTTCCTGTTCCAACATGACTGCGCACTAGTGCACAAAGCAAGGTCCAAAAAGACATGGATGATCGAGTGTGTGGAGGAATTTGACTGGCCTGCACAGAGTCCTGACCTCAACCTGATAGAACACCTTTGGGATGAATTAGAGCCGAGACTGCGAGCCTGTCCTCACAAATGCTCGTCTAGAAGAATGGTCAAAAATTCCCATAAACACACTCATAAACCTTGTGGAAAGCCTTCCGAGAAGAGTTGAAGGTGTTATAGCAGCAAAGTGTGGGTCAACTCCATATTAAACCCTACAGATTAATAATGGGATGTCATTAAAGTTCATGTGCATGTAAAGGCAGGCGTCCCAAAACTTTTGGCAATATAGTGTATCTTAAAATATGTCAGTGCCATTGTATTGTCTCAAGATGCACACCAGTAATATTTTTTCGAAGGCACATTTATAAAATCTACTTAAATGTCCTAATTGGACCTAATTAAAAGGCCTAATCCTGGCTTAATCTAAACTCTGTCTGTGAAACCAGGACTTGATCTATTAGAGTAATCAAATTTGTTTATTTTATCTATTTTATGTCATTAAGAATAAATGTTATCATTGTTCAATTTAAATAAAAAATGTGAATATGAATTTTGAATGTAAATCTAATTGGCTTTAAATTCAACCAATATGCATATTGCAGGGTATGTAAAGGTGAACTATTTGAATACAGAGCAAAAACTAAATCTAGGCTTTAGCAAACAGCATAAAATCATCCAAGTGCTCAAACTTATCTTGCTCTTTCAAAGGCACAACATTCCACTGAATCCTTAGAATTCTGTTCTTTCCCAACACACTCAAAGGCAGTAAATCAACACGTTCACTCTAACGTAGGAAAACAGGGGCAGTAAATTAAATGAGATGCTAAACCACATTGTTACACTGTCAAAGACCTTTTAACATAAGTCACGTTTTTTGTAGCACTAGGGGCATTCAGCATGTTTTGTTCCATTTAAAGCATCTAAATGCATCAGTTTAGATTTAAAACAGTTGGCAATTTTGGAAAATTCACGCTAGCGACTTTTATCTGCCGTATTTATTTTGGTTCAGAGGATTCCATTATGTTACCCATTGCTAAATTTAAATTTAACGGGTAAATATTATTGCCCACCAAGGTGTACAAGATATTTGCAATGGAAAAAACTGAAGTATCTACAATAACATTCTTACAGCAACACAACACAAAAGAAAGCCATGTTAAGCATTGTTTCTCTGAGTTTCAACATGATATTTAGCTTCCCAAAGAGAGGGAAAATGCTGAAGAAACAGGTCTTGTATTGATGGCTCAAGGTACTCAGGGTAAACGAGATGGAACAACATTGTACAGTTGCTACTGCCAGGAGAGCAGAGTGACTCTCACCTCAGTGAATGTTCCGACACAACAGTGCCTATGGCAACCAGTGACAGGAACACCAGGGGGTTGAGCGTAACGTTTACATTGTATAGCACTTGTTTTCACCACTGCTCTCACTTCCAATATTTTTGATACTGACCTAGTGTGGTGTGGAAAAGTGTAAATGCAAAGGGCTGCAATTCTGCATTTTGGTAACACTTTACAATGCAATACAAGGCCTCATTTGTTAACATTAGTTAAATGTATTAACTAACATGAACTAGCAATGAGCAATACATTTATTACAGTATTTATTAATCTTTGTTAATGTTGGTTAATAAAAATACAGTCGTTCATTGTTAGTTCGCAGTTAACAAATGCAACAAATTTTAATAATGTATTCGTAAATGTTGAAACTTAAATCCATTATAATAAATGAGGAATAAGCTGGGAGTGAAGGCTGGCCCGTGTGGTCCGATCAAACAGACAAGCTACTGTAGCTCAAATTGCTCAAGATGTTAATGCTGGTTCTGATAGAAAGGTGTCAATACACAGTGCATCGCAGTTTGTTGCGTATGGGGCTGCATAGCCGCAGACCAGTCAGGGTGCCCCCATGTTAAACCCTGCGCCAACAGTGGGTATGCGAGCATTAGAACTGGACCACAGAGAAATGGAAGGAGGTGGCCTGGTCTGATGAATCACGTTTTCTTTTACATCATGTGGATGGCCAGGTGTGTGTGCGTCGCTTACCTGGGGAACACATGGCACCAGGATGCACTATGGGAAAAAGGCAAGCCGGCAGAGGCAGTGTGATGCTTTGGACAATGTTCCGCTGGGAAACCTTGGGTCCTGCCATCCATGTGGATGTTACTTTGACACATACCACCTACCTAAGCATTGTTGCAGACCTTTCATGGAAACGATATTTCCTGGTGGCTGTGGCCTCTTTCAGCAGGATAATGCGCCCTGCCACAAAGCAAAAATGGTTCAGGAATGGTTTGAGGAGAACAAAAACGAGTTTGAGGTATTGACTTGGCCTCCAAAGTCCCCAGATCTCAATCCAATCGAGCATCTGTGGGATGTGCTGAACAAACAAGTCCGATCCATCTCACAATTTACAGGACTTAAAGGGTCTGCTGCTAACATCTTGGTGCCAGATACCACAGCACACCTTCAGGAGTCTAGTGGAGTCCATGCTTTGACTGGTCAGGGCTGTTTTGGAAGCAAAAGGGGGACCAACACAATATTAGAAACTATACAGAAATTAAATAAAGTCATCAAACACTTCACAGTTTTCACTGCATAAATTAAATATGTATAAATCATTATTAAAGCTACAAAAGATATTCAATCAAGAACAGTGAGTGATTTTCTCTTTTACTTTTGTTCTTTGATTATCCTTAAAGACAGACAGCAGCAAGTTTATTAGGCTGCTGTCACTTTAAGACCTGGCGCACATGACGTGGCTCTCATCTGACATGCATGCCCTTTCTCAACTCTTTATGTCCATTTAAGACTTCAATGTAAGACAGCGCTTGCGAAATACTCAGACCGGCCTGTCTGGCACCAACAACCATTCCACGCTCAAAATTGCTTAAATCACCTTTCTTTCCCATTCTGACATTCAGTTTGGAGTTCAAGAGATTGTCTTGACCAGGATCCCACTCCTAAATGCATTGAACCAACTGCCATGTGATTGGTTGATTAGATAATTGCATTAATGAGAAACTGAACAGGTGTTCCTAATAATCCTTTAGGAGAGTGTGTGTGTGTATGTATGTATGTATGTATGTATGTATGTGTGTGTGTATTGTATTGTATTTGTATTGTATATTATTATATATATATATATATATATATATATATATATATATATATATATATATATATATATATATATATATATATATATATATATATATATATATATATACACACACACACACATACATATATATACACATACACACACACACTCTCACCTAAAGGATTATTAGGAACACACTACTAATACTGTGTTTGACCCTCTTTCGCCTTCAGAACTGCCTTAATTCTACGTGGCATTGATTCAATAAGGTGCTGAAAGCATTCTTTAGAAATCTTGGCCCATATTGATAGGATAGCATCTTGCAGTTGATGGAGATTTGTGGGATGCACATCCAGGGAACGAAGCTCCTGTTCCACCACACATCCCAAAGATGCTCTATTGGGTTGAGATCTGGTGACTGTGGGGGCCATTTTAGTACAGTGAACTCATTGTCATGTTCAAGAAACCAATTTGAAATGATTCAAGCTTTGTGACATGGTGCATTATCCTGCTGGAAGTAGCCATCAGAGAATGGGTACATGGTGGTCATAAAGGGATGGACATGGTCAGAAACAATGCTCAGGTAGGCCGTGGCATTTAAACGATGCCCAATTGGCACTAAGGGGCCTGAAGTGTGCCAAGAAAACATCCCCCACACCATTACACCACCACCACCAACCTGCACAGTGGTAACAAGGCATGATGGATCCATGTTCTCATTCTGTTTACGCCAAATTCTGACTCTACCATCTAAATGTCTCAACAGAAATCGAGACTCAGACCAGGCAACATTTTTCCAGTCTTCAACTGTCCAATTTTGGTGAGCTTGTGCAAATTGTAGCCTCTTTTTCCTATTTGTAGTGGAGATGAGTGGTACCCGGTGGGGTCTTCTGCTGTTGTAGCCCATCCGTCTCAAGGTTGTGCGTGTTGTGATGCTTCACAAATGCTTTGCTGCATACCTCGGTTGTAACTAGTGGTTATTTCAGTCAAAGTTGCTCTTCTATCAGCTTGAATCAGTCGGCCCATTCTCCTCTGACCTCTAGCATCAACAAGGCTTTTTCGCCCACAGGACTGCCGCATACTGGATGTTTTTCCCTTTTCACACCATTCTTTGTAAACCCTAGAAATGGTTGTGTGTGAAAATCCCAGTAACTGAGCAGATTGTGAAATACTCAGACTGGCCCGTCTGGCACCAACAACCATGCCACGCTCAAAATTGCTTAAATCACCTTTCTTTCCCATTCTGACATTGAGTTTGGAGTTCAGGAGATTGTCTTGATCAGGATCACACCCCTAAATGCATTGAAGCAACTGCCATGTGATTGGTTGATTAGATAATTGCATTCATGAGAAATTGAACAGGTGTTCCTAATAATCCTTTAGGTGAGTGTGTATATATGTATATGTATGTATATATATGTATATATATATATATATATATATATATATATATATATGTATATATATATATATATATATATATATATATATATATATATATATATATATATATATATATATATATATATATGTATATATATATATATATATATATATATATATATATATATATATATATATATATATATATATATATATATATATATATGTATATATATATATATATATATGTATATATATGTATATATATATATATATATATATGTATATATATATGTATATATATGTGTATATATATATATATATATATATATATATATATATATATATATATATATATATATATATATATATATATATATATATATATATATATATATATATATATATATATATATATATATATATATATATATATATATATATATATATATATATATATATATATATATATATATATATATATATATATATATGTATATATGTATATATATATATATATATATATATATATATATATATATATATATATATATATATATATATATATATATTTTTATTTATTTTTTTTATATTATTTATTTATTTTTAATGACGTGCTGATTTAATAGGCCTTTTTATGATAGGAATAGAGCCATTCTGCAGCTCTAAAGGGAAAAGTGCACTATGAGTTATGCGATACTAAGCCATAAACAACACGGCTAAACAGAACCTTTGAACCTAACAAGTCCTTGCTAAGTTCAAGGGTCAGGTGACTAGTGGGGGTAAATTTTGCTTGCGGTCATGCACAGGGTCAAAGCCATTCTTTACCATTTGTGTGTTCACAAAACAAATGCATGAATTGCATATTTTCTGACTTGGATAATTTCCTGAATAGCACCGCAGAGATCAATAAATAACCTCTTTTTAATTTAGGACTGATGTGAAAGTCAAAACAGCATTTGAGATAATATATTGCAACAAAACCATCGGAAAAAAAAAGAAAAAGATTTGTGATGCCTGTTGATTTCTTGCTTGTGAAACCACTGCCATTCATTCCCTGTAGTCAAACGGGAGAAAGTACTCTGTGACAAGTAGGCTGCTGAAAAATTATTGCAGAAATGCAATGCATCACTACTGAGTGCAATTCCCCAAAGGACTTGTCTCAAACAACGCTGAATGAATTGGTGACAGGCATGTTTCTTCAAAATGAGAATGAAAATGATTCAATTACCATCATCCTTTTCCAAGTCTGTTATCATAGTCAATAGATCTTCACATTAAAACATAGAAACAAAGAACAGATCTCACTTTTTGTTGGATGTGTTGCTGTAGGCTACAGCTGACCTCCACACTTCAAATCACTGGTCCAATTGCATCTACTGCCCAGAGTCTGAAAGATAATGATGTAAGCTTTGTGAGAGATGTGAAGATAAGGAAAAGGTCAGTGTGACTGAAGTGTTTTTTTTTTTTTTTTTTTTTTTCAACTGGTGGGAGAGTGACAAATCTGTGTTTGAAGACTGAAAGATTTATACTATTTTTACAGTTTGCCAGAACCTATTAGTGTAGTGTAAAAACACATCTGTACCATAACTAGAGACCAGAATACAATCATTGTGACTATATACCTTATTCAGAGCAGTGCCATGACAGGTATGAAAGTGAGACTAAGGGATAAACTTACCGTGTTTTCAATGGCATCTGTAAAAAGCTGTATGAAGCTCCTACATCACCTACATCATTTTCCACAGCAGCTTTTTTGTCTACTGAAATTTTTTGGAAAGATATTTTGCAGTCAGCAGAACAATCCAAAAATAGATTAAATAACAGTACAACCCACTGAAGAGATGCATGTCTATCCCTCACAGCCTTGCTTTCATTCCCGTTAAAAATCAAAGATGGTGCTGTTGTGAATAAGGTCTATCTGCAATCCTATCAATGCAGTGATGATTTTTGTACTAGTTCAATTCTTGAACTAACCATTCTTTTAAGGTTGTGTTTACACTTGTAGTTAAAAAGAAACAAAAAACATTTAGTTTCACATTTTAACACCAAATCTAAAGATCCCGAAGTTCACAACCTGATTGCTCGGCTTTTATTACGTGTAATTAGCAACTTAACTTACCGAACATCCAAAACAATGCTGTGTGCTGGGCTAAATGTGCTTGTTGTACGTGCATAGCCTATACATATGATGGTATTTTGACCAGCTGAGAACTCGTTAAGAGCTTATAATGTGTAAAAGAGTCAAAATAGAGGCAGGAATCCCTTCGTCTCACACACAAACGATGATCTGCTGAGAGGAGACGCGGTTCTGATGCCTGTACCGAAGTGTGATGGGCAATATCGCGACTATGACAAGAAAAAACAGGTGAGCATTCTATCCTATAGGGTTGCATCTTGTGACATCATGTCCCATTTTTGGTTCGTTTGCATGTTGTTGGTCCGTGTTGCGTTCATATTTCATTTGAACCGCACCAGAGTTTGTTGTTGTTTCCAACCGAACTGTGGTGTGGGTCGAACGAAATACGAACCAAAGAATATTGAACCGAAGAAATTTATAAAAGTTTGAAATGAACAAATCAAACGGACCAAAATGAACCGTACTACAGTGAAAACAGCCTTATTCAAATGAACCGTACCAACAGAGCGCCAGGGTTTGTTTTAATCGAACCAAACATGCCAAGTGTGAACACATTCTTAACCAGTTCACAGAATCGAAATCTAGTTCCGTGTTGATGACGCAAGATGCACATCCGAAGTAGCACGCATTCTCCTTGCGCAGCATCTAATGGTTATTGAACCAATGAACGGTTTGAAATGAACAAATCAAACCTACAGGCAAACCAACGAGTTGAAAGACAGCTTCTGTCATGTCCGATTCAAAAATAACAGAATGAGATGGTTCTGTCGAAGTTTTTAAAGGTATTTTTTTATTTGTTGATTTCGAACCAGTTCTTTGGTTCGGCTACTTGCTATGGCTCGTTTGGTTCTTCGCAAAGAGATGTGCTTCTTGGATCATCAACCCAGAACTAAAGCGTGATTCAGTGAGTGTGTATTTATTTTTTTAGGACACCAAGACTGTATTAGAAATCTATTTAACCATAGAAGAATGAGTGCTCGCAAAAAAAAAAAAAAAAAAAAAAACCCTCAAAAGATAAATTTAATAATACCAGGTATTATTCTATGCTCCTTTGAATTGAGACTCTGAAATTGTCTCTTGCATTCCTATGGACTATGCAGTTCAATGCACTCTGGAAATTGCACATAAACTCTGTCCAACGTTTCAACTGATTGAAGTGTTTCAGTAAAAGGGCTTTTTTTTTTTTTTTTTTTTTTTAATAAACTACATCATCTTAAAAATAATGAGATGTCACTATTTAGAATTCATGGATCTGGTGAAACGGACAGCCCAGCTGGGGAGGTTTAATTGAATTGGGTGCATACTTCACGTTTTCTCTGACATCTTGTAGGGTCTGTGGGAGTTTTATATGGTGAATGATCAGATGGGAGTCTACTTTCCTACTATCAGTCATTGTTATGTCTGATGCCATTTCACCTGCACAATATGAGAAAATATATAGTTTATGCCATTATATATTTACATAACGATTTTTGCCTTGCATTCAATGTATATTTGCACACAAAGTATTGTAAGCTTGCAAATGTCAAATAATTAACAACAGACCACAAGAAACCAAACATGACATAAGTGCATATGCCTACAGCAATTTAAAAAATTAGTAGGCTTAATTTAATTAACATTCAGTATGTTTTCACATTTTCATCTTGTACTGTGACCTTTTTAGGACTTGGAGAAGTGTGAAACAAGAAACCCTACAGGGTTTGAAATGTGAACACTATTAATTTTAGCACAAAAAAATTACCAATTATTCAGGGTTGGATATCAATTTGAAGCCGATGTAAACATGACAAACATTATACATGCCACATATTAATGCAGCAAGTTTCTATGTTACTTGTTAACCTTAAATAATGTATAGTGTGGTGACTACCACAAAGTTACAAGATTCAACAAAAAGCATGCGTTTTTGCCATAGACTAAACAAAAAGGACGTAGTGTCTGTGACATCACCCGTAGGTTTCTGAAGAGCATTTTTGAAACCTAAAGCTGGCCGTTGCCATCACTCCCAGGTAACTGAAAATGGGCAAAGAGGCGGGACGTGGGTGGAGCTGAGGTGCTGAAACCACGCCCGCCTAGCATGACCATAGTGGCAATCCACCTGTCACTCAAGTGGCCACGCCCTTAATTATGCAGAACTTTAAGGCTTAATGTAATTTAAACGGGGGAGTTTAATTTCAAACTCAAAAAAAAAAAAAAATCACCCCTCTCACAGTTGTCATGAAGGGCAAAATTAGCCATATAGACCAAAACCACTTTTTGTACCAGGCTGTAAAAAATTTTTTTCTACTGTAAAGCTGGGCATTTTAACATGGGGGAGATACAGGTTTGACTCCCTTTTGGAGCCTGTCTCTAGGGGCCAGTCGATGAATTGCAGTTTAAGTCACTTCTGTGTTGGTTTCAAAAGAGACTGCGGGAGCTTGCCGCTTGGCTTTTGCCTGTCCAGTCTTTTTTTACAGTGAGCGTGAAAATGGGGCGACAAGACAGTAAATAACAAACAGCCAATCAGAGTAGTTCTCTCCGTTTGCATGCTGTCTCGCTTTCGCTCTTGCAATGCTCTACATCTGTGATCGGTTGCATAAACTGACTAGTCTTACAAGTTAGTCATATCATTTTTCCCCATTCAAGACAGGTCATAACTTTAAGTCAGTTAAAAAAGGTAGGTTGTTAGACCAAAAGGTAGGTTGGTCTAAATTGAATACGAAAAGACTGATTAGCCCTGATTAACTGCTTGCTAGTTCTCATTCATATATAATGATTAATATACATGAGTACTACTACTTTGATCCAGTGAGTTTCGGTGTGGGCAGAGCTATCTGGCACGCCGTTGCCAAGTATAAGTCTCTGCAGGACAGTAATAGGTGTTACCAGATCAGTGGGCGAGGCCATAAACAGAGGGACGTTTTCAACCATCTTACCTGTTTTGCCCACATCACAGTGAGGGTAGGGTTTAGGGGTGGGGTGGGGTGTGGTGGGTTAGGGTGAAGGGCATCCTTTTCATTGCATGATTTATAAACACCCACTAGTTTGAAAACACCCACAAATGTAGAAATGCCCACTTTTGTTCCGTAGAGACCCCATACTTGACGCCGCATAAATACAAACTCGCTATGACTATGTGCTGTAGTGTTTTTACGCGATCAGTTATAAATAAAATCTATCATATAAAATATGATAAATACATAGCCTAATTTGTACATAGAAGGATTTTCACTGTATTGCTGTTGCCACCTCAAGACATTGTTTTACAGTGATTTTAAAAGTTCCAAAACAATAAGCTATTGCCGTTCTCCCAAGCAGAGAAGACGCACTGGAGTTCATTCTCATTCTTAACAATAAACCCATCCCGTCAGACAGTTTCCTCTCACAAAGCTGAACAAGAGCCAAGGACGCAAACAGTGGTCTTATCGGTCAACAGCCGATTTACTCTAGAGCTTCTCCTTTTCTTTTGCCGTGGCATTTAGACAAATGAGAGGAGCTCCAAAACTAACACCGGAGGACGGCCGGCCGTATCACAAGCTGCCCACCTTCATTCATTACCAATATAAAAATAAACCAGAGTGTGATCAAAGCAATCTCCACTTCGCCTCTCTTCCTGGCTCGGGAAGGGAACAACTCAGAATTGATTGCAGTTGCTTCTTTTTGTTTGTCTTTGCATGGAAAGCTGTTATCTCCTATTAAAAGAGTGTGTGTGAAGAGATCTCTGTGGACATAAATCACACAAACAGTCCTCCTTTAGGCAAGCAGAAAAGCAATCAATTACATACAAGCAGACAGAGAGGAGGAGGGTGACAGCATGTTCCATCTCCTCCCTTATTAACATAATTATTCCCTTAACGTTTGCACAAAGATACACAATAGTATGGGCTTTTTTTGTAGATTATATACTCAGTATATTACGTAGCAAGGAGACAAATAATGGCTTTGATACTTTATAACCTCATAACTGTGGTTGTGTGTTATTTTTTGGGGTGTGGAGGAGGATGTCAAGGTATGAAACGAGTCTTTTCAGTTACATTTGTATTGACAAAGTCTTTAGATAATACAGTGGTAAATCGTACATGCCTGAAAAGCCTATTTGCTGTATACACAATGACCTTGCACAGTAAACAACACTTAAGCCATGTTTAAAAATGTATGAATGTTATTGCAATATAATAATGTCAAACCATGTGGAACATGTTCGATATAGTTAATGTATAATAACTTTCTGAACTTAATCCATTCACTAAAAGTGGTTAAGACAAAAGTTCTGAGAAAAGTTTTAGCATTTGTTTGATATTTATCATCAAATGCAAAGACATGAAGTTTTCCAGAAAAAGACTGAGCTAGTATGTATTCTAGGAACAGAAGCCGCTCATTGCAGCTGTGGTATTGCAGACCTTTCAGTGTGATTGTAATGAGACAGAGGTCTGTTCACTGACCTGAGCTCTACGTTTCAGAGCTACACACAGCTGGGGACAGATAAGCAGAAACAAGGGCCTGGGCTGGGTCAGTGGCCCTGAGGTCGAGTGGTCACTGAAGTGTGGACATCATCCACCCATAACCCCCCTAACAGACTTAGACATGAACAGAAACACACACACACACACACACACACACACACACACACACACACACACACACACACACACAGAACACTTTGTTGCAGTCATTTAAACTGGTTTGAAGAAAAACCCAACTTATTGTGGCTGCAAACTGAAACTTTTTTTTAGTAGAACTGTACTGAAAAAAAAAGCTCAATATTTCGAAAGCTCATCAAATATAAAACAATAATTTATTATTTCTCTCATTTTACAAGACATCAAATTGCATTTCTAACTAATGATTTGTTAAACTGTATTATCTTGCTGTAATAGAATGGAGACCTATACAAAAAGCTTTTTGTCTACAACAAACATTGATATCAACAATAAGAACAGATTTAGATTTGAATAAATGGTTTCACTGTGATGCATGTCTAATGTAACAGTAGCTGAAGTAGTGAAGTATGAACTTTAGGAATAACAGCACCTTTTCTTTAAAATCTGTAAAGCAAACTTATCGTTTTTGTTGTAAAACCCTGACTGCAAAGTATATAATGACACCTGCCAAACATTCTGTGATGACCATGAAGCTAAATATCTGCATTACTTTAATAAGCAATATGTATGCATACAAAAGTACAATACTGCTGACTGTTAGTTACTTGTTGAAAGAAAAAAAAAAAAATGCTGATGGTTGTTTATGGTCCTTGTATTGTTTTCCAAAACTTTTCAAGAGGACGAATGGTCATGAATCAGTTCCTTAATATAATATTTCAAACCACAAGCTCTATATAGAAATGGACAGAGCAAATAAGAAAACATGTTCTCATCACTTGTATAAATCCATCGTCCTATTCAAACTCTCATTGTACTTTCTCTTGGCAAATGGCAAAGTTCCTTCAGACAAGGCATTCAAATTTCCTATTTACAAATGTTGCCGCATTGAACGAGGCAGGATTGTCTACCCCAATCGGTAGTGTCCTATATACAGAACATTACAGAGCCTACACCGTGGTCACTGACAGTAGGGAGTTGTACACTCGTGTCCCATCTGGGGACTTTGTACCATGGGTCAACAGTTCCTGGATAGTCATCCAATTGTCAAAGATTTTCTTGTTCCGCTTCTTCATCATCTTTTTGTGACTTAGTTCAATGATGTTGAGCTCCTTCTTGTCTTCGGCGCTGCCCCCTTGCTCCTTCAGACAGTCAATACGGCTCTGCTTCATAAACTCCCTGCGCTGGCGCTGCTCTTTAGCACGAACGGCGTGTTGCTTGCGCTCCTCTTTGCTCCAGTAGCGACCCATCTTCATTTCGCTGATGGCATCGTCATCTGTAGTCATCCCGCTGCGCTCCTCTCGGATCCGTAGGGCTCGCTCTTTCAGGAGCTTGTCCCGGACGGGTCGCTTGGTAATGTAGCGTGTACCGTCACTGCGGATCTTCACTTTCCATTCCATCTTGGGTCCCAAGTCAGCAGAAGCAACGGGGTCCCGGCACATGCTAACTAGGCTCATCTGGCTTTGTGCGTACTCTACTGATTTTTGCTGGATCAGTTGCATGTAGCTCTGGTAGTGCTGGGCATGGGCCGGGATGTGGGCATGTTTATAGGGCGATTGGGGCTGGGCGTGGCGACCTGCTTTGCGTTCTCTGACTTCAGGCTGGGTTCCAGCTTCCGACTCTTTCAACAAGGTTGGGCGACCCCTGTTGGGGCTGCAAGCCTCTTGGACAGGCGATAGCAGAGGTTTAAGAATTCTGCTGACACCCGATGTACCGCTACTTGCCCCTGCCTCTGCCTGATTTTCATTTCCACGCCGCAAGGAGTTGTCCGGGGAGAGCTCTAGAGTGAGCGGCGTGCTACGGCAACTTTCTCCTGTGTTGTATGCGCTGGAGCTGTCCTTGTCAGACTTTTCCGGGAGTTCGCTGATGTCCGCTAGCTCGTGACGTCTTGCATCCACGCTTGTGTTGTAGTTGCGGAAGCCACTGTTGTGCAGCATCCAGGACTGTTCGCGGCACTGCTCGCGCAACTGCTGCATGCGGTGCGCTCTGACTATGCTCAGGCACTCAAGCTCAATGCTGCGAAGCTCCTCGTTCAGAAGCTCCAGCTCTTTGTCGACGCCCTCCTCGCTGACGCCACCCTGTCCACCAACTACACTACTGCTGGGCCAGAACAAGCTCTGCTCTGGTGTACCACTGCTGCCCGTGCTCCGCATCTGGCACTTGAGCTCCAAAAGCTCGCGAAACCGTTCACATTCGTCCGCAGGAAAGTCACCCAAGAAGTCTGCGTCCCCATAGTCTGCGGAAATGAAAGACTCGCTGCTGAAGGGGAGGTCGCCACTACCTAGGGTGTCCTGGCTGTAGGCGAGCCTGCGTCGGCTGCCTAGCGTGGTGGAGGCGCTGGTCTGGTCATCTGCTAGATTCTCTTGCTCAGAACTCTCATCGTTACGAGTGCTATCGTCAGTGCGGCCAACTCCACTGTCCTTCTCATGGTGGTGGGAGAGCAGCGTGGCAGTGTCTGTTGTACCTCCATCTTCCTCGAGCTTCTTCTGAGAAAAACAAGTCAGGTAATGTCATTACTCGATTTGTGTGACTACATATTGCAAATTGGATGTCAGTCGGCTTAATATTAATATTAAATAATAATTATCAGTTATCATATCAAATATTTCCTTATTGCTACATCCCCATCAAAATATATCTTGTGCATATTTCACTGTCTGGCCGGAAATAAAGTCGCTGTTTGGATTTAAATAACAAATGCTTAAGATTTCTCGAATCAGATCATTATTGCAGTGATTATGTTTCTAGCATGTTATATGTTTGGCAACAGTTCTTCCAACCCTAATTGATGGAGTGTGTAGCTTTTCATTTCTTAAACAGCCATGTAGGAAGACACATCATGGCCATATTCCAGGATGACAATGTCAAGATTCATCAGGCTCAAATTGTGAGCATGAAGAATCATTTTCACACATGAATTGGCACCTGACCTTTAAGTCCAGACCTTAAATTCATTGAAAGTCTTTGGGATGTGCTGGAGGAGACTTGCTGGACTCTTGCATTGGCAATACAAGATCTTGACCAAATGTATACTACC